>CM068839.1:430000-603126 GCA_028554795.2 Sinohyriopsis cumingii | reverse complement strand
TATGTAGGTAGAGTGTAAATAAGTACATTAGCGTAGATAGAGTGTAAATAAGTACATTAGTGTAGGTAGAGTGTAAATAAGTACATTAGTGTAGGTAGAGTGTAAATAAGTACATTAGTGTAGATATAGTGTAAATAAGTACATTAATGTAGATAGAGTGTAAATAAGTACATTAGCGTAGGTAGAGTGTAAATAAGTACATTAGTGTAGATAGAGTGTAAATAAGTACATTAGTGTAGATATAGTGTAAATAAGTACATTAATGTAGATAGAGTGTAAATAAGTACATTATGTAGGTAGAGTGTAAATAAGTACATTAGAATGTATGTGGAGTGTAAATAAGTACATTAGTGTAGGTAGAGTGTAAATAGGTACATCGGTGCTATTCCGGACAGGAAAGTCGTATACGTATTGTGGGCTGTGTGAATCCTTTATGTTATTTCTTTTCTGTGTGTTTATACATCTAGTTTAAGAGTATGAGAACATAACAAATAAATATTAGAAACGTACTCTGACATCAAGACTTAGAAGTGTTTTGGAAATCAAATTTAAATCTAACAATGTTGCGTACTAGTATCTCTTTTGTCTTGTGTAATTCGGAAGTAAAGACTCTCTATTATATGAATTTTCAAGTGCAGAAGAAAAGAATAATGCTCGGCAAGTCAGACTATAAACTTAATTATTCAGTCATTTTTACACGTAACATCAATAATGGCATATGCATGGAGCAAAGTGATCAAGGGCGGTAAATCTCTACGCATGCTGGTGTAATACGAAAAATACGTTTTCGCTCACCAGTTTATTTGTATATTTTTCCGAACTACTTTTTAATCATTAATTTCAATCTTGTGTTTTGGAAAATAGTGTTTCTACATATTTTTTTCAAAATTGTTTTAAAACTGTATATTTTACTTTTTCAAAATTGTATTTTGTGATAATACTTATGATGCATTTCTGGTATTTTGTTGCACATACACATAGTGTGAATAGTATACATTTGAATACATTAAGCCTGCGTGAAATGAACGTTTGACTCAACAGTCCATCGATCATAAATAGTCTATTAATATAAGCAGTGTACGTAATGTATGATATAAACCAGATTTAATTGAAATATTTGAAGTAAGTTTGTAATCCACATATCCATAGAAAATATACGGCACAATATTCACATTTGTGTTCTCTATGATTGGCTAAGAGCAGGCATCGTTATATTTGCATGGTTCAATACAAAATTGAATAAAGACTTTTACGTATATTACAACAAATAAAATAGTCAATAGAGCACGATTAAAAAGCATATGTAACATTATTTTACCATTTTCTATTTACATTTACTTGCGGACAATCGGATACAACATTATGCAGAATTTGCAAACAAACGGTTACCGTAGATTGTGAGCAAGGTATTTTGAAAATATTTAACGATCGATCGATCAAGAGAGAGAGAGAGAGAGAGAGAGAGAGAGATTACCATTTCTCATTTTTAAATTATACAGTTTAATAAAGATATATGAGTTTACAGGCTGCATCTCCTTGAAACTGAAAAGCAAATCTAAGTGTAGACTAATTCAGTCGGCATTTCCTCGGATTTCACCACCTTTTGACCACTAAAGAAAGTGGTCGAAATAGATTTTGAATTCTTTTCTTATGTTAATTTTTCCTTACTTTTCATAACCTTGGGCTTTGTTTTCCTCTTCATCATTTACACAACTATATATTATTTTAATATCAATCACCAGCATCAACCTGTCTGACTTTTAATGCAAGAATATCAATCAAACATGTTATTAGTAATTGAATCTTACACGACGGAATAAGAAGAGAGAAATGCATCACCATATTAAAATAATAATCTATTTGAGGAATGTTAGCCATATCATGCCTGTATAAGGTATACATTCCTGATTGTAAATCAAGATCACTTTCAATTGCTGTCATGGAATTGTAAGTAGTTAATGCCAATATAGTAAATATCAAAATATATGTTATATACCCTTTTTGTTTTCCTCCGTTAACTTTACATTGTCAGAATCGTGCAGTATTCTACGATACTGAACAATTTGTTATTGCACGCATGTGCACGACACGTGTGCCTAAAAATATTATAGTGTACTAGAGGAACTGCTTTGTAAACAAACCATATACACTCATGTAGTAGACTTTAGGTTATAGTTTATTAGATCTGTTTGTGAAGGAGCTAAAGCGGCTGTTTCGTCTGTTTGAAAGTAAAGATGATAAAATGGATATTGTGCACGGGTTTACTGGATCAAAAATGAAACTTTCAAAACAAGCAGATGAGAGAACTTGATATTCGCAATGTCCACAACAAGCGTGAGACGCAGTATTGAAAATACAATTGTGATCATTTTAGCAGTTCATTTTGATTGAATGATTCCTACTATGACCAGTGTTCTTTGGGGTATATAAGAATAACATAGAAAAAGCACACTAAGGGCAAGGGCTATCGTATATATATCAAAACGTGCCATTTTATAAGTCAAAGTACTAATTAGTGGAGAAAAGTGCAACTAATGTTTTTTTTATAGAAAAGTAAGGGATTCAGAACCAAAAGCCAAGACGACGAAGATGTCTTATTTCCGCTAGTTGAATGGAATGTCCCATACCAGCTGCATTGCAATTTTCCTCGTTAACTTTGTTGACATAATATTTCGGATTTAGCTAGACCAGCAGGGAGGGCAAACAGTCTCTAACTGATTCACCGAGTTTTCTTCGAATAAAGGCTTCCACGAAAAAAACGCTTGCAAAAGGCTTTATTTACCAAAATAAAAGCTTCCTTAAAGATTAAATATATCAAGCCGCGCCAAAGATAAACTTAGAATAATCACGAGACAGGCCCTCCATGCTGCTATACATAGGTTAAAATATTTTGTAAGTCCGATCCGATATCGTGTTCGGGGATCATGTAAATTTATTGTTATAAATCCATGTGGAGTTAACTGGGCGTGACTAAATAAATTTCTAAATTTAGCTATACCCATGTCGCCGCTGCACGAAGTTTGATGAATATTACTTAGCGTGTGCGTGTCAACGCCGTTAAAAACAGATAGAATATTACAATTATCCCTGATCACCTTTGGAATCTGCGTGTATCTCTGAGTGACATAAATAACATCAGTATTTTTGTGTCTACCTCGAGAAAATATCCTTGCTGGATTAGATTGTTTGTCTAACATTACATCGTCATATACGACTAAATTATTAATAACTTCATCAAGATCATCGACTGATGGTGCATCATTGATATATGTGATAAATTCAATAATATCATCGTGATGTTCATTTAATAATCGCGCGTTTTCATTAAAAATTTTAGTACTTCATAACATTGCTGATCATCAGCAGATGGTGCTCCTAAATATAATTTATCCCACTCTCTTTATCAAATTAAGCAACAATTGTGTTTTTCCACTACCAGATGGACCTATTATTATCATTCTAATAGAATTTGGTAATGCCGCGTGATGTTTAACTGGTTCTTGTTTTTTTTGTGGCGGAAAAATCAATTACATTCATGATATCATCATATTCATGGATTTAAATTGTGTAAAAAGTCGTGCTCGTACTTCAACAACTGGCCTAACTACGGTTGTTACGCGCAATAATAGAGCAGCCGCAACTGGTATATGTGCGCAATGCGGAACCAAAAAAATTTAGATTTATATCATCTGGTCAACTAGCAAAGCCGGCCAAAATGAAATCAATTAAAAAAAAAAGAAAAAAAGGGCGGTGACATTGCAGCACAGTTAGCCAAATTACCTGGTATACCCTGGGCTAAATATCCTGGAGAAAAACACCTTCCAGGATATAATTATTGCGGGCCGGGAACCCGACTTGATATTAGACTTGACAATCATGATAGACCAAAATTAAATGAAGATCCGGTAAATGCTATTCATAAAACGTGTTATGTTCATGATATTACTTATCGAAGCAACGATCTACAACAAAGGCACCTCGCGGATGTAAAATTGATTCATACGCTAAATTCTATTCCTAATAAATCAATAAGAGAAAGATTAGCTAGTTGGTTAATTAATACTGAGATGAAAGGTAAATTAGTGCTAGGTGCTGATAATTAGTATTATGGAAGCAATTTATTATTCTGCGGCTGGATTTTGGAAAGGTAAAGCAGCAATTAGCAAACTTGCTAAAGCTGCGTCGGTAAAAATTTCTATGCTGCATCGTGGTTATCCAAGCAAGCTGTGTGGCAAATTTATCTGCCACCGCCTAAACGGATCGAATACGCACACTTTGACGTTAGTGAACCTATTGAAGTTCATCAGGTTGATATTATGTTTTTGCCACATGATATTGTTGGTCAAAAAACATACAAATATGTTCTTACCGTAGTTGATATTGCAAGCAGATATAAAGAAGCAGAGCCGCTAACAACAAAATCCGCCGTTGACGTCGCAGATGCATTTAGGAAAATTTATCAACGATTATCTGCACAAGGTGGTCTGCGATGGCCAATTTTACTACAGGTTGTGCCTGGTAGAGAGTTTTTAGGTGCGGTATCATTTTTAATGAAATAAAATAACGTTAATGTGCGGCGAGGACACGATGGAATTCATCGAGATCAAGCAATCGTCGAGAGATTTAATAAAACACTAGCTGAGCGGTTATTCGGATATCAATATGCGAGGGAATTTATTCAGGATATGAGATCATATGAGTGGGTCGAAAGATTACCAAATGTGATATCCACGATAAATAGTGAAAAAACGCGAGCAATAAATATGAGGCCGGCCATCGCGATCACGCGCACAATTATACCAATAAAACGAGGTGACTTTTCAACACAGCCGGTGTTAGGTAGTACCATCGTGAGATATCTATATAAACCAGGTGAACCTGAAGGTGGCAGAAAAAGAGCGACAGATCCTATTTGGAGTATCACAACACATAAACTATCCACCGTGACAAGGTCTACTGTCATTTACTCGTGAAGAACTACAAATAGAACTACAAATAGTTGTCTGCAGGAAGCAGACACTCAATTGCCACCTAAATCACTTAAATAACACGTCTATTACATTCTAAACACGCATTTTCTTGTGTATGACCGAAATGATTATTTTTCCTGTCCACGGTAAATTGTCTTGAATCAGTTTTCTGATATTTACATAACATTAAACAATTACAAATCCAACAATGATTATTCTGCTGTTGTTTCAACGACATAATAAATTCAACATCAAGATCAAATTCGCGTTTATTTTTTTTTGGTCGCTTTGTTTGTAGCTGGATAATGTTTTCCTTATCACGTCAATGTCATCGAGGTCATTGTTAATTATCAACCCATCTAGAACAATTAGCCTTAATTGAGATATTTTTCTAACTCTAGATACAGCTAAATAAACTAAATTCGACCACTCTATGCGATCATCAACAATCCAAACAACTCTATCTGAAATAGCTAATCCTTGTGATGAATGAATTGTCATCGCATATCCAAGCGTCCACGGAGATTTGTCCATATTTAGTGCTTCTTCGACAGCATCAACATCAACTGTGACAATATCATTCAATATTAAATTCTTTTTACCTTGTCCTGGTACATCAAGGTCAATATTTTGTCGTCGCGTATCAAATGGTCGATAACATAACGGCACCGGTAACGCAGGAAATTTCTCTCGTTGTAGTTGAAATAGTTCTCGTTGAAGTTTGTCTCTAACTATTTTTCTACTTGCAACTATCAAATCATTTGGTTTCCATAGAATTAAAAAGTTCTTCATGGATGTTTCTAAAATTACTTCATGCATAATTTCACATTAAATTTTATTTGGTTGTAATCGAATTAATTTCTTAAATTCACTTAATTCTACATCGAGTGATCTATAATCGGTAACAACTTCTTCGTAGTGATCAACAAAATTCTTTAACCAGTTATGTGGAGATGTTCCATCAATTGGACTTGGTTGGCCGTGATCACCGCACATAATTAAGGCAGTATTTTTCAACAATAACCAATCAAGAAACATTTTTAGCACCTCCAACGAAACAGTACAAATCTCATCCCAAATAATAACTTTATTGATATAATATTCCCCCATCCTCGAAGATGTCCATGTGCCACCGCTATATTTGAAAAAACTATGATAGGTACACGAATTAACTTCTTGCTCCTTCATTTCTCGCGCTAGTCTGTGTGTCGGCGTCAACACAATTACGTCAGAGTTTCTGCATGATTCTATAACTCGTGTTGTTTTACCAGATATACCTGACCCGTTCACGTAGACTGTTTTATATCTAGATATTGGATCGTACACGCATGGCGACGAAGAAATTTCTGATATTTCATCGCGATAATATTGATCCTTAGTTTTAACGTCAGCTGATTCACAATAATTGAGAATATTTTCGTTTTTAATTCTCCATGTGCCCGATGAACCATCACCAACTAAACTCTCCAGCATTAATGAGTGTTTTATATCGATATAAACGAGTCTGTACTACTCTAGCTGCGTCAAAGGGAAATTTATTTATCATCGATAATAAATTTATACTTACATAAGCCAACATTGATGATCTTAAATGAGTATAATGGAGAGATTCTCCGTCAATGTAACTGTCAACGGTACCTAATTTTGCTCCGTCAGATAAATAAATATTTTCTCGGTTACAAAATATAGCTCTCTCGGCGGTATCAGCGATTATAAAATCCAATTCAGCATCATCCATGATTAATCGAGAATGATGTCGTTGATGATCATGTGATCCACCTTGAATAAATTTACCGATTATTTTTCTACCTAGATCTTTTGCTGTTTTTCCATGATCCATTGGCAACCAAACACTAGTTTGTCTTTTTATATAATATAATTGCTTCACTGACTATCAACGACGTTAACGTAGCCGAATCTAACATATATCTTAACAGCGCTGTGTGAACCCAACATCGTTCTGAAAAATGTCAACCAAACCAAACATAACAGATTATATGAAGATTTTTAACAAATTCAAATGATGCTAACGAGCGACTCCGGTCAAAAAAAAATCTAGCAACCGACCATTAATTGATACTCGTGTCATCTCGCTACTAGGATGTCCAAATTGCGCAAAATATTTAACACACTCACCTAATCCTAGAAAACTTCCTGGATAACACGCAACCATGTCAACGGATAACATATCGATGTAATTATATTGGTGTTCCATAAGCCGCCATGTCCATATTCGATACAACTCATCTGGACATCTTTGAGAAACTCACTTCGCGTTGGTTTCCAAAGATTGTTTTCTCTAGCAGCGTGAGCAGCAACTGATGGAACAGTAAAACAATTAACTAATAATTGTTCAGAATTTGTTGAGTATTTTTCTGCGAATTCTTTTATTTCATCTTGTAATGATTCATCTCTGTATAAATCACCATTAGGTCTTACAAACTGATCGTATTTACCATCGCAGCTCCTAAATAGCCACACTGAAACTGGATCGGATTTACTTATTTCATGAATAAAATCGAACATACTCGCCCCAGAAATTTCTGGGCAATAAAATTTAACAACACGATCTCGAGGAAATAGTGTTACCGCGGACGTCCACGCATGTGAATTATGATCAATAATTATAATTGGTGATCGCCGAGATTTATTAACTGATTCATACAAAATTTCCGGTTATTGGGAATTTGAATTTAGTCAATAATTCAGCAATATAACTTATTGAAGCTCCTTCAGAAACTGATTCGGCCCATGTAATTATTTTTTAAGCCTTAAATCTGTTAAACCTGATCCTCGTTTTGTGTTTTTCAGATGTTCTATTACTCGCTCGGCTACACAATTTATTCCCAGTGAGAGTTTCATCAGAGTGAGATTTTTAACATCGGGTTTATTATTTAGCTGATAAATTCCATATAATCCTGGCCTGGAATTACTAGACAAAATAACAGTTTTTTCCACCAATTACAGGATCACGCTTATCACGAATAATCCATACTTCACTGTCGGTCATTTGTGCAATAAATTTTATTCCGAAGACAAATTTCTTGTCATGATGATTAATACCGATATAATCGATTATATTTTTCGCTCGTACATCGTTCATGGTATAATCAATATGATTGGTTTTCCACGTTGACCAAACATGAACTGCTCCGTCGTCGTAAAACTCTTTCTTGGCTTTATCAGCGTCAGCTATATCGTGTTCAACTTCATCAAGATCAAATAAATTCGTTATTATATTTTAGACAAATATAATAATAAAATCAACGCAGGTGGTTAATTGACTTATTGTAATAAATAATGCAGAAGTGAATTCTGTGGGCAGCATTTACAATGTATTTATCAAGGTTGCACGGGACCAACTCGATGCATACAATGCGGTGTTGGAATCAGAGGAAAAACACGTCTGTGTTTAAGTTGTGGTGCAAAACTCTACTGAGAACTTAAGACATTATGACAAAAAAAGTAATGAAAGTGACAAAATCATCAAGTGCGAGGAGGATTATATAAATAGATTTTTCACGCAAATCTTGATTTAGACAAATAATAATTACTATATGAGTGAGGTATTCACGAAACATCCAATCACTGAAAACTACGAAGCATCTTGCAGCGGTGTCGTTAGACACTGCAAACTGAAAAATTCGGTTGGTACTGTCAGTAATGCTGGTTATCTTCATTTCAGAGCCGGAAAGAAAGATTATATCAGTCACAGTTTCATTTATGAATGTTTCTGCAGATTAATCAAAGACGGTCTTGTAATTGAACATATTGACGGAAATAAATTAAATAATTCCATATCACACCTTCAAGCGATCACGCAGAGTGAAAAGTCTACATGGGGAAATAGTGGTCGTTTTAAGAGTATTTGAAAAAAGAGCGGTTAAATCAGTAAATTTAGAGACTGATGAAGAAATAATATTTCAGTCAATGTCAGCGGCTGCAAATTATTTCGGTATTAACCCAAGTTCGGTTGAAAAAATTGCAAATAAAATAACCAGATTAGCGTTTTCATATAAATTTGGAAACCAGATTTCATTTTAGTAAGTTCCTCTGATACTAGATTAAAATCATTTTAGAAATATCAAATTATATATTTTTGCTTTTAGAAACATGATATTAGTATATAATGAATGAAGAAAATATCAACAACGTAATTTATGCCATCGAAGAATTGAAAATACGTGAAATAAAAATATCAGATGAATTAACCACTGAAAAGATTGTTTCTGATTTTGAAATATTAGCACAGAATAAGGACGAGGGTATATATATTCTGCCAGCCGAATATAAGTTTATAAAGAAAATTCAATCAGCGAGGTATCAATCATTAGCTGCCGTAGATGAAGCACAAATAAAAGATGTTGCTGCTTTGTCTAGGGCAATTGAAAAGATTAGATCAGAATTGTCTGATGAATATGAAGCAAAAACATAATTAACACTCGTGTAAGGCAACTAAGAAAAATAGTAAACGACGAAAAGTGAAAATTAAAGAATGATATTTTTGTTAATTTGTGCTGATTTTTATCTATTTTTTCTTTCTTTTTTTCCGTAAAGAATCTTAAGATATTCAGGATTTTACTAGTAAATTAATACTTAATGTTTTGTTCCTTAAATCTAATAAATTTCCAGACTGATCTGTTAATCTGAAATTCATCCTTGATAATAGACGATTATGACATCGCAGATAAACCGGATTAATTGGTTCTTGTACGACTAAAAATCCAGGTGGTTCTTTTGGTGAAAATGAGTAAAGAATAAATCCTTGTCGAGCTTGATTTGATATTGCTGTATCAGTGCTGTAGCTGTTTTCGACGACGTCACAACCAAGATTAACTGCGACCACGGTTGTTAAATTTACTGTTTCTGGTGAAATATGCCGTCCGCCCCCAGATGGATCGTTATTGTGTCTAAGGATAGTTACATACGGTAGTAATTTTCTACACGCGGCTAATAATTCAGGAAATAACTCATCAATGGCATCATTGACATATTTACTTAATTCTGGTGCGTTATAACGGGGAAATTTATAATTTGGTAATTCAGCCTCTGTCAGCGACTATGCAGTTAAACAATTTTGTTTATTTTCTGTTTTTTCATTAATTATTATCTGAATCAATCGTTGGTGAATATATTCCACGTCGGATGCGAGCTGATTTAATACCTCTACGCGCTTGATGATCTCGCTACATGAACTTGATTTATTAAAAATACACTCCTGAAAATACTGTCGTAGTAGCTGTATTTGTTCCTTATGCTTTCGATTAATTTCTTTGAAAAAATCATTAATATGAGTTAATTCAGCATATGTACCAACACTTCTTATTCCAGCTGATGGTCCTGTTTTAAATTCCTCACCATAAAAATTCCATAATATATCGTCTTTATTTCTGATGATAAAATCACTTTCTGAAGTATATTCTTTCATACCATCTAAATCATATTTGTAATCTGGATTAATATCATGATATGATTGTCTGTGATATAATCTGAGTTTTTAGGTTCTGGTAACGTTGGCTGTTGTGGTGGCGCTGGTTGGTTCAATCTCAGGCCATCCTAGAACTGTTCTTATTGAACTTTGATAAATATCAACAGCGTAGTCGGGTGATTCTATCTCAATGATCGAAGTTAGTGTTGGTTCGTGAGCGGATATTTTTATTTTAGGTTCTTCTCCTGTTATATTTTTTATTCTACGTAATAATTCATTATTAATCTCTTCAATTTGATAGCTACCTGTTGGTAATCCAACAACGGTCCAATCCTGACTACCGTCAGGTTTGTTTTTATTAGCAAACACAAATGAATTATTTGATAATAAATTACTGAATGATTTAGATCTGATGTTGGGCCAGCTCTGATATACTCGCAATTGTGCTAGCACAATTTCATCTATGGAAATTGCAGTTGGAAAATTAGCACTAAATTCTGGCTTAGTCCAACTTACCGAGATCATCGTGGGTCTGCTCGGAATTGTGCTTGTTGATATTTGTTGAAGTAATTCCGACATTATTAATATTTGTAGCTTTAATATCGGCTTGATTATGAATTTTTATCATCAATGAAAACTCAAAATCGGATATATTTCCGTCATTCAGACTCTCCGATAACAGCTAAGATAATTTTGAATATGCGACCGTTACCGCGTATAATTTCATAACGTAGTCGGACAATTTTTCATTTGTGCACCAACATATTTTTTCTGCAATGATATTAAGGACACCTGCGACCGTTGTTGTCGCTGAAATACATATTGTCACAGCTATCGGCGCCATCATTGTTACCGCGGATAATATTATTTCAGCTCCAGCAACAACCGCTGATACCGAATAAACAATTACGTCAACGATAACTAATCGTCGCCGATATTTTTTTATTTCTCCCGTGTACGTGTCAACGATACTTTTCAGCGACGTTTGCCACTCACGTGCTTGATTGTACCTGTATTGAGACGCATCATTGGGAGTGTTCATTATGTTTTACCTAGTAAATAATTGAGGTGACTCCGACATAAATTCAATGAACCACCAAAATTGTGTTGGTTTTGTTGTCTTATCAGTTTCCAGCGTAAATGTTTCTTCGACTCCTTTACTCAATATAACAGTCAAAATTGCGAGAAATCTATCACTGGGATGTCTCGAGTCATATTCTACAGTAATCATTCTGAATCTCACAGAGGAAAAAATATGTAATCTGTATACGCTAGTAACCACAGCGGTGTATTCGAGAGTATTATTTTCTGATGTCCACGTTGAAGATCCACTCGATGTCGTAAATACAATATTATTGACCTGTGATGAGGTTATTTCTTCTGGAATCTTAATAAATCCAGTTTCTTTAATAATTCCAGGAATTAGTACTCCAATTCCTTCAAACAGATCAGTGCTGGTCTTGATATTAGCAAGTTTTGTGCTAATATTAACAGTATCTTCATCGTATCTTCTAATCATTCCATCGATTTTTGCAGCAACATAAAAATCTATCCTTCTAATAGTTTCATCGATTTTTGCAGTAACATAAAAATCTAATCTTTTAATATCTTCATCGGTTTTTTGACAGCTTCGTCGGTTTTTCTAATAGTTTCCTGAAGACCAGTAAAATCATTCACGTCAGTGCTATACTCGGTCCGTCGAATTATATCACTTAATTTGATATTGCTTGTTTTTAATTTTCCGTGTTGATCTTGAAAAATAACAACCTCATCAAGATCTATTCCTGATATTGCTAAAAGATTATTAACGTCGTCTTTTGTTGCATACTTCGACAAATCAGCTTCAGGTCTTTTTTAATGTTCGCGATAACATAGATCTTCCGTAAATATCAACCATTATTTGTAAGTGATTGATTTAATTTATCAGATGTGTACTCGTGAACGACTTTATGCTATGGTTTAGTTGATTTCGATAATTTATCAAGAACATTAATTGCTTCGCTGCCACATATCGGAGGATCAGTTAGTGTTTGCGTTGGTAACGTTGAGTACCGAACTGGAGCAGCTGATTGTTTTGCATAATTTAGAAACTCATGTGGTGGCGCTAGCCGGTATGAGTCAAAGTAAATCGTTTCACGTGGATTAATCGCGTAAGCAACCCAGTGTGTCCCAGGACCAGAACTATTATCGAGATTTATAATTCCGGTTTCATCGCGATTTGGTTGTTTAGGTAGCTGATCCCGCATAAATACACCTCTGAAGACCTTTAGTTTTAGTTTTTTAGCAGCGTCGGTTAAATCAAAATTTGACATTGGCGTGAGCCGCTTTGCGTCTAAAAACGTTTTGGGTACCACAATGGCGGGGTTCCTGGTAATTGAAGGCCTTTTCCGTACCACGATCCTGGGGTTCCTGGTAACCTTAGGCTACGTCTTTTTTTTACCATATTTCCCTCCCGTTATTTTTTCTGCTATTTTGCTACCGGCGAATCCAGTAGCACCTAATGCAGCCGCTTTTCCTATCAGTGGAGCAGCAGCGGCCACCTTTGCAATTAATGCTGGTAATAAACCTAGAAGTGGGGAAAAAAACATTATTTTAATCATATCCTTGATGGCGCTCGGAGAAAGATCAATTTGAACTCAGTATTTGCTGATTTAGGTTTACTAACATTTTTATGTTGAGTTTTAGTTAGCGAAAATTTATTTGGACCACCGTTGGAAATTTGAATATTTTTTAATGTTATTTTTGCTCCACAGATTTTTGTTGTTTTTGATTGGAGAATTTTAACCTGACCCTGAGTAAGATTCACACTAACATGATCGTATGGCATTATAATAATAAAGTGATTGATTTAAATTAATCTCACATTTTTTCCACTGGAGCATCAACGACTCTCATTCGTCCGCCAATTCCTTCAAGAATCATACTCTATCGCTAAGTAAAACAGCAACCGCTCTAAAATTACCAGCTGCATTTTCTTTATTTATTCTAGCTTTGAAATGTATATCAACGACGGACTGTTTCACTAAATCAATATGTTCTAGTTAAAAATAATAGATTGGATACAAACTTGTGAAATCTAATTGTAACATTTGTAAACCGGTATCAACATTTTGATCTCGCCCCATAAAACCCACTAAAGGATAATATGCACGTGCTACTGAATTAGTATCAAAATTTAGCGATACCTCCTCAGATGGTTCTTGATGTCCCTTTATTCTCAATGATACTTCAGAGGCACCCAATTTATCTAATACCATTGGATTACGTAATTGATTGTTTAATCGTTCAGTCAACTGAAGACCAATTAAAATATGTCTTGGCGCAGAAATACCTTGCTGTGATGATATATGCCATGTAAAAAAGCCATTGATGTTACTGGAGATACTATCAGTAACTACTGTTAACCATAACATTGCTGATTTATCGCCTTGATCCATAAAAGAGAGTAGTTTGTTTTCTTAAATTATTGATGGAGTTATTACTGGCATCCACAATGTGAGTTTAGATAATACTACTTTACCAGCATCACCTATACCAGGTCTCCAAAGAGCAGCATTGCTATAATCTTTTCGATAAAGAACAATTGGGTGTTTAGCTCCAAAAATAACTTTTATAACATTTCTGCAAAATTCAAATATATGATGTAACGGAATTATACATGAAAACCGTCTGCGATTACCTGATAACATTTTCATGCGTGTAGCAAATCCCCGGTTAAAAGTTTCGCTGCTACCATACGGTATCGCAAAATCAGCACCTGATCTAGCTACCATTCCAGGTGGTTGTGGGTCAATCGCGGTATCTCTTGATATCATTACACGACTAAACGGATCAATATCAGCTGCATTAGAAATATCCTTGGTAAACATCATGCTTGGACCAACTGATCTGGTAAAATCATGTGAATATCTCGCCAGGCCTACAATTGTTGTAGCAATATCAACATTATCGTGAATTGACTCAATTTCTTTTACATCAATCATGCATATGGCGTTCTTGAATAATGCCATAACGCCATTATTGACAAAACCAATTTTGGTCTGATCTCCATATGGTGTATTATCTAATCTTATAATTTCACCTACACCCTCAATAAATGTTTCACAGGGTAGAAAATATCTGCTTGTATCATGTACTCTTAGTTCAACTCGCCCTTTCTGTTCCAGATCTATTCATATGAATAATGTTGATAATCGCGTACTGATCCATCTTTATCTATCGGTTCATCCATGTTAAAAACTGAGCTGGATATTCGGTTAAACATTTTGTTATAAAGGTTATCTTCTAAAACGAAGATCACTTCCTGATATTAGACTTGTATTTATTTGTCTAGATTCTCGATTTATCGGCTCAGTTAGTTTTTGATTTGCTGCATCATTTATTACAGAGGTACTAGGCAATTTGACCGGAACCACATTAGCGACCGGTTGTTTTTTTCTGCGTATTAAATTTAATATTCTGTCTTTGATGGTATTAAACGCTTTACTAGCAATATTACCAACAGCGGCGGTGGCTTTATCATGAATAAAGTCCATCGCTTTCATCGATAATTGTTTTGCGATAGGTCCAGCTTTAGGAGCTATTCTCGTGTCGAAACCTTTAATCTGATCACCAAATCCGTTTCCGTAGGTGACTCTGTACATAGGTAACCGCGCGTTTATTACCCTAACAGGAATAGGTTTAAAATGATTTTTGTGCACAATCATTTTATTTAATTATTTATTTATTCAACAACTAGTCGCTGTAATAATTGTCAGCAATTTCATCAATGAGATTTCGATAAACACCAATATTAATAATGCCACCTTGAAATAGCCTTCTACAGATATCGGTTGCCTCGTTGATTATTTCTGGTGAATTATTTCCAGCTGGTTTTCCTCCAATAAGAACTTCTAATCCTGATACATCATTGACAACATTATCAGGACAAATAGAATTTCCTCCGAAATCACTACCGGTAGCACCGGGAGATTCTTCTTCTTGAGGTGGTTGTTGAGATTTTATCCTTATTTTTTCTATATCTCTTCTAAAATTTTTATAACCTGGATCTAATATATTAGAAACCAGATTTTTTGATGCAAAATATACTGCAGGAACCCAATTAAGCGATTTTACTTCATCAATGTATTGCGGTTTTAGATATTTATCTCTCTGATCATATCCAAATGCAGCAATATTAATTAATTTCTCTCTGTCATCAAAGGTATCAAGAGCATCATCGGTAAATAACTCCACGGGGGGTGGGTGGTATTTTTTCTTCAGGTTGAGGTTGTTGTTGTTGCAAAGGTGGAGGAAGCTGATATAAAGGTTCTTTTGTTAATTCACTTAATTTTTCCACTGTTTTCTTATATTTATGTTCCTTTATTTGTTCTTTCTGTTTCATTTTATAAATAAGTTCTTTCCTTTTTTTTCTTTTTCTTTTTGATCATATTTTCTTTTTAATTCCATTCCCTCAGTAAATGTTTTGTAAAAATCATGAACAGGTTTTAATTGGGGAATATTCCGTCTTAATTTATACAACCACTCACCGAAGGTCTTACGAGTACCAACACCTTTTAAATACGCAGGTTTTACAAAAGTATGTCTCTATGTAAAACTTGAATGTGCAAATGCACCAAATTCACGTATTTCATCAGCATTTCTGATTGGAATTATTTTTACTGCTTGTGCACCAGTTTCAGTAAATTTTTCTCCAAGAGAAACATGCTGTTCAGGTTCAGGTTCAGGTTCAGGCTGAGCTGCAGCTATGTCAGCTGGTAGATCTCGTAAAATTCTTTACATTTTTTAGTCCTTAATGCAGTTTTTTCAACCTGTGCGGTTTGTTTTAATACTGGAAGGATACCCTTTTTTCTGTCTTCAGGATCTTTAATATCTCCCAATAGAACTCTTTCAGTAGTTGTTGTGATAGGTTTAAAAAATAACACAGATGACTCACCAAAGCCTCGTTCTGCTTCTAATCGCGCTCGTATTTTTTTTTAACAGAATCTCTCACGGGAATATATTTCTTTATTGCTTCTAGTCGTTCTCGTGCTAATCTAGCAGAATATGGATCTCCAATATCCATTTGTTATTGATATATTAATAATTTTAATTCATGATGATAAAATATTTTACATTGAACTTGAAAAAATATTTTAACCTATGTATAGCAGCAGGGAGGGCCTGTCTCGTGATTAATCTAAGTTTATCTTTGGCGCGGCTTGATATATTTAATCCTTAACGAAGCGTTTATTTTGGTAAATAAAGCCTTTTCCAAGCGATTTTTTTTGTGGAAGCCTTTATTCGAAGAAAACTCGGTGAATCAATTAGAGACTGTTCGCCCTCCCTGCTGCTTAGCTAGCGATAGACGAAATACTGGTCATAACATAGCTGGGATCCCTACAAAGAGCATTCAAGTGACAAGGCATAAACTTGTCTTCCTTAGCTGGTTATAAGAATGGCAACCCCAAAAAATAATACAATTTTGCATCTTGAATTTCCTCAAGAATGTACATTTTTAGTTCTGCAAATCAGAATTACATGAACTATATCATGGGTTATAAAGCTTCGTTACAAATTTCTAACTTGTACTGTAATTTCGACTACACTCGAACTGCAATAACATTTTCCGTAATGCACTCAAAATGAAATGAACGTGATATTCCATAGCGTCATTTGATAATTACAAATTGAAAGAGTTCATATTTTTTAAACACTATGATTCCAAACATTCAGTGACAGAACAGAAACACACAGCAGCTGAATCAAGACACGTCCCTCCCTTCTCAAATCACATGTACTTTATGTGAAATTGATACAGCTAAATCCAATCATTAATCAGCAGAGCTGAGTAGAATCGTCCAAAAAATAATTCATTCATTCCAGACGAACTGAAAAAGCCATTGCAATGCGTATTAACTCACAATATGACTCTGAATTTCCATTTTCAGCAGACCAAAACGACAATTCGTGTTTAGAATGATGTTGAGCGCGCAAATAAGTTCAAATTTTGCTGGGCCGTGCTATGTGCGCATTAATATTGTTATCTTTTATTGATGAATATACGGTTGTGAATACAGCATAAATTCAATTACTTTGTTTCTTGTAGTGCATTTTTTATCATTATGCTTTAAGTATAATAAGAAAATGAGTATATAATGAAAAGGCTACTGCATTTGTGTGGGAAAATATGAAATCGTTTTCTCGGATTGATACTACAGTCCCACACGTCGGGCAGTATCCATTAAAAAAAAACACTCTTTCATATTTTCCCATACGAAAATTCACAAACAAATCTAATCAACCAAACGTTAAAGCGTCTATTATATGAGTGTACATGGTTTGTTTACAAAGTAATTCCTAATACAATATACTATTTTTATGCACACGTGTCGTGCACATACGTGAAATAGCAAGGTGTTCAATATCGTTAAATACTTCACGATTCTGACAATGTAAAGTTAACGGAGACAGAACCTTAATTATTAGGACATGTGACTAATTCTAGCTTTTTTGGGATTTAATTCGCAATACCGTAAGTTCCTTTTTATATTTTCACTCTGTGGTCCACAAAAATAAATTATTTGTTGAATTTTACAAAGCTTGCTGCTTCTCGCTCTTTTCTATTACTTGTTTTGAGATCATAGATTCGTAAAAGAAGTTGTTTCGTGACAGTTGATCAAGTCAGATGCATAGAAACAACATATCCAGGTCATGCATCACATAGTATACAACGAATATCGTGAACAAGAAAATGTAATGAGACACAAAATGACTCCTTCCATAATAGTGATGTCTAGCACTGGGGTATCGTGCCGCAGACATATAGCATGATGTCCCACTCAGTCACATTATCCTGACACTAGGCCGACCAGTCCTAACACAAACCTCTTAATGATGAGCGCCAAGCGAGGCAGCTGTTAGTACCATTTTTATAAGTCTTTGATATGACTCGGCCGGGTTCGATCCCGCGACCTCCCGCGTCTGAGGTGGACTCTCTATCCACTAGGCCACCGGAGCGATTCAGTTCTGAACTGAATATATAAATATATAAACTGAGATTTCCATTAAAGGGAGAGTGCAGTGGCTGCAGTGACCCACTTTGTCCTAGAGCACATGTTTGTGCAGCTCTTCCATAAATAAGTAACTTAGTTCATGGCAGTGCATGCAGTGGTTACTGGAAAATGGACACTGCCGCAGAACCGAAACATACTAACTTGGAATTTAAAAATATATCATAATTAATTATGAGTGGGAGGTTTATGCCCGTTAGATTGATATAACTAACACACTATTTTCATATGGAAGACTAGAAACAAAATCAATGAAAGCAAAGAAAACAATTCGATATTGGCTTTAACTAATACATTTATCTTGCGTTGGTTTCTTGCTCACATAGCCAAAATTAGATATAATGTCGTACTGCAGTGTTAATAGTATTTAAAATGTATGCTGGCATCCATTTCCTTTAAATTGAACTCTCCGCCTTTTATCAGTAACATATCATTCATAGATGATAAAAACGTTTTCTTTCGTTTTTTATTTTACCTCGAAAAACGCGTTTTTTACGTTTTTTATTTTTCTTTTTCGTTTTTTATATGACTTCATTCACACGAAAAAATTATATGGAGGAAACTATAGAGTGGTCAGATCAGTCAGATGGTGATAACGACATTGAGTGAAAAAAAAAATCAATGTTATCTGGACTACGGTTTAAAACTTTTGACATTTTTTCATATTTGTATCACTGAAACTTTAAAACTGGTATGTAGCGTGGTAAATAAGTAAAATATTTATTTTTGTTTTGCCTAAAAACTACTGGAACGTTTTTTTTTCTTTTTTTATTTATAGATAAAAAAATGCGTTTTTTACGGTTTTTATTTTAATTTTAACGTTTTTAACATCTATGATATCATTTAAGACATTCATTAACTTCATTTGATCAATTGCAATATTGTTTAAACCGAAATAGTCAAACATATTGACGAAGTGAGCAAAGGTACATACGCATATTGCTTGTGTAAATATAGCAAATGACAAGAGAAAAGAACCAAAGGAAGACGAAATTAAGGTAAAGTCCTCATTTGCAAATTGTATGAAAGAACAAATAAAATATATGCATATGGACACATAAATCTAAATATAATCTAGGTGTCTTTCGATTATTCGGTATCGTCCAGTTGATTTATACACAATAATGTAAGCATACAATTAAATACTGACCGCAGTGGCCCCGCGTGGCAAAGTGGTCTAAATCGCTCGCCTTCAGCGATCACTGCCATCTTATCTCTGTCCGCGTGGGTTCGAGTCTCATAAAATTATCCATTCAGAAATTCATTTGAATATATTTAGAGCAAGAATGTGGTTGGATCTGAATTATTAAATGTGATATAATTGATCCAAATGTATCACAACTTTACAGACATCTCATGCAATGCAATGTATAAAATGAATAATGTTACATCTAGCTTTTGATGGGCAACTCAGATTAATATTGATATACACGGAAGGGTAATAAAGAGTAGTATTGTCTCACATGCTCTGATTATCAGGAAAAGGAAAGTTTTATTACATGTGTTAAAATATTTTTTGTTCATTGATTTATTTCACAAGGTTACTGAAAACGTCTAATAGTAATTGTTAAAGTTTAGTCTCAGTGATGAACTTAGTTTGTAATTACTCATAATCATAATAATTTCATGTATTAAAGCATTGAATAATGAATAAAACCGAATCAGACAATATATTAAATTGAAATCATACTTACCAATCTCTACAACACACTGTACATACAGTTTTGACTAAATATCATCTCCTGCCACAGCTGATGAATAATAGACCACGGTCCAGGAACAAAACATTAGTCAAGAAAACGTTAGTAATGATATACAAGTACTTAAAAAAGACAAGGAAAAGAGAGAAACGATTTGTATTATCTTGTGTTCCGTGCTCTACAGATGGGTGAGTGACCGGCATCAGTAGTGTCCATTGCAGCAACAGCGTCATCAATCCGAAGTTTCAAACTCGGTTAGAGTACAATATTGAATTTTACATATTTTGCTGTATAATTCTGCGTTTGATGAAATTCATTTGCAAATATAATCATGGTTAAAAAGGTAGGCTATGTTCGGAAGGTGTTGAGGTTAGCCCGATCACTTTGTCAACAGAACTGTAGGTTTTGGCCCTTATGTTTTCGGATTACAAGATACGTATCTCGATTTTGAAATTTTTCATACACATTAACAACAGACTTTATCCTTACCATTCTGCAATCTAAATAGTTAATACAAATTAGTCATGTTATGTATAAGTCTGCGTCAAATGCGATTTAAGTATTTGATAAATACACCAATATTGATAAATCATAAATACTTCCAGCATGCTGTGGAATTCGTGTAATTAATGTAAACTTTGCACTTGTATGAAAGTGTGTGTGTGTGTGATTTGGATTTTTAACGTAGCTTTAACAATATTTTAGTAATATCGCTACAATGTCTGCAGTGTGGCAGTTTGTAGCGATGTCCAGCTATGGGGCATCATGTCGCAGACATGTATGATGATGTCCCACCCAGTCACATTATCCTGACACCAAGCCGACTAGTCCTAACACCAACCTTTTAATGCTGAACGTCTAGCGAGGCAGCTGTTAGTACCATTTTTGTAAGACTTTGGTATGACTCGGCCTGGGATCGAACTCACGACCTCCCGCATCTGATGCGTGCGTTCTAACCTGTATGAAAGTAAGAACAAAAATAAAACAACGGGGAAACATGTCCAGGATGCAAACAAACATCACACACATTTTTTAAGTGAGGCAGTTACATAATATACATTCAGTCTTCGTTGTTATTATTGTTAAATGTAAAATGGGCACATTAATTTGGTTTCAAACAAGCCCACCAATAACAACAAAACTTCACATTACTCATCTAATGCAATGAAAACTATTTCACTCATGATCATTCGTGTTTAGTAGCAAAAATACGGCACACGCTTCAGATTTATATACAAGTTTCGCTCATTCGTCTCTTTAAAATTCTTTATATCCGATGATTAATTTAAATAAGATGATCCAGTTTATAGAGTAGGTGTGCAAAACCCATGACCCGCTGGCTGGATCCGGCCCGCGAACGTGTTCTGTCCGGCCCTGGCCTGTGAACAGTAATTATAGTAAAGATTATATTATTAAAGATTAATAAAAAGTATAATATTATGTTATATATTGTTTGCGGCCCTCCAGTGGTCCTAGAAAATGCAATCTGGCCCTTGGCCGAGAAAGGTTGTGCGTCCCTGTTATAGAGGAATAACAGTTGCAGTCAGACAAATTAGGATTAATTGATCTACCCAGATCAAATTAGTTGGTTCGTTGAGTTTTATTATGGGCCTGGATGGGAATCGATCGATAACGAAAAACTGATAAATGTAGATGTAAAAGTGGGTATTACAAAAGAAGGGATATAGAAATCACAAAATTGTGATGATATGAAATGATTTCAAAACTGGTGACAAATACTTTTGTCCTAATCTTCGTTATCGAAGATCGATAGCCGAGTAATTAATATATTTATCAAAAATATTTTCTAATATTTTATCACGGTGAGATTTTGTTAATTGAAGTTTTGAATTGATAATATTGAGACTCGATAAAGTACTGGGTAGTATCGTAAACTGTTCCGAGGATCTTAGAATTGGAAGAATTTTTTGATCTGCAACATAACGTTTAGATACGTTTTTCTTGAACTCAGATAAATTTTAATGCTGGGTAAACATAATTTCTTCGTGAATGAAATGAAGAGAGTCATGTTTTCTAATAGTTCGTTTCACATCATCAAGATGGGAATAGCTGCGCCAATATCTCTCAGTTGTTGAAACTGTTCGCCGTCCCATTATCACTCATTGCATAGGATAGGTTAACGATTACAATTTTCAGAATCCATAATGATTTTGTGACTCCGAGTATTTTGGTGAAGCACCTGATAACGAGGTCATATACAACTTTCCCAACCCCCTAATTTGGTCGAACGAAATTGTTATCTCTCCTAGTAGGCAATTTCGGAATTTCTGTCATATGTATATACTCATTTCCTGGTCTTCCGACAGGGGTTTCATAATCAAGGCAACGGCCTTTCGTTTGTGGATAAACTGTTTCAGTGGTTTTCAAAAGGGTTTCGCAATCGGGATAAGAACGATCTTGACCTACTCGACCATCTTGAAGTCTAACTCCCGCTGATTCTCCTCTAACTGTATTGTTGTCCGTTTGGGCAATCAGATATTCTGGGTCAGAGCTATGTAGATCATTCCGGGGATTATTCCACGCTGACAGAAAATTTAGTTGATTGTGGTCAATTCCGGCTGTCAGATATTCTGGGTCAGAGCTATGTAGATCATTCCGGGGATTAATCCACGCTGACTGAAAATTTAGTTGATTGTTGTCAATTCCGGCTGTCAGATATGTTGGGTCAGAATTATACAGAGAATCTTGAACATCGTCATAGATCTCTGAAACTAATGAAATGGGTATCTCTTCCCTTGTACCTGACGGTACCGCGGCTTCGTCCAAGGTACTGATACGCTCTGGTTGTTCTTGTTCCTGTTCTTGTCTTGTCCTAAAATTAAAAGCAAATGGATATTATATACAAATGGATGTTTTTCGGTTCCTGAAAATGGTCAATTCTTTCTGAGATGATATTGTACCAATTTTACTATTTTCTTTCCATCTGTACGTCTTTCGAAATTGATAATTATTAAATACACATCATCGATCTTATTTTTAGTTACTACAAACATCAATATCATCTATGATAGTTAACATTGAGACATTTTTAGTTACAACAAACATCGATATCATTTATGATAGGTAACCTTGAGACATGGTGTATTCTTGTATTTATAATCCTGACTATATGAAATTCTTTTCTTAGATATTTCAAATATTGTCTTAAGATAGTTCTTCAGTAGCATTAAGTTTATACGTGTATGTGAGTATGGGTGAGTGTCAGCATGTGCGTGTGTGCGTGTGTGTGTGTGCACTGTGTTTTGGATTTGTAAAGTATGTTTAATCATATCCCTACGATCTCTGCAGTGTGTTAGTTTTTAGTGATTTGCAGAGGGACGTCATGTCGCAGACAAGGAAAAATCATGTCCCGACCAGTCATATTATCCTGACGCCAGGCCGACCAGTCCTACACTAACCTCTAGATGCTAAACGCCACGCGAAGCAGCTGCTATTACCATTTGTTTAAGTCTTTGGTATGACTCGGTCAGGATCAACCATGCGAACTCCTATATATATAATTTTTCAAATGATTTATATACATTTCTTGCACTACTAAGGTCAATTGCATAAATGTAGACAAGTTAAGCATTGATTGTGCGAAACAAAATAGACCTCGGAAGATTGTCTATTAAAATGTATAAAGCAATAAGGTGTACAATTGAAAAGACATACCCCAATAATCTGTTTAAGCCGTGCTGAGAGTATAATAACAAACAATAAAATGAAGATCAAAGTCGGAGTCAGAATATTTGCGTCACATAAAATTGTGAAAACTAGATATTAGCGGCTAATATTGCTTGCCTTAATTGTCAATATTCTATGCCGTTGTACTAGTCGAGATACATGTAAAGAACCAAAAATGGGAATCGAAATCAAATACCTTTTTCGAATGCGCCAGAAGATTAGGACAACAGCAAAAAATAGTACAAGAAATCCTGCCGAACTTCCAGCACCAATGTAAATCAGAGTCTGATTATTTTGACTTGTTACTATTTCGTCAAGTCTTCTGGTAGTAGTGTCTGTTGTTGCTGATGGGGGCGCAAAGGTCGTAGACTGACTGAATGTTGAAGAAGTTGTGGTTGTTGTTATGGGAACTCTACGTGTGGTTGTTGTCGTGGGAACTGTAAATAACAATTGTTTTTGTTATATATAACTACAAATCATATGGCGAATAACAATCCTTTCAAGTGCACTGGATCCAGCAAGGGATCACGTGTATCAGGGATTGATTAAGATAAATGCAATAAACTGACAATGAACCGTGCGAAACTAGTATATAGCTAGTCTGAGCGCTTGCGACTCTTTAATGAATCTTTTTGAAAGGCAAATGCAAAAAATAGACAAGACAAACAAATGAAACAGAAAAACGGACATTTTCCAGCACAGTGACTAGGGAAAAATTAAACATACATGGTCCAAACAAAACGTACAAAAGAGAGAATGTCATTTGTCTCATTACATGTAAGATCTGTAGCTTTCTGTATGTCGGAAAAACTGTAAAGCTTCACAAATGAATCAACCTTCATAGATCTGATTGAATGACAAAGAAGCTTTACAGAAGCCCGGTCGCAGAACACTTCTCCTACCCTGGCCACAATAACAGTGATATAACACTTAATGCATTTGCTCACAACCACAACTGGAGTCCCCAAATCAGGAAAGAAAAGGAATCTTACTGGATACGCCACCTTAGAACATTGAAACCAAGCGGTTTAAACCAAGAAGACTAGAAAAAGACAACCATGCACAAATCAAATTATCTTTTGTTACCGACACATTTTCTTTTAAATAATTCTCTAAATTTGCTTAATAGCCTATGACAACACTAACAATGAAATATCCGGGATATAATCTGCACTTACATAAATTTACATAAAATAACAGATGTCGTTATGGCTCATCAATTTCTAGGTCAATACAAATATTTTCCAGTATCAGCAACAACCTGAAATAAATTAGTTGAAACATAATAAAGTTGAAAGGTGGAATTCCTGTAGAAACAGCCATGTAAAGTTTCGCAAACATAACCGTTTTTCTGTTTTATTTGTTTGTCTTGTCTATGTTTTGTATTTGCCTTTCAAAAAGGCTCATTAAAGAGTCGAAAGCGCTCAGGCTAGCTAGATACTAGTTTTCGCACTGTTTGTTGTCAATTTATTGCATATATATATATATATATATATATATATATATATATATATATATATATATATATATATATATATATATATATATATATATATATATATATATAATATTAGATGAAAACGATGATATAATTTCAAGGAACCAAATTAAGTGAAGGACACACGGAGTGAAAATAAAAGAAAAAATACATGGCTGACTCACTATTAGAACATGTCTTTCTGTCTTCAAGGATCGCAACTCCGTCTTCGCATGAACATGTCCTTCCATATATGTTAGGTAGACAAAAGGTACTACAGTTTCCGTTGTTGTACGAACAAAATGGATTTCCTAAGGAATCAAAATAAAACAGTAACTTAAATTTTACCGGCAAGAATAACGGCTGTTTAGCAGGGTTATTGTACTTGTACATTAAATACTGAATCGAAAAATATAAATGTAATGGGATCCTAATGCGACGAAAATATCATTACATTTTATCAACAGAAAAACTGAGTACAACCAAAACATAATAAATACAAATGTATATTTAGGAAAGTACGTACATGCATATTATAAAGCAATTCAACTCTTACAAATCTGGCGAATTTATAAGCACATACATGAAACTGAATATTGTATAAAAAAATTAAAAATATGATATCCTGTTAGATGTTTAAATCACACTTTCACATAAGAAAGAGATGTATTATAGTTCCGTGCTAACTTTTCTTATTTAGTAGATAATACAGTCTTACTTGGTTGACTATCAACTGTGTAGATGTCCAAAGCATCCAAGCGACCAAGTTCTGGTTTTTCAAAAAGACGAACAGCTTGAAATTGCTGAGAGAGCATAACTTTTGTTATGTACCTGGAGCAAATATAAATTGCAATATAAACTCAACCTGATATATTTTCCTTTTGTTTTATAATCTTGCAAGTAAAATATAAAATTGTGCTTAGATTTTCGTCTTACTTGCAACAACACGATTTTTCTAGAGTCTGTTAACGTTGCTTAATACCAATTACATTGTCTTCTCATCATTGACCATCTAGTAATTCTTCATTTCCTAGCACCGACTGGTAATGTCCGCTTAATGAGATAGTGAGATTTTTATCGTCTAATCATGCATCCACAGAATAAGACTCTATATCGAATAGTAGAGCCTCGTCCTTGCATTATCTGCTAACGTATCTAAAACCCTTACAAAGATCAGCTGTATGCAAAATCGAGGAGGTCCACACAACTAGCTGATAATTAAATCTGTCTCATATATATATATATATATATATATATATATATATATATATATATATATATATATATATATATATTATCTCTATCTCATTGTATTTATTCATGTATTTATTTCTTTCTTCTCCACATACAGTGTCGTTGTATTCTGAATGTTATGATATCCATACTACTGGTTTGGGTCATATATCAGTGAACCCGTTCTTTTCTCTGAGAGTTTCCATATTTTCCTAAACATTTGTAATCGACTCCGTCACATTTCTACTAATATCTTCTCATTCACACGGAGAGTAAACGTCTATGCGTGGTCTAAGTGTATATTCAATATATACTTCACTAGCGACTTAGACCACGCTCTAAACATAATTCCTGGCACAAAGAAATAGCTTAACATTAAATTATAACTTCTGATTCGGTAAGTTGAACAACTGACTGTTTTAGCGTTACTTTCATGTATTAAAGCATTGAATAATATTAAACTGTATTGGCTAGACGCTTACCTATCATATTCTGCATCATTTACACCCCTGTCTTCATCATCGGCATATTTCTCATGATTGGTTGTGGCATATATAAACATGCCATAATCAATTAATTAATTTAATTCTACTCCTCTTATCTTTAAATTATCACTATAAGACAACCCTGCGGCACTATTACAACGAATATAATCTTGTATACAATTTCGCATGCAAGCATTTGTAAAGTCTACTAAAATATCACCTAACATTAAAATAGATTTTTGCGAAATTTTGATCCGAAGTGTCCCTTGTCACCTTTTACATATTGTTAGCCATCCTCTTATTGCATCTGCTCTGAGTCATAAAAGGTAGCAATATGTTTTCTCACCATTTCGTTTTCTCATGTGCTTCCATTTTGTCCTTTGAAACTTTCTTCCCCTTTTATTAAAAAATTTACTTTGTCAGAAAATATGTGTCAACGCTTAATGTTTTGCAAGTGCATTAATGATTCTGCCATACAAATATAAAAATCTGGATTTTTTTTATCGTAACTTTGATATCATTATCTATTTAATATTGTTAAATATATCAACCAACAAAATGGTTACTCAATGAAAGATATCTATCTTTCCTTTGTCTTGTCATTATTTGGTACCATTTGTCCTTTCTTGATCAGGATCGTTATTTTTCCGATGCATACATATTTCATAACCCGATAGTTTTTTTACTAAAACAGATTGTTCTTTCCAGTAATTAGAATTACATAGATCATTTGCATGACCTCTCTACTTTCCAGCTAAATGACCATTATCTCATAATAGTTGGCGCATGTGATATTATTTCTGTATTCATATTATGTATCCTTTTCAAATATAGGGCATATGGTATTTGAATAAGAATGGCTTTATCTTCTTTCGTAACATTATTTCAGCAGCGTTCTTTGGTTTAATGTATTCTATACAATAAATCTAATATAGGGTCTAAATACTCTAAGGACTACGAGTTCAATGCCCTTTCTTGTACTGCATTAACATGGACGCAAACTCATTTCGCAACGTTTCACCTTTGTATTTGTTTATTCGAGATGATATCAGCCCTCATAGCTCAGTAATCTCTTAACAATGACATGTATCTTCATCAAATAAACTCAGCATGATAGCATTAGAATCTCTTTCGATATTTCAAGCGTTATCCTGTCACCTTTCATTACTTTTCTCATTACACCATTCAATACACTCCATTCATCAAGTATTTCATCAGCAGGTATGTTATGTCAAATTCTTTTTCAGATTCAACTTTCTGTCACGTTGATACCTAACAAGGTCATACTTTGATTGCCTGCATTTATGATGTGCATGATGGGGCAGAACTGATACAGTGGTTTCAAATGTATTTATCATTGGTACTTATGACATGCCTTTTTGCATGTACCCATTATATTGATGCTATTTTGATCTTCAAACAGGTTGGTGTTTAGCTACATGTAATGTTACGAAAAATGTTTGCCGAAACACCGAGTTCTTAATATTATGTACCTATTTGGAAATCTGTGCTTGACCCTTTTTCCGTAATTGACGATTGAATTTTGGACTAGGTGACTAATCTCGTACTTTGTGTTCTGTTTCTAACTTATAAAGAAGTTATTCACTGATATACGAGTTCAAGATGTAGCCCTATGGACAAACTTAAAATGTTCTTGAAGCGATCATGTGACCCACAGCCTCGTCATTGCATTATGTCTTAGTTATTTTATATAAGGATTGGTAAATAAAATTATTCATATTTATTTTTAATATCAATCTTTGGAATCACGTTTAGTTGAGTTCAGTTATAATTTGAGAGGTATTATTTTTATGTAAATTATTCATTGGAATTACAAAGTGTTCATTGCCATTTTGGACTAAAGCCTTATTTCGTGATTATTTTAAATTCATTAATAGACATTCTGAATTATATCAGTGTGATACAGCAAAACTGTTGGTACATCAATACATTCAATAATATTGGTACATCAGCACATTCAATAATGGAATTCATTCAGATCACTCTATACTTTGGGACTTGTGATAGAATATTTAAGATCATTTAGGATTTAATTCAGAATACTCTAAATTCCTTTCAAATTTTCATTTTGTATTTTAGGGAAATAAATTGCTTGTTGAATTTTACCAAACTTATTGGTAATCGCTTTCTTTCTGTTACTTACTTTAAGACCATAAAGTAAGAACGCTATGTGCACCCATATCCTGTCTAAACTGTGTGTACATTACATCAACCATCAAATTTAGTGCATATATATTGTATCTGACAACTGTATATTATGTAATAAAGATATTGTATTTTTAATACAAGTATTTGTTGAATAAGTCGTGTTTATGATAGTATTAATTGATTAACTTTTAAAGAAAACTTGAACCCTAAGTTTCAACGAATCAAACCCTCTCATCTCCATGCTTATCGATACATATCTCTTGCACTATGGTTCCCTTCTACTAAAAGAATCATGTAAATCTTGATTTTTTTCTTCATAAATTATATACTCATTTATTTCCAAACAAATGTAAACAACAGTTTTTGAATTTGTATTTTCAGCTTACAATGGTGTTAAAGGTTGTGCTAATTTTGGTTGGTATTTAGGATTGGGGCTCAATGATTTATTCATTTATGATAATACAAAAGTCTCTGGTTTAATATAGTGACTTTTCTCTGTGGGTATAAAATGAAACCTTTTTTTAAATTGTCTTCACACATAAACGTGCAAGTTTTGCTTAATTATTTTCTCGTTTGAAAATATTTTTTCACCATCATACCAGCTTCGATTTGTCATATTTACAAACTTTTATTATTCACTTTCCTTATGATCAGTAAATTTGTAATGTTACGTTTATAACAGTTAACAGCGTTTATGTAAGTTATTTGTATATTGCATCAACAGATGCAGCTTTGGGATTACCTTTTAAACTCTTCTGAAAACAGCAATTGTTACATGTTTAAATCAATACGTTATTAAATGAATGAAATAGAAGGGAAAATTTTTAATAAGTGGCTAAATGAATATACAAACATCAAATGCGAAATCCCAGGTATAACTTATATCCTACGTTCAACAAACCCGACCTTATTTGCATGATACTTTAATTATAAAAACGTAAGTGTTGCTGACCTTACAACTGTCAAAATAAATATATGTTATAATTCATAAACAAATCACTTACACTCGACTTTCTTTTAAGGCTTTTGCCGATTATGTCCTATTAATTTAACGTATTCTTCAGTTTATCAGATATTTCTACAATGAATTATAATGTTCATGGGCTTACAATGATATTCATTTATATAGTCTGACCAAGACAAGTTATATTAATGAAAAATAAGAGAAGTAATGAAGCTTACAAGCAAATATAATGTCTTGTCTATCCCTGGTTGACAAATAAACTCAGGGGTTAGGTATTACTTATCTACCGCGACAAATATGATCCATTCCCGTTTGAAACAAAAATAAGGGCTAGTACCACAAGAGTTCAAAAGCAAACACATAGATTTTAGGATTTTCAGAGTCAAAAGTAACTTTTTTATGATACATCTTTTATAGACTATACTATTGCATCACTTCCAAGATAATGCAGTATTGAATTTGCAAATAATACAGCAATTCGATTCTTTTGAGGAACGTATTTAGAAATGATGGTTGAAAATTGATCGTTAAAAATTTCATATTTTTCTCATCATGATGTTTTTTATTATCTTTTCTAGAATATTATAGTACATGTGTACATTTGATACAAAAAAAAGCAACTTCTATTTTTAGACTATATAAAAGCTTCCTATTTCTCAAAGATTCACTTTGAGACCTTTAAATCCTGAATACCGTTGCAAACGTGGGTAAGAAACAAGACATATTTTCACCTTAGATAACGAAATTTCCACTGATCATAGATTGCATATCAATCTATGAGAATGGTTTTGAGATGTTATTTTTTTCTTGGTACGTATAATTCAAATTTAGAATTTAAATTGAAAATGGCGGTTTAAGAATTTGTAGGTATCTTGTATTTGGAAAATGTTACAACCTTCAACATATATAGCACACCTAGTCATTATAGCCAAATGGCTCATTGACCATGATTTTTTTTTCTTCATCTCAGTCTTATGTTACGTGTTTAGATTCGATAAACAGTAAGATAAGAAAGAGTGAAAACAACAAGCTTTGAAAAATTATAATAAATAATTTTCCTGGAAAAATACTGTAAAAATGAAAAAAAATAACTTAAGTTTTCTAGAATCAAATCAAAAAATAATCCAAGAATAATCCGCGAATAATATTTTAGAAGTCCTAATAATAAAATGTTCTAATGATTTCAAGTTCGAATCCAGACGAAGAATCCAAGATGGAAGGCGATGACGTATGCTGTAGCCTGTACAGTGTTGAAGTCTACAGTTCCTTGTAGAAGCATAATAATTAATCCTCCGATTTTGGGAATTCCAAATAATTATTTTAAGAATTGTCTTTGTTCAATAATTCTGTATGAACACAATAATATTTCCAGAGAAACGAATTAATCTTTTAGAGTCCAATAAATGTGAAGCAAAATTAACATATTACTAAAAAAACTCAAAAGCTAGCCACAACAGAAGAAAACAACTTGACATCAAGTGTTTCAAAGCCCCAAAACTCTGAGATCTTTCTCACTAAATATTAGTATTAATACTAAGTATTTCGCAATTTTGGAAATGCCAAATTGCGAAATAGAGGATCACGTGATCATGTTTACATATAGAAATCAAGTAGGTCCTGTATCTTCTTGATAAGGACCAATCATTTTACTCCGAGAATAAAAGTTGTTTACTAGAGCTTCAATCAAGGCCAGGAACTAAGTACAAAATATAAAGTTTTTCTATTATGAGGTATATAAGGAAAGATTCAGGTCAAACTGAATTTTCTGGAAAATATAAAATTCCTAATAAACAAAATTACATTACATTGACATGAAACGAAAAAAAAAAGGATTCCAAAACCACAATCAATCAAATCAAATCAAACATAAATCAAATCAAATATAAATTTAATTAAATATACGTAACACTCAGACATAAAATGACGAATGGCTAATTCGCTTGAACATCAAAATGTAACGTTAATATTTGAGAGTTTAGTGGACTTCCCAAACCTGTTACATTATGATTGTTTTAGCTGAAGGTTTTAATTGCGTCATACACTGGTTGGACGACATTTGTTTTTGCAAAGACTTCCAATTAATTTTAATTAAGCTATATTTAAAAGGGACCTGACTGCGAGCATGAAAACATGGTTTTATTTTTATTTGACTTATTAATATCCATCTGAACGGGAGTTTGGTTGGTTATTTTAATGTACCATTATGATGAAAATAGGAAATGTACATGTTTTGTATAGCATTAAATATATGTATACCTTTAAACTCATTCTACATGAGTGTATCTATATTATGTGTAGTTTGTATTTATGTCCATAAATTATAATGATCATCAAAAGTCACGATATTTGGGCAGAAGATTTTATTTTAAGATATTAAGAGTATAGTTTGAGTAGGATATATACATAATTGTTGACATAGGTGTTTACGACCATTAATAATATTCTTAATATAATAAGACCTGTTTGCAACATTCGCGTTATTCCACATTACATTGGACAAGATTGGTCAGGTGGTGGTTCTTAGAAGAATTGTGTATTTCCCATTCGATGGGTTACTTTCACATGAATAGGTATTTTGAAACATTTGATTAAGCAGTAAGATTTGTTACGTGGGGTATATTGCTACATATAGTCAAAATATACTCTTCAACGTTTATATAGAAGAGAACTGAGTAATAACATTCATTTTCTATTTTGGATTCATTCCTGTTTATTATTCTTGTTTCATATATTAAAACCAGTTACAGGTGTATTTGATGCTGTGTTTAGATAATTCGAGAGGAGATATTTTAGTGGATTTTTTATTTGAATTACAAACTATTCATTGGACTGGAACTTTATTCTGGGACAATTGTGAATTATTAAAAGCGGTTTTGGACAATACCAATATGATCGAAATATCAATGATCTGAAATTCATTCAGAACATAGGATTCTTTTGTTGGACTTGAATATAACTTTATAGGACTATTTCGGGTTCAGTTTATAGTACTAAAAGTTCCTCTTACATTACCAGTTTATAATTTTTATAATTAAATTATTTGTTAAGCTTTACAAATTAGTTTTTTTTTTTCTGTTCATTATTTTATGACCTTAGAGTCGTAACATTAGTATAAATGTTCGACGAATTCCGAACGGTAAGGAATACCGTACTCCCGAAAGATTCAGAAAATGTTTACACCAGCAAAACAATGAATGATCAATATTTTCACACAAATAGATGGCAGCCTTCATCCGTATGAAACTTTATGATTCCAGGTGAAGGTATAGGCCTCGTAATTTTATTGTACTTATACTTCCGGTCTTGCGCGCGTTTCCATTCAGCTGAGGTAAAACGTTCGATTTAAATTTGTGCCTCACTCAATGGCCAACTACGAAGATTATTTATGGACCCCTCCCGTTAAGTTTGTTGTTTGACTAGATATCCGCTATTCAAATGAAAAATATTATATACCAAATAGTTCACAGGTAAATAGAGAAGCAAATAGGTTGCAATTCCCCTTTGTTCGTGAAGCTTTATTCCTAACACTCTGAATGAAAAACGGTACATTACTAGAAAGAACACACTTTTTTGTGATCCTTTAATTTGTCATTCTGCCGTTGCAACTGAAAATTAACACGCTCGAGAACTTTCAACTCGCGCACATCAATAAGGGGATCGTTCTAACTGCGGCCCTAATACGGGATAAGTATGCACAGTGCAGCTCTGCACAGATAACACATACAATACTATGTTGATATATATATCTTCTTCAATAATACCGTGCATTTAAAAACTTTATATTTACTTACGGTCTGTTCCATGCTGTGTAATAAAGATTCCTGGCGTTGTCAAAGGCAATGTCCATCAAATGAGCTCCAGAATCACTGAATATTACCCGTCGGTCACTTCCATTCAAGTTACAGGATTCTATGACGTCAGTGTAGCCGTCTGACCAGTACAGGCGATTAGCTTAAATAAAGTATATCTATGCTGAATCATTCCAGTTCAGGAAAAGTATTTGCACTTTTAAGATCAGAATTCATTTGGAACACCACTGGAATTCATTCGGAACTCTATACTTTTGGACTTGTCATAGAACGTTTAGGACTATTTGGGATTTAACTTACAATATTTTAAGTTCATTTTAAATGATCACTTTGCACTTTAAATAATGTGTTGAATTCTATAAAACATGTTAGTGTTCGTTCTTTCCTGTGACTTAGGTTAAGACCATAGGGTCGTAACACAGAATAAACGAGTCCAGGTAAAGCTTCATTCCGTTCCTATTCCTTTAGCAATCCGATACAATGAACGATTTAACCATAGCGCTCGCTTTTCTGGGACTAACACTTTTTGTGCTTTGATGAAAATACATCGAACTACTCAAGCAAAATAATTTCGACATTGACCCTGCTTGAAAATATATATTTATCTTTATTTAATATATGTACTATTAATTGTACAGCTTTGATTTTTAATTACCTTAAGAAAAAATGCCAGTTTACAACTTTAAAACCTGGATGATGACTTTGACAGTTAAACGTATGCACCTCATCTAACCGTTTTGTCCATTGGTCAGTCCCTCCTTATGTAGCCTAATATAGTGGGAGGAAGTTGCTTAATTTAACATGTTTTATATTCATTTTACTCACAATCAAGGGGACTGATGATCCAAAAACTTTTTTTTCGCTAACGTTAAACATTAGTTCCTAAGTTTATTATGACAATATATGAGTTGATTTATTTCCTCCTGTTTTATGAATTAAACCCTAGACAGTCAATTTTATTTTAGACACATTGTTTGACATATTTTGTTGGAGATTTAAATTCAGAAACTCTTCATTACGCCTCCTCCTTTCGGATATCGCTAGAAATGATTTGTGCAGAGCACTAGTATATTCAGCAACAAGATCGGTGTTTATAACCTACATTTCCTATCATTCAATAGTTTCACAATGTTGAATTCTTAACATCAGGCTTAACAAAGAGTGATTACTTTACAAGTTTGTGCTAACTGGTATATGTTCAGTCATAACGAAAACCCGCCAGATGAAAATAATGTTATTAAATACATTAAGGCCCTGTATTTTATAAATATCAACCTCTGTGTTGATTCTGTTTTCCGAAATCGTTCCAGATATAAATATTAGTGTAGAAAATAAAATAAAACTACAATCACGAATTCGTTATGTTACGCAAGGAAGCTACATTATATTTTCCACACTGTTTTCATTATAAACGTTGATGCAGAGATAATACTGGTGAAGAACTACTGCCCTAAACCGTTCACATGAACAAACAACATCCTATTTTGGTGTCAAGAAGTGCTCTCTAAATTCTTGAATTTAAAGGATGCGAGCTACTTGGTATTAATTATTTCACTACAAACTATTTTTAGTCATTATTACTTTTAATTATTCAAGTACGTAGCAAATTAGACCGTGATAAGACAGCCTAACTTCTATTCATCTGGGTATCTTTCTTTGTTCACACATATGTCCTGGCTGTGAACATATTCCCTGTTTCGGTTTCATTTGTTGACAACAGTTTGATATATCTCAATATTTTAAGTAAAACACTAAATTTTCATGTCAAAATACGCATGAAAAGATTATGACAAAGAAAGTCATTCATATTCATCCTCTTAAAGATGCAGTCATTGAAAAATAATACGACATCAAATCACATCATTCAAAATGGAATACATATATTTAAATATCGTAGGCTACGTGTTTATGCTCTAATAAACAGTAACAAAAGAAAGAGTAAAAACAACAAACTTTGAAAAATTTAACAAATAATTTATTTCCCTGAAAAAGAACAATGTAAAATGAAAAAAATAAGAACTTACGGTTTTAAGAATCAAATCCAAATATAATCCAAGAATAATCCACCTATTAAATTTTAGAAGTCCTAGTAATGAAATGTTTTAATAAATTCACGTCCCGACAAAAAAATGGAAGGCGATGACGTATGCTATAGCCTTTATAGTACAGATGTGTCTACAGTTCTTTGCTGATTCACAAACAATATTCCAGTGTTTGAATTTCCGAATAAAATTTAAAGAAATGTCTTTGTCCAGGAATTCTGTATGAGCACTCAAACATTTCCAGGATAAAGAATTGATCTTTTAGAATCCAAATAATTTGAATAAAAATGAAAATGTAAGTCCATACTGGTCACAACATAACACTTTCTTGTGTCCAAAGTAAAAGCCCAATCGAGAAATATCTCTCTGAGTATCAGTATTAAATCTAACTACTGCGCACTTTTGGAAAACAAAAATTGCGAAATTTGAGGCTGTTTACATCTAAGGTCACATACTCCCAGCATGACCTCTACAAAAACCAATCATTTTACTCCAAGAATAAAATAAAAATAGAAAGTTGCTTACTTTTGTCAGTGATTTCTGAAGTAAAAAATAGAAACAGTGTTTCTATTATTAGGTGTTTATGAAAAGAGTCAGGTCAAACTGAAAATTCTGAAAAAAAAATGCCAAATCAAGTAAATAAGATTACATTAATTTTACAGGTAATACGATTAAAATAAAAAGATTTAAAACTTACAAACATTAAATTACATCAAATATAAATTAAATCAAATATGCGTAGCACTTCCCCCAACATAAAGAAAAAGAAACATGTATGTGATAAAGCTGTCTTTTTAACAGGTTAATTATACACGAGGTTTAAAAAGAACATAAGAGGAACACTTGTACTGTGAGTGCATGAAATAATACATTTCTATACTTGGGAAATTGCATCTGCAAATAAATTATCTTTCCTCTTTATGTGCCTGGTGTCATTATCATATTCCTGTAACAACAAATTCTATATTAGTAGTCTTTGATTTTTATTTTTCATCTTGCCAATGAAATTATGGGGTTATGGTCACTAAGCATAATAATCGAAGAAGAAACTGAACTAGTGTAAATTTCAAAATGTTGTAATGCCAATATCAAAGCCAAACATTCCCTCTCGATTATTGAATAGTTTCTTTGGCGCTTATTTAATTTCTTAGAAAAATAGGACACTGGTTGATCACACCATTTTCTTCTTCTTGAATCAAAACTGCTCCAACCCCAACATCACTTACATCAACAGACAATTTAAATGATTAGCTGAAATTTGGAGCTGTAAGACCTGACCCGCTTTTAAGTATGGCTTTTAACCTGTCAAAAACTCCTGACATTTTTCATCCCAAGGTAACTTTGTTTTTCTTACTCAATAAATATTTCAGGGGTTCAGCAATTATAGAAAAATTAGAACAAAATTTTCGATACCGGCCATACCTAAAAATCGCATCAGTTGCTTTTTATTAACAGGCACAGGAAATTTAGAGATAGCCTTGAACTTAGCATCCCAAACGGCATTACATTATATTGATAAAGTCCATCTCGAGTCACGAATGCCGAAATTTCCTTTGCTATTTCCGTTAGTTGAATTTGCCAAAATCCTTTCAGAAGGTCAAATTTGGTGACATACTTTGCTATTCCGATCTTATCAATACAGTCACCAATTCTTGGTAATGGGAATGAATCTGTGTTTGTCACACTATTCGTCTTCCTATAATCAGTGCACATACGGAAAGTTTTATCTGGTTTTGGAACAAGTATGCATGGTGAACTGCAGTCACTTTTACTGGGCTATAAAATAATTCTCCAGCAAATGCTGAATTTCTTTTTTCAAGTATTCCTGTTTAATAGGGTTGATCCTGTACGGGTGTTGTTTTACAGATTTTGAATTTACGATTTCAACGTCATGGAAAATTTTGTTTGTTCTTGTAGGAACATCTGGATATAAGTGCTCATGTTCAAATAGTAACTGCTTAAGTTCATTTCTTTCTTGCTCTTGCAAACGTGAAAGTTTCTGGTCCAGATCTTTTATAATACCTAATATGATATTCCTTCACTTAAATCTTCACTGAGTGGGACAGGCCCAACTAAATTGATTGCATGTTTATCCTGGCCATATCTTTCAATATACTCCTTTAGCATGTTCATGTGGAAGAGTTGTTTTTGTTTTCGCCTCCCAGTAGTATTTATGAGGTAATATAAATAATTTACTTTCCTGTCAACTGTGTAGGTAACATAATACTTGGCCTGAAGAGCATTTTCTGGTATGGGCAAGAGAGCCAGGACTCTATCACTAGGCTGAAAACTACTTTCCTTCGAGTTTTTACCATATCTTGACTTCATTTTTGATTTAGTAGAGTGCAGATTTGCTCTTGCTACCGCACAAGGCTTTGACAACTTATACTTAAAATTGGAAACATAATCAAGAACATTGATTTCAGTATCTTCTTTAGAAGGAAGTTTTTCTTTCAACAACTTCAATAGTCCATGCAGAGTGTGTCCAAAAACCAGTTCAAAGGGACTAAAGCCTAGACTGATTCCATAACATCAAACAATAGTAAATGAATGCTTTCATCCCAATCTTTAACCGTATCAAAACAATACGATCGAATCATATTTTTCAACATCTGATGAAATCTTTCTTACGCCCTTTGGCTCTCAGGGTGATACGCAGAAAATTTAAATTGTTGGATGCCTAATTCGTAAATAACTTGCTGAAATATTCCAGACATGAAATTTGGGCCTTCATCAGATTGGACAGATTTGGGAAGGCCAAACTGAGTAAAAAAATCTTTATCAAAGCTTTTACGATTGTTTTAGATATTATATTCCTCAAAGGATTTCGTTCTGGAAACCTTGTTCACGCACACATAATTTTCAACAGGCATTGGTTACCTGACTTGGTCTTAGGTAAGGGTCAAACACAATATACCATAATTCTACTAAATGGTTCTTCAAATGCAGGAATAGTTTGTAAATGAGCCTTAGGTATCTTCTGATTGGATTTTCCTAACCTTTCACAAGTATGACAAGATCTACAGTATTTACTAACATCACTTTGATATTTGGCCAATAAAAGTGAGTAAAGATCTTGTGATAAGTGTTCTTAATCACTAAATGGCTAGATAAAGAGGTTACATGTGCCAGACTAAGCATTTCCTGTCTGTAAAGTTTTGGAACTGCAATTTGATAGTTCACTGACCACTCATCACTAGCAGGTACCTCAGGAATACTCCATTTTTAATGAAATAACAAACAGGAACTTCAGAGGCTTTAGTTTTACTAATGGACCTTTGAAACAAACACTTTGAAACAAACAGGAGATCTCTGGACCTTACTCCTGATCGACGACAAGTGACTGTCGTTTCTCACCCTGATTGGAATAAAGAGAATGAGTAGTTTAAAGAGGATCACTGTGATCAATACCTTCTAATTGATCCAAACAAGGAGTGAAAGTGACCTCATCAAAAACCTGACCAATACATGTGTCAGTTAAAGGAATATTTTCCGTATCATCATTCTCACGAGCTTTCTTTGCTATAGCTCTGGTAACTGCACAAGCTTGGAACAAATCAGGGAATTCTTTTTCAATTGGATCGACTCTCTGATCCAAACAAGACTTGTCAGGTACAAGTGGATTAACCAGAACCTTGTCTCTAGCTAGGTCGTTGCCTAGTAATAAATGAATGCCTTAAACGGGTAACTTAGACACTGTTCTGACTGTCACGGGTCCTGAGACTAAGTCTGATGACAAATTTACACAATGGAGAGGAACATTAACAAAGCCGCACTCTACTCCTTAAATAAGAACACTTTTATTAAAAGAAGAAATCTCAGAAAAAGGCAAAGTACCTGACAATAAAAGACTCTGAGAAGCTCCTGTGTCCCTTAAACTGTTAATAGGAATAGGATTGGGCGAATCACCCAATAGTGATAAAGCACCCTTCGATATGAATGGTTCATAATTCTCCGTAATAAAATCAGACTGGGGTTTATTAGACCCAACAAATGTATTGCTTTCAATATCTTGACCTCTTAGAAATAAGAGTATTAGGATTATGTCTGTCTTGATTCTGATGCCTGTTTTTCACTTTGTACAATACAAAATAACGTGTCCTTTCTTCTTGCACTAGTTTAACGTAGAAAGAGACAAGGATCTTTTATCAGGCTTATCTGAAGCATGATTGTTAGAAGTTGTGCCGGTTTGAGATTTAGAATGGCTTGTATTATACTGAAATACTTTTCTGCCATAAGGCTATTGAATGGAAGTCTAATTTACAAAAGGAACTTCGTCAGTTAAAGAAGACTCATCAGCAGCACAAGCAGAATTTTCCAAGGTTTCGGTCTTATGCTCGTCAAAATAATTCTTAATGTCACTATGGATACAGTTCTTCAGCTTTCAAGTAATACAAGTTGTTTGAGACATTCATAATCTTGTTTAACTTTCATGGCTAAGCACCATCTATCAAATAACTGTTCTATTTCTCTAGCAGATTCGACACCAGTTTGTCAATCTTCTCTTTTTATGGTTTCTGAACTTTTGCCGATAAGCTTCAGGGACTAACTCCTAACCCCTTACGATGCATTCCTTAACTACATAATAGTCAGCACTCTGCTCTAATGACAGTGAAATCTAAATATCACGAGCTCTACCAGTGAGTACACATTGCAAATAAAGAGTCCAGTCCTCTCTTGGCCATTTAAAACTCTCAGCAGACTTCTTCTTTTAGAAAAATAGGTACTAACTTCTTATTTCTTAAAACATCAAAAGTAGGGTAGTGTTTTCCCTTTGCCAGCTCCATTGCTTTTATTCTAATTGATATTCTCTCTCTTTCTCCCTTATCTAATTGCCTTTGTTTTTCTTGTAACTTCATTTGTCCTTCTCTCTCGTCACTCTCTTTTTGTAACTCCATTTGTCGTACTTCGTTCTCTTTCTGAAACTGCTTTTGTCTTTCATCTCTCTCTTTCTGATTCTGCATTCTTCTTACATCCATCTCTCTTTCCATTTGCATCTTTTCCATCTGAAACTGAACCTATCTTACCTCTAATTCCTACGTTTTTAGTTGTACTTCCATTTTCAAAATTTCCAATCATCCCTAAGTAAAATTCAAATATCCTGGACGAGCCAATTTCTTATGCTACGTGTTTAAGCTCTAAAAAACAGTAACAAAAGAAAGAGTAAAAAGAACAAAATTTCATAAATTTAGCAAATAATTTATTTCCCTGGAAAAAAATATGCAAAAACGAAAAAAAGAAGAACTTACGGTTTTAAGAATCAAATCCAAATATAATCCAAGAATAAACCATTATTTAAATTTTAGAAGTCATAGTTATGAAATGTTCTAATGAATTCAAGTTCTAGTCCCGACGAAAAATCAAAAATGGAAGGCGATGACGTATGCTATAGCCTTTATAGTACAGATGTGTCTATAGTTCTTTGCTGATTCACAAACAATGTTCCAGTGTTTGAATTTCCGAATAAACTTTAAAGATATGTCTTCGTCCAATAATTCTGTATCAGCACTAAAAAAAATATTTCCAGGAAAAACGAATAATCTTTTAGAATTATAAAGATTTGAATAAAAATTAAAATATAACTCCAAACTGGTGACAACCCTTTCTTGTGTCCAAAGTAAAAGCCCAACTGAGAAATATCTCTTTGAACATCAGTATTAAATCTAACTACTGTACAATTTCTGAAAATCCAGAACTGCGAAATAGGGGCTATTTACATCTAAAGTCACATACTCCCAGCATGACCTCTACAAAAAACAATCATTTTACTCCAAGAATAAAATAAAAATGGAAAGATGTTTATTTGTGTCAGTGATTTCTGAATCAAAGTCGTGAGCTAAGTCAAAAATAGAAACAGTGTTTCTATTATTAGGTGTTTAGGAAAAGAGTCAGGTCAAAGAGAATGTTTTGAAGTATAAAAAATGTCAAATCAAGTAAACAAGATAACATTACTTTGACATGTAATGCAATTAAATAAAACGATTTTAAAAGTTACAAACAATTAAATCACATCAAATATAAATTACATCAAATATACGTAACACATATTCTTTAAAATTAAAAATCTATATCGTTCATTTAGAGTATAATTAAAGCAGTCATTGGGTCATACACATCACAATTATTGGTAAAACTTCAATTATCCGCATTTGCAGATCATAGTTCAAACTACCTGCAACACAGTGTATCATACATATATTTTACTTTATGTTATCTCTTAGAAAGTCACATGTAGCAATCATTTAATTGTACTTTAATAAACCGTTCAGATAACCGTTCGTTTGGAATTACTTTTGGCATAAGTTACTTTTTATAAGCTATGTTATCCAGGTAACAAAGTTTACTCCATTTTTTGTCGCGGAAAAAGAAACAAGGTTTTGCAAAAAGAATGTTATAGTTGGTTTTGTCTCAAGGTTTCATAACGTGAAACTAATTGGATGAAATATACCCGCAATATTGACAGGTGATAGACGCCGATGAAATAAAATGATATTTGAAGAAGAGAGAAAATGAACATCAGTATGTTAAAGTGTCAGAAAGATCACAGAGAGATGTCAAAATGTAGCTAAAAATGGCATGAAGAATACAGGAAAAGGACGAAGCTTACATGCTATCATTAACATACGAATCATTTCCCAGCCAAGGTTGGGTGGCCGTACTTTATTAAATGATACTATATTGACACACAATATCATAAATCGCAGACTTGATTGTCAGATTGAACATTAAATCTCAAGAAAATTTGTATTCAAAGAATAAGACATACATTGGCAAAGGCAGGGCGATAATAAAAATTAAGAATGAATAACAATTCAAACAGTAATTACAAGAAAATCACCAAGATGATATGAGCTCGCTTGGGTATGAAACTTAACATTGACAAATTCAACTCTGAAGTTCAATACAACGACGAAATTGATGAACTGTCCAAGAAATGTCCCAAGACAACATGTTGACGACAAGTAAACAGAAGAGTTGAGGTCGGACAGCATATGTCCAAGAAAAGTACAAAGATCTGTTGGGTGGCTGTTGGCCAAAGAGAATAGCCAGACATTTTAGGTAAGGTTATAATGCTGCCACATCCCAAAAATATGGACTAAAATATATTAGCAGGTTTTACAGGTTCAAAAAGAAAATTACTGACCACTGCGACAAAGGAATGCGGTAATACTGCAAAGTTAATGAGACCAAAGAAAGCGCGCGAGAAAAAAACTGCATTAGTGATTCCTACAAATGAATGGCCGAATTGTGTCAGGGAAAAATCCCACCAAAACATCTAACCATCGTCTATATTACAGTATATCGTACTTACATTTCTCTAATCAACATGATGGGAAATTTGATTTACTATTCTTCGTTATTTTCTTCTAAACAATAGTAGTTGATATATTTGTTTGGATATTACGTTGCCATTTGATGCCATACAATGCAAACATAGTAAATAATATATTCACTTGGATAACATACATTGGAAATAGTATTAAATGGTGTATTTGTTTATATAAATTACGTTAACATACCTTATAGATGAGTTACTTGCTTATATAAACTATCTTACGATACTGTAGTATATAATTTAGTTTGGGTTTTGTGGGTTTAATTTAATTTTAGCACTTGACTGGCTATACAGGGCAGCCGGTACGTTTGGTTGAGGAGGAACCCGTGAAGACATCGGGAAGAACCAGCGACCCTCGGGAAGTAACTGGCAAGTTTTTTCATATATACACGTACGCCAAGCCCAAGACTCTAGCACACAGAGGTTAAAGTTTAGTGATCTGTAAAGACGGATGCCTTGTACCACTCGGCCATCGAGAACCAGTAGTTGTATAGATAGTTTACCTTACTATATTTTGTGAGCAATAGCAAAGGATGTATTGGTTAGTATTGGATAATATAGTTTAGCATGCATTGAAAAGAATGCATTTTAAATTATGTATGTGTTTAGATATCTACGTTAACTTGCTTTTATAAATGATTAATTTGCTGAGATAATTTACGTTACCATGCTGTGTAAGCAACAGCGAATGGTGCATTTATTTAGATAATATAGGTTACTATATTTGTAAACGATAGTCAATGTTTCAATTATAAATTTATATGGCTGATACATGTAACCATACTTTGCAAGCCACGTTACAATTCTGTCAAGAACTTTTTACAATAATATTTGGTGTTTGCTTTGTAGCTGTATTATTAAACATAATAACACAATACCCAAATTAAATGAAAATAACGAAGCTTAAAAGAGTATTTTAGTACCAGTTTTAGTGTTTCAGAAGTTATTTACTGAGTCTGAAAATTGAAAATTCTGAGTTATTTTGTGTCCAGTATTCAAAAAGTACTTAAAATATCCTTTGGTTTTTTAGCATGGTAATTTGGGCATATTTCGTAAGAAACGGTGAAAACGTGTATTTTATTATTTGATATGCATCACTAAGTATTAGTTGGACATGTCAATTGACGTTTCTTGCAACTCGTGGTCACATTCGTATCACATCTACCCTCCTCAGAGTTCTATAATTGTTTCAACGCCAACAAAACACTTTTCACCTCTTCTGAATATTTAATGGATTTTAATCTTAGTACCATTTGCATCTTGAAGCAGTATTGCAAGATACTGCGCAAAAATGTATACATTACCACGTCATTTTCAAAGACGTTACTTTTAATTAGACCGAAACACATGCATATTTTTGATATGGCTTGAATGAAACACATTATTTATGACATGAACTAATAATTTAAACAAATGTAGATTATTATAATATGTATTTGTTACATATGGCATGTGCATAGTCTTGATCAAATGTAAATTACTATGACAAACACCTTTTATAAATGGCATGAAGTAGTAACCTAGTTAAAGGTATGCTATTAAAACATGCATTGTTTACACATGGCACGAACAAACAACCTGGTCAAATGTATGCAACTATAACACGCAATGTTTACACATGGCATGAACAAATAACCTGGTCAAATGTATGCAACTATAACACGCAATGTTTACACATGGCATGAACAACTAACCTGGTCAAATGTATGCAACTATAACACGCAATGTTTACACATGGCATGAACAAATAACCTGGTCAAATGTATGCTACTATAACACGCAATGTTTAGACATGGCATGAACCAATAACCTGGTCAAAGGAATGGTACTATAACACGCATTGTTTAGACATTGCATGAATGAATAACCTGGTCAAATGAATGCTACTATAACACGCGTTGTTTAGACATTGCATGAACCAATAACCTGGTCAGATGAAAAGTACTACAGCATGCATCTTTTATACATGGCAAACAATAAGAACCTGGTCAAACACTAACATGCACCTTGTTGACATGGCGTGAACGAATATCCCGATAAAATTATATTTTTATCGCTTACATCCTTTGATTTGGCATAAAGCACGACCTGGTAAAATGTATGATTCTATAATATTTAGACATAGCATAAAGCTTCACCTGGTGCAATGTATAATTTTATAGCATGTCACTTGAACGTGTCATAAAGAACGACCGGTGCAATGTATAATTTTATAGCATGTCACTTGAACGTGTCATAAAGAACGACCGGTGCAATGTATAATTTTATAGCATGTCTCTTAGACGTGGCATAAAGCATGACCTGATAAATGTATATAAATGTCATTCTTTAGACATGGCATAAATCATAACTCGTACAATATATCATTCTAACATACTACTCTTACATATGGTGTAAAGCATAACCTGGTACAATTTATATTATCATAGTATGCATCTCATTGATATGGCATAAACGAATAACCAGGTGAAATGTATATCATTGTGTCATTCATAATCTTACATATAGTCCTCGGTAGCACTACGCCATGGTGACAGGTACACATATTAAATACAATTATTCTAATTCCTCACTTACTGTCGAACCTCATTTGCCGATATATATATATATATATATATATATATATATATATATATATATATATATATATATATATATATATATATATATACACATAACGAATAAAAACAAGAACAACGGGAATGAATATTATAATTTATAAAGAAATGAAGGTACCTGAAAAGTCTAACGCCAGACCATTCGGGAGAGTGACACTAGTGTTAATAACTTGGATGCTCTCTTGGCCATCCATTTGTGCCCGTCCGACATGGGGGTTTGACCCATGGTCAGTCCAGAACATTAGGCTGGCAATGTAAGATAATATAACCAGATACTATTCATTGATAATATTGTATACTCAAAACATGGTTGCAATGTCTTTGTTGATCATAAGAATGAAATTATTTCTGGTCAGAATTCTTCGACGCCATAATTTCAAACGTTTCTATGTTCAAAGTAATCCTTAAACTCAATATTTATAACGGTTCTTGCAGCTTTGAATCCTATGAATTATTTTATCTCACACTGATATTTTCATTATATTAAAAATAACTGATAAGCTATTCATACCCTATAACCATTTATAGTTTTTGGCATAATGGATTAAAGTTACATGTGATATGGAAACAAAATTATCTGAACATGTATTAAGTATGTGCTTCGATATTTCTTTTAATTTTTATTTCTAATACAAATGATTTTGAACTTAATGCATTTGGGGGCTTTTAACTTATAAAGACGAATTGTCTACTAAATAATACAACATACCCTTTTGACGGATACAGCACGATATCTCTTGGCCTCCTAAGACCGGTAATGAGTAGTTTGTGAAGACTGTTAACAGAAAGGACAGCTATGTATCCTCCTTGGGGGTTCACCAACTCATATACACCTACAGCTGTGTAGTAGATGTTCCCGGTCGAAAAGTCGATAGCAAACCTATCCGGATATGCATTGTACATGTCTGTAACAAAATGAATCAAGTCGTTCATTTCAAAATGTTGACTCTATAGTCAACACCACTTAATATATACTTTCATCCGTATATTAAAGTTCGATAGTTTCTTTTATATTTTGATCCATTTCTTCCCCTCCCTCCAAAAAATAACAAAGAAACTCCACAAGCCCAGTACCATATAAACGATGGTACCTGTGTGCCAGTTTACTACAATGAAAATTCCTTGTTTACCATCTTCGGACACAGCGATAACACGTGGTATCACGTCTTATCTCTTCGTCCAGATTAGGCGGTATTATGAAATGTATTACACCTAAATTCGTCTTGTTATATTAACCCATTTTGATCTGTTTTCGAGGAAATGTATTCCGTTCTATGCAACATGAATAATCCAAGTTTTAAATCTTTATATCTGTATTGAACGCCGTTTTTACGAATCATGTATTTGCAATATTACACATATTTTTGGTTTAACCAAACATAAACACTCACGAAAAACAGGAATGTATTCAATATTCGTCAAGCAAGGTCCGACGACCTCAAACATATGGTACGAATGCACGATATGCTGCCATTTTTGTTTCTTTTGTTTTTTACTTGCATTTATTTAATTAATTAACTGCTACTTTCTATTGCAGGCTTTTATAATTTACTATTTTAATCCTATTTTGTATTTCTCTTTGGACTAAAAACCAACCTCCTGTTGGGAATAAAAACATCTCATCCGTTCCATTGATGCTCACACTGAAGATCTCCTGGTCTGCTGACGAACCCCACACTACGGTTTTTCTTGTATGGTCATAGGCAACACCAGTTGGATCTGTGATCCTCCTAATGTCGATAGCCTGAACATCATTGGTGTCCAGCGATAGTTGATATATCATATCGTGTGTCCAGTCCGAGACAAGAAGAAAGTTATTGTTCACAGGAGCTGTATAAGTGATGAGAAATGTCTAATTATTAGCAGGGTTACATAATTTATATTCACCAATTAGTGTTTCTGTACTAGTATATGAATGATATGCAGATGGAAAGATAGGCAAGCGGATATTTAGGCTGGTAGAGAGATTGACAGAAAAGTAGGAAGGAGGTTGAATTGTAATTATACAGTCTATTCAATTGACCGGCTCTCTGAACTATAGTAGACATATTAGTATTTACCTTCCATCCTGACCAGGTGAGAGCTATATAAAACTGCATCAGTAAAGTCAAAACAGTTACAGTAGTTAACATGTCCTTAAACCTTTATGCTCGTAGAAATATAGTTACGGGCGGATATATGGGTTTTATGCAAGTAAATAAACAGTCAATTTCGTAGTTGGGTTAATAAGAGGAAATATTTGAAGTCTGTCTGGTGGGAAGGTAGGTATACGGAGACAAATAGTTAATTAGAGGTGTACCAGTAGGACATAAACAATCTTTCAAATCGCAGTGTCGAGGAATTAAAAGTCATACTTACAAGAAGAACAGGTATTTCCATTAATAGTATCGGGATGAAATCCAAATCGACATCGACACACCCTGTTAACCAGCCCAGTGGCAATACATATCTGTTCACATCCGCCATTCAGCTCTTCACAAGGACCTATCCAATTCAGATACTTTTTTTGATAAAGAAAAGACTACAAGTCTCTAGATGTGACTGAAACAGAACCTGTACTCAAATGATTTTACAAGTTATGTGCTACATATATGTACTGCTTCTTGACCAATCTAGCCTGCTTTGTAATGCTACTGTATCGTTTCTCTAAAAATTACAGTCTTATACATTGAATTTAATTTCTGTGCCATGATGTATTAAATGTACGGTAAAACGTAATATGTAAACTATATTTAACAGAAAGGGTTCAGCTGTTTATGATGAGGCGCGTATATTGCCTCTTTTTGACATTGATAGTTTGTATGCTTTAAATTATAAGATACCTTTCTTGCTTGGATGAATTCTGTCATCATAAACCTTTAGGTCTGTTATTCTACCTATGGACCGAATCTGCGTAGGATACTTTTCAATCAAAGCGGTTTCTCCAATTTCAAATGATTTTATTTCTGACATAGAACTGGATAACATCCGGTATCGCAGAAGCAAATATCCCTATAATAAAAAATCTCGTGTTATTCATTAAAGACGAAACCAGTGTTTTTAATTATGAGATGAAGTAAAAATTTGGTGCCGTTAAAAACAAGCGAAATGCAAGCAACGCTATTTTTCTCAACCAGATACGCAAGGTAGTGAAATAAAATCTAAAGTGAAATAAAATAATCTTATTATTAACATTAACTTGATAAGTATTTCCTACATAATCTATGAATCCTATACCGATACATTGAGAAAAGAATGTTTCGTGTATATTTGAAATAAAAGAGAAAAACAATAAATAGGTACATACTTTGTAAACATAGACGGAATCAGTGTTGCTGGGAACAATGGAAAGCTTCACTACGTCTGAGCCATTCAAATAACAACTGGTGATGTATGTATTATTCACGAAATATAACCTGCAAATGGAAAGATAATTAATTCCGCATGGATGCACTAGAGATAAGGAAGCCTATTAAAAAGTTCACAGTCAATTTGCGACACAGTACATAATATTTAATATCGTCTCAGTTGTAAAATGGTTGCCAACAGAGACCAGAAAACAATACAAATACAGCTCTAGGGTTTAAACTATATAACAGAAAGCAGTAAAACTAATAATTAAGGGAATATTAACAAAAAATTAATTTCCCTAAGCTTCAAGGTGATAATTTAGGAGGACTTTACATTATCACAATTAAAACTCTAATAATCCTAAATGTTCTATCACAAGTAAAAAAAGATTAGAATGTTCCGAATTACTTCCAATGGTTTTGAATTCCCTGATGTACAAAGAGTCGTGACTGTCTTGATGTACTACAATAATATAACCCAGAAATTCTTTGAATAAATTCTCAATAATCCCAAAGCAGTGTTTTAGTCCAAAATGCCAACGATAACTTTGTAATCCAATGAATAATTTGAATCAATAATTCCTCTCAAATTACATCTGTAAACAACATTAAATGATTACACAGACTCAAATGAAAATAGGAATGAATACTTATTTACTAAGTTATTAAACACCTCACTTGTCATATGACGCAATAGATGTTCTGAAAAACTAATGGATAGTTCAAGAAACTGACAACAAGTTAGCTTTCAGAACATTCTAAGCTCGTAAACACGGTTTGGCGTTGAACTCACATTTTAGTAAATACCTTAAAAGCATGACAATTGTCAGGCAGGCAAAGGTCAAGTACTCAATTTAAATTAACTATACATAACAACTCATTAATGATATTACTAGTAAAATTACATTGACAGGATGAATTTTAATGTTTATAGTATGACATGAATTCTTTTTCAACGACTGTAAATCTGGATAGTTTTCCTATGCTGTTCTTTTATTATGCAATATAAGGCGAGTTAGAGCGAAACAATTCGAACAACCACGATCGTTAAATATTTGATTTGGCACACGACCAGGAATATACATTAACCTTTAATGATTTTTCACTAAAGAGACTGTACCAAAAAACTATGATAGCTGAATAAAATTGAAGATTTTGCAGGAGTAAGCAATCTCTATTTTTTAAGAAAATAAATGACTCCATTGTTACCTGCATATTACGATTGACAGTACCTCTTAGTGCTCGGGTCAAAACTGATTGATGCCGGATTTGAACTGAAACTAATCTGAGTAACATCTCTCTTGTCGCTCCCGTCAAACTTCGAGGACTCTATCTTGAGCATAGAGATCGTTTCAGATACCCATAAAATTCGACTGCAATTGCAAATTGAAAAATGTATTATTTCGATGCATTTCTTACGCAAAATATATTATATTTGCGCCCTGTCCATGACACAAGACAAATATAAAGTAGTAGCTTGTGGTTGGACATTTTGAAGTGCTTGCCTTGGTCTTAAAACATGGACAAAGTGAAGTATAACACTGTTTTCAAAGTGAGAGGTACCTTCAGTAAATATTAGCTGCCTTTTGGGGAAAAAGTCACATGTTTCTTCTGCAGACGTTCGTATTGAACTAACGAGATCAGTTTGATTGATAAATGTAAAACTTTTTCCTCATCAATACACATTAGTCAATTCCGTTTAATTTGTATTTCCGAACACAAATGACAACACCTGGTACATATGCTTAGATTGTGAAGAATGTTCCAATTTTTTATCATGACTGTAATTAGTTAGAGATCCAGTCATCGCATATATTATACAATCCCTTACCTTTCTAGTGGCAAAACCAACAGATTTCTTGGTGAGTCTAGACCAGATAAAATTGTCCATCTGTTAGTTCCAAGCCTGGGTACAGAAAAGATAGTTCCAGTGTCCAACTCGCTCCAAAATATACTTTGGTCTAACCAGTCAAAGCCTAGGCCTGTGAATATGGTATACAACTCAAAATTATTTACAAAAGCCATTGCTACATATGAAAGTGCTGATATCTGAAACTAACCGAAATCATCATTCTACAGTGATTATAACTCACACTATAGGCACAAAAAATTCTTGCAAAAATGAATTTTAAACTTTTAGGCTCAGTCATACAAATGTAGGCTCAGTCATACAAAGGTATTGATATGTATGAGATATTGATGAAAATATAGGTTTATTTCTGAGTTTAATATGATTGACTCTTCATTTTCACAATACTAGACTCAGAAATGACGCAATCGGCAACACCCTCCGCCCAGGCCTCCATCCCCTTATAAGGAAATGACAATTACAATACAGAATGACATACCACTTATTCTTCCTGTGACTGTAAGGAGATGATTGACTGAGAAACGGTCGACAGATGTGTAGTATAATCCAGAACTATTAGCAAAGATTATTTCTCTCTTAGCGGTGTCCAGCTCAAAATGGGTGATTCCTGTTGCGCTGAGGTAGCAAGTATAATTGTACCCTCGAACAGAAATCGCATGGATATCAGCGATACAGAAGGACGTTGCGTTGCTTACAATCAGTCCTCTTTGGAAACGCTTTGCATCCTCTGAAAAAGGTAATAAAAGAATCCAATTTAGATCAAGTAAGATCTAAACTTTTGTAAAAAAGAATTTATAGAAAATTAGTGATGGAAAGAAAATTACTGCTGGTCTAATTTGCATTATATAAATAAAAAGGAATGTGGCGCACACTCACTTATGCCACGATATTTATAGTCATCTTAGTAACACAGGCATCACAACTTGACATGCACTATCACTAATGATAGGATAGGAAATGTACCACAAGTGTGTAAGTAATATGATGTGAAGTATGCGACGACATGAATACCTTTAAATCTAGAGAAAGATATATGATGCCGTGCAGGAAGTACTAGATTCAAGACACAATGCAGGTAACAAAAGGATCTATGTTTTAAGAACAATTCGATCTGCCCCTGAGAGTAACTGTCGAGTGGTACATAGTGATAGGTCATTAATCAAGTTATATTACAAATATGCAATAGAGGAAACAACCAAGGGACAAATTCTTTGTATGTGAAAGAGGAGGGATAGTGGGGTCGTATGATATTGCAGATATATAGTAAGCTGGATAAAAAGTTTACTAAAACATACTGAGATGCAATGAAAACTGTAACATAAATGTGTTATTATATATTACCTCATGATCAGCCAAGGGTAGAATTAGTAATATCCTTACGATCTCCGTTTGTTTTTGTATGCTAAACATGGAGTCAGTGCTTGTGGAAATATGAGTTCAGAATTGTTTGGCTTAGGGTATTAACGCCATTATGCTTCACATGCGACGCTAAAATTACTGTCAGTATATCAGGCGCATAAAAAACCCAGAAATAAAACCCAAATAAGAATCACCAATCCACGGGAAGCTACGCGCAAGCTTTCTGACCTATCAGTGAACAGAATAACTTGAAATATATACTGCAACCAAATGTCTAATTCCTTCCCCATACCTGAGCTATTACCTCAGCTGAAAACCTGAGTGGTACTGAGGAATGTGGAGTATGCGATGATATGAACCGAGTTGTGGGTGACGGAAATATAAGTGATGACAATAATTTTATGAACGATTTTACAAAACTATGTACCAAATTTAACACTTGCTACAATTGTCGCACTACAAGCCAGAATCTAGTAGCAGGAGAACTGAGAGAAAATTGATGATGTATTATTCCAAACAAGAGGTGCATTGCTGTTGGGGTCATGAATATATAATTAATGAAAACAAGTTCTGTAAAGATAAATCAAGAATTGTTTAATCAACATGTTCCCAGTGTAATTCCTGGCTCTAAGAGAACGACAGTCGATGGAAAAGAAACACGTAAAAACCTCGAGTATTCAGTTCAAAGAAGAAAGGTCAACGATAACATGACCTGATTCATTGATTTATTCTTCGCAGACTATCTCCCGTTATCTAAATTCAGACAGTAAACTATTTTTTGAACGACTCGCAAACGTCATAAAGGCAAGAAAGCGAAGTCACATGCGATTAAAAAATGAAGGCTTTGATATTAATGTATGTGCCTTTACTCTGGAGAGGAAGTTCTGCAACGTTTCTATTTATAAAACATCGGCTAACATAATTCAAGACGTTTCAAGAGACAACAAATAAATTATATAAGATTTTGTTTTGGGTCTTAGAAAATAATGTTGCATCCATACTGACCATGGAACGTGTATAACACAAATAAAGAAATACATTTTGATCTGAAATATAAATTAAATGTCATTATTTGGACTAGCGGAGGAATAATGTGAAATAACCATATTTAAAGATATTCTGTGGAAAGGACGCTGATATTGTACAGTAAGAAGAAGCAACTTTTATTGTAAGGGGGGGATGCTTCTGCAAGCACCTGAAGTGTTACTGGGCATGTATAGTGTTATGTATATTTAATTTGCATTGTTTGTTTGTTATTATTGTATAGCTTTTTTATATTTCATTATATGCTATTGATAATGTAACATTTTATGTTGAACTTGATATTTTCCAAATCAAGTTCATTTTCTACCTGACCTGTATCATTGATTTTGGTTTTGTAAACAACATGTTTATCTCAATCTGAGTCCAGAACTTTGGAAATTCCCCACAAATTGCTGGTCTACCTTCTGTTTACTACAAATTTATATTGTAATTGTAGAAATAGACTTCTAATTATAACTAAGATTTTATTTTGTAAGCATTATGTACCTTCCAGAAGGTTATTTTCCATTAGGTTATTTTTTATAGAAAATGCTAATTTAATCTGCGGTCAAGTAGAAGACTATATAATCTTTTTACTGGATAAATTAATTGTTCGTGCTGTAAGATCCTATCATAATCAGTTGTATTATTATTGTGTCTAGAAATTCATTTGGACTGGAATTTTAATTATTTAAATTATTTAATTCAAGAGATTCTTCTCTAGAAATACAAAGTGCTCTTCAAAAACAACATTCTTGGAAAAAACACTTAAATTGTAGGTGAAATTTGAGATAAGGGTTTAATTCTTGGATTGCCCTATTGTCATCCAACAGAAGACTGTTGACACATCAACACCACAAGGGCCACCACAGATACATCAACAATTTCATCGTTTGGTTTGATTTGGCTTTCTACTAAGTTTATTCAGAAGTTATATCATCGAGATTTGGGTCTGGAATTCTATGATTCTTTGGAATTTACTTTGCAATATAATCAGTTCTTTTTTTTATTTCACTTTGTATTCTAGAGAAATAAATTATTTGTTGAATTTTACAAAGCTTGTTGTTTTTCACCCTTTTCTATTACATGTTATAAGACCATGGGGTCGAAATGATGAAAAGTCACAAATTTGAAAAGGTTCGTTTGAAAAGGGTATTACAGTTTCGGCGCAAATATGGGAAAGAAGAAGAAGAATGACCTGGACCTTGAATATATGATCTTGACTTAGTTACGTAACATGTGGAGACCCCGAGTGGCAGATTGGTCTACAGTGCTCATCGTTCCGGATCACTGCCATCTCACCTCTGTCTGCGTACGTTCGAGTCTCAGACTCGGCTAAAATGGGTCTGTGAGAAAGCTTGCCAGTAGCTTCTGGTGGGTTGGTGGTTCTTTCCGGGGTTTTCCATGGTTCTTCCTCCACCAGTAATACTGGCCTTCGCATATAGCCTATCCTGTGCTGAAAAATGGCGTTAAATCCTACAACAACAACATGTAATATGCCGTCTCACTGAGGAAAATAAGTATGCATGCATGTACAAGAATAACTACATTTCTGACGTACAAGCAAGCTATCCTTGTTCCTAAAATTTGTTTTGAGTTTTAGACTTGAAACTTAATATATTGAAATATGAACATGACCTTATTTTTGTGACATCTAAAGTGATATGTGACACACTTTTTAATACTGAGATATTTGTAAACTAATTTCATCTATTTGTATAAAACATCTCTAAAATTATAGAGCGAAAAGAAACGTTTATGGAACTTATAACCCCGACATTAATGACACTATGTCATACCTTCCATTGATAATATAAGTATACCGTGCTGTGTGAATGTATGACTTACTCGTCATTGAATTCTTTAAATATAGTCTTCCTAACGTATTTCAAGTTACTAGAGCATGTGTAATCTAATACGTTTGTATCACAAATCAGATTATAATCTACATATGGATCTATGATTTAAATTCTAACACAAAAAATAGTCCTATTCTTTTCAAATAGAATTTTCTCATGTCCTTAATAAAGATAATCCATGCACGGCCTTTCAGTACCATATTTGATTTCTTCTTCCATTAAAATTACCTGAGCAAGATTTTCCATCAGGGTTCAATATGAATCCTTCTTTGCACATGCATAGTGCACCATCCTTTCGACTTACACAAATGTGACTACATTGAAGTGATCTGCAATGATCTGAATAAAAAAATGAAACTATCGCATGGCATCTCATACAGGATTAAGAGAAATTTTACATTTTGTAAGCTTTAGTGTACCTGCGGAAGTTCGAAGCGACGGATGAGAGTTGTTTCTGCTTTTGATGAGTAGCTTTATAATTTTCTTAAGTAACTATTAACACATCTAACACACTATACCTTATTAACATAGCAAACACAGTATGCAATTGCTTTCAAACTCAATCGTAAGACACATTTCAAATTATTACACTGTTTGATAAGCTTGACTCCTTTCCAAATGAAATATGTATGTGACTCTGTAACTCGTAAAATAGAACTCCTGTGTTAAAGGATAACTGATGTATATCTTAGATATTGATGTTCAATACTGTATTTTCCCGTACTGAACATGAGACTATAGATGTTTCCACTATTTATAATATTCCGCCATTTACCACATATGTCATATCTTGTATATCTTAAAAGTGATCCCTATATGTGTGTGCCTGAGTGCGTATCAGTGTGTTTACCTGTACCAGTCGTCGGTTGTGCGTCTGGGTGATACATCGCGATTCCGAGGGGCGTATGATTAGCGTAGGGCAATCCCCCGTGTATCACTCCATTGTTTCCGTCCATTATGTAAACTAATTTGCTTTGTAAATCAGATACGTAAACAAGATCCTGAAGAAAAATGAAAAAGTAACAATATATCTTTGTGTATCTATAATAAGTTAGTTTTTCTTTCAATACTGATCGATGACATATTAGCAACAAAAAATAACTTTATTTGGAGAATGGTCTTGTACGTTACCATTGTTCGACAAGTGAAGCAAACTTTGCTAATATAACGCAGAATTCAACAGTACTCATAGTTTTTAACAAAATGTTAAATTTCCGCAATATGCATATAAAAAAACTTAGCAAATATGACGTATTAGCGAATTTGAAATTGGATTTCATGTAGAAAACTCATAATAATGTGTGCGTTCTACAAAGGATAAAACGGTTTAGCATGGTTGTAATGTATTCGCAGCAAAGCACAACTCCGTATATGTTCATCCTTTCAGTGTTGTTGCTATTTGGTTATGTTTCCTCCATCCTTCAGGCACATCCATAACGTAATTCATGCGTATTAGAACCCTTTGTTGCGGTAGATGTCTGCATTAAAATTCCTTAAACACATGCAGAAAGTTTTTACTTCGTACAACCAAACCTGTCATAGCTGACGCAATATTCATTTTTCTTTTTTCATAAATGTCTTCAAACCGTAACTTCCTTTTAGCAAAGACACTGCTGCGTGTTCTATTTAACAAAATATAAACATATCAATATTTGAAATAAAGATTAGAATATTAAAGAAAATGCTTAAGTATTATTCCTTTCGTGGCAAAATATTTTCGTATGCATGCAGAGTATTAAAATTGATGTAGTTAAATGGACGACCACTGATTCAGTTACCTCTTTAAATGTATAAACAAACATTAGAGGTTATATCAGTGGTGACATCTATTATCGATTTATAGAATATTCCTCCATATTACATCTTATAGTCAACATTTGCAAAGTATTCCAGAACATTTCATCAGATAGGACGTTTTTGGTTAAATAGTTTTTAAAATATATGGTATCATCCTTAATGTCTTTTTGAAGGTAAATTCATACAGACTGTCTTTTAATGTTATACTAAATGTATATATTCGTTTGAATATATATATATATATATATATATATATATATATATATATATATATATATATATATATATATATATATATATATATATATATATATATATATATATATTAGTAAAGAGACTTTTCTTTCCCGTCAGTGACCTACAATTTATAGTTTATTATCAAGTTTCTCCAGAAATTGTTGCCATGCAAATTCCATATTCAACGTTGTAGCTTAGTGTCAATTTTGACTTAGATCAGTATTTATACCATCAGCTAGTAAGTGCATTCCAGTGTTATTAAAGTCGTGTATCTTCTTTCCTATTTCAATCTAATCAAAGCATGAATAATAACGCTTTCTATGTATGGATGAGTAGTAATGATTTGTCCTTTTAGGAGCAGAACAAAATGAATTTTAAACATTCATTTTGGAATCAACGTTCTTCGTTATTTAAATATTATACGTAAGGTGGCTGTGTAATCAATCACATTCGTCTCTTTGCAAAAACAACCTAAACTAGATGAAAACGGTGAATTTGAAATTAATGCAGAACAATAGGAAACAATGGAAATATAGTTAGAACTACATGGAGATATAATCATGTCGTCAACATATGTATACTAACATCGATGACAAATTTAATTTGGCTACATGAAGTGCTTTAACATAATCGTGCTAACACGTTGTTTCAAAATGTGTAAATAAAACTTGCAAGGGTAGTGTAATGACATAACATCTCGTCATATAATGAGCATAATACGTGCAAGACTAGTTGTCTGGGCGCAATCGTGCTAGAACGTTTATCGGATCGGAAATACCGACGCAATATTTACGAAAAGACATATGGACAAATATGACCAAATTAAAATGCCCACATTGCAGTCAAATGTGCAAATGTAACGAATCTGGAAAAAAGGAAACAATTATATATGAAACGTTTTGAGACGATATTAAGAAACACAAAGAAAGACCACAAATAGCTCACTCATTATTGTATTTTGCTATCAAACTGACAACTCTGTGAAGACAATTAAATAATTAGATACGAAACTTATGCCGAAGGGCTTCATTTTTCCTACCTTGAATACTTCAATGTCAAATAGCTCAGCATGTGAAATCCGTCTGATAACTTTCCTTCCTGTCCCATCGTACTGCGTAGACTCAATAGTGTCCCTTCCATCATCGATCCAGAAGATTCGCTCCGAAAGAACATCAGCTACTATGCTGTACGGTGTTATGAGTCCGGAAGAAATTAGGACCATCCGGTTGTCTCCTGACATATCTGATCTCTCAATTTTTACTGTCTGACTAATGTCCGTCCAGAACAAAATCCTGCAAAAGTTAAAAATATTCTGGTGATGTAAATTCGTTCTCGTGGTAAGCATATTATCACCTAGTCTATTCCAAAATATATAATCATGAAATAAACAGAATGCAGAATAAATAAATAAATAAATCAATAAATAAGTAAATAAATAAATAAAAGGTTAGGTCCTGGATAACGTCATAGAGCATTAAATGTACTTATCATATTGAAACACTTTACCAGCAGATTGTAATGCGCGTGGTTTTAATGAGCGGCCGTATGCAAACTTTTACTTAGTCGAAAAAAAGTGTTTTGCATTATCATATCTGCTAAGAAACGCTTGTTCTTTGTTTGAAGCGATCGAAATCACTAGTTCTGTTTGGTACCTTTTTAAAAATGTAATAGTTAACGCTTATTTCTTTACATTTCTTATTTGTTTCAGAATATAATCTTTATGGTCAATAACCAGCTTCAGTTTTCTGCCTGTGCTGATCTGAAAATATGTGTGCAAAGTTCACTGTTTGCTTTACACGAGAAGCTTGGCGTCCTAAATTACACTGAATCAAAAGTGTACTTTATGTAGATCACCTATTTCTATTAGTTACCTATAGAACAAATTCTATGAGAGTTTCTTATTATGATAATTTAGCATCTCCCACCTGTTATAGCTTACTTGGCAATCAGTATTTACCAACAAGCATAACATGAGCCGAACAACTGATGTTAGATGGAATAACTGTTTATGAATTATTATGCTGCCATGATTTATCATAAACAAACACGACGAACTAAAGTAGTAGTGTTTGCAACTGAGTGAGCTAAACTTATGACAGAGAAAATCTCGTAACCTGGGGCATCACTTACCCTTGAAAGGGATCAAGCGTTATGCCATGTGGTCTCTGGATGTTTTCGTGTACAAGTATTCTGTACATGCCGATATCATCATCCATTATGCTAATTACACCTATCCAACCATACAAAGGGTCAGTCCAATACAAACTTTTGCTCAACCAATCAAATGTTATCGTCGTAATAAGACTGGTTGGACCTGCATGGAGTCGTGTCCACGTCTTTTGGTCAACATGGGAATGGTTTGTCTCTTTGTAGATTGTCCCTGTGATGTATTCATAAAACAACATAACATCAGAATCGTAGAAAGCACATGCGTCCAGGAAATATATGCTCGAGATAAAATTCGTGCAGTTGGGATTTGTCATGGGTATCCCGCTTGCAAGTATAGGAAATTGACAGTAGGAATACGGATTTGGTATATAGGTCACCACGAGTCCTGAAAGTAATAAAACAAGAAAGAATAAAAACAGATTATATAAATGATGTTTTCGAATTTTTAAATCATTTGCATGATTGTCTCAATTTATGGAGCCTAGAATTTATCCGGTCTCAATAAACTTATATGTTCTTGAAACTGGATTTATTGTCTGGTTCCCAATTGTTCCCTTCTTAATTGCAATAAACATTTACTTTATAAACTATAATCAGTCGTATCCCACATCTGGATAAAGGTTTGGTTCCATACGTCAAATGCATCCGAAGATGTGATCACACCAAGGACTAAAATCAGCTGAGATTTTCATACCAAACTTTTAATTGTGACTAACTAGAAACATTTTCAAACCATAAAAAGAGAGAAAACGTTTCCACCATACAATTTTGTAGTGTTCTTTCTGGATAATGTGGTAGGGGTTTATGTGTTCTCTAATCTTCGCTTTTTAGAGACTTGTGCTTGTATTGCTTACATTAGTTCGGTTATCATAGATTATGAAATAATAGTGAATATAAAAATGCAGTCATAAAATACTTTTGATAAACAGTACAACTTTTCACACAGATTCGTTTCACTTACCTATCCTGAATATTATAGCAAAGCTACTAATTATTTAGTCCTTTGACCTACTATACATTTTCTTGTTATACTTATTGTATAAACTTACGTTTTCATTATGTTCACTTGCTCGAGAGTAATGGAAACACCATCTCATTATTCAGAAAATAGTTATCAGTCTGAATTTCTCCCTACCCAACGTTTGGAAAGCACCGAGTTTGGCAGAGTAAGGAAAATGGTAGTGTCTTGTGTGCAAGATACTGCTGGTATACAATTACAAGAGCGATGGTCACCGATGGCTCGCAAGAAGGTCCTTCAGATTCTCGTAAAACACTTTCTTCTACATATGTTTCAAGTGGACGGAGCATAACACAAGAGTAGATATAATGATGACTCATCCGATAGGTTGAGGATGGAAGCAGAATGCTCACATTTGATGAATGGTTATCAGTAATTCAGAAAAAAGTCTATTCGCAAACTTTACTTCCAAGAATCAGCCAAAAATACGTGAAGCATTCAGCTTCAAATGAAGACTTTGCAATAGCCAGAACCATATGGAGTCCAGAAGACTTCCAAATAGTCAGTACTGTCAAAGTGTCCAGAAGGCTTTGCAATAATCAGTACCATAAAGTGTTCCAAAGAATTTGCAATAACCACTACCATAGACAGTTCCGACGACTTTGCAATAACGAGTATCATTAAAAGTCCAGAGATGTCAATAGTTCGGAATCTAAGAATATCTTGGGTTTCATTTTATACCTAAGAGCATCAAAAGAATATTGCAAGTTGCCAAATTAAAGTTTGATCACATCTGGTTAATTAAAAACTCAACGGGTGCATTATTATTGGATATATTCTTATATTGAAATTGAATAGTTTTAACTTATTTTGTTTCTTTTTCCTCGTCTGCGTCTTCTTCACGAAATGCAAGGTTTATACAGTGAAACATGTCTTTTGAACCACTTGTGACAATTTAAGTTTTATTTTGTTTTCCTTGTAACCGAATTTCTGCTTCATTATTAATGCTAGAAATTGAAACGTTATCAGAGATTGTCACATTGTTTTTTATTGTGACATCAATTTTTCTAATATCAATCCCTTCCCTTCATTTGGGTCTGTTTGAGATAATTACTGGTTAATATTAACACAACCCTAGAACAATCTGCATGCTATAAATAGTTGCAATGTGTATAATCACTGACCCACGTGTCAACACATGTCATTGTGGCTTTTATTTGTCTCATTATTTATTAGTTACGTTGCTATGGAAGGATAACAGGCAAATAGGATACTTACCAGTTAATGTGATTGCGCTGATTCTGTTAGTTTTCTAATTAACTGCTATTATTCTATATTGGGGCTGGAAAACACCATATAAGTCATGGTGACCTTAATAATATCTACCCATATCTGTCCATACAAGATTCGTGCCTGTGTTAAATATATTTTCATAGTTGAGCAAGACCATCAACGCTAATGCGAATTTGTTAGAAAATGGTGTAATTTGCACTGAACTGATACGATTGCTACTGACCATGCATGATCCCATGCTCTATGTGTCCACATAACGCACTTTGACCGTTGAAGATGCAAATAAATTTATAGATGAGGGGATAATTACTCTGACCCCTTTGGTTATGCTCTGAAATGGGGACAAAAATAGTCCCTTTGTCATAACTTCCTAAGCCTGCGCAATTTCTCCCCTCGGCAGACAGGTCACGTCATTTTATACCAATTTATAATAAATTATGAAATTTTTTTAAATCCGTATATTAGTCATCTTTCAGGTTTCATTGCACAAATAGACATATTTTGTTGTGCAACAACACAGTCCAAATACATTGTTTGAAATTTCTTTATCAACGACATTCTTTACTTTGAAACCAAACTGAAACATGCAAAGGAAGCAGCTAAATATGTGGAATATAATTTGTTCTGAATATACTATCAGTAGCTATTTTGAACAAGGTTTTATCTTCATACACTGTAACATGCAAGTAGTCTGAAATCTCTGATCAGATAAATTGTTTAAATATGCCAATAATTTAACTAACCTCCAAAGCTTTGACCTTCTCTTATTCATCTTGAATACATTACTCAGAACCACCATTTTCAGTTCAATCGTTTCAGTCAAGAATAGACTGTGCAATGAATTGTCATAACAAAGAAAACATGCGGAAAGCATTAATCTTGAAAACATGAATGTTTTGTGCTTCTTTTTACAATAGTGACCATCAATATAGTGCTCGTGTAAAGGTTTAAAACATGTGTTTTATAATTCAAAGAATACATACAGAGCTTTTCTTTTAAATCCAAATATACAACATTTATCTTTAATAAGTGTTATTTCGTCGCTGTTACGACAGAGACTACATGTATACAGTATTATATGTTGCTTGCTATGTTAGGTGCAAACCATACACCAGAACATTTATAAATGATGAAGCTGTTTACAAGGTGACCTATATGGAATTCATGTGCGTCACAAGCAGGGAAAAGGAGTGCATCATTGAATCTTCTACTTCATTTTTTTTAACACTTGATAAATATATTTCAAAGTAAAAAATTATTGGCTGTGATGTGGCATTTTACAATAAATCAACACAATTAGGCTACTGAGTGCCGAGTCAATTGGACAAGAGACATTTTCGGAATTTAAGAAACGATCTTTACAAAAACAAACTAGCTATCACGATCAAATGATTGGAAGGTGGTTTAGGCGTTATACAGAGAGTTTACTATTATACAAACACTAATACATTTCCAATGAAATTATTTTGGAAGATACAGCGTTACAGACATAGAGACGACTGTCACCAATATATCCGCTACTCATATTTTGAAGTATGGATTTAATATATTCCTAAGCAAAAATGATATGTTCGTGATTTGGTATATTAGAGCAAAGCGACACAGTGATTAAGAACTATATTGTCTTAAACTATTGTAACAGAAATGAGCTCAAACCAAGAAGTTTTGTAAAATTCAACAAATAATTTATTACTCTTGAATACAAAGTGTAAATTTTATAATTAATTACCATAAAGTCTACAAGATCTATTCTCAGTAGTATTGAGTAAAGTTCTAATTAAATTACAGTGACGTTCGAAGTAAGATCCAACACAGTATATGTTGATATGCGTACAGTAGCCTGTGACGTGAAGATATGCCAACAGTCAAAATAATATATTCCAAGATGTCCTTGTCTGAATTCACTATGGTTCCAAGTAAATAAATATAATGTTTAGGAGATATATTATGTAAAATAATGCCGTTCACGAAGCAAAATGCGATGTTGAAGAACAGAGGAAAGGGGCATCGAATAATGGCATTAAAGAATTGGTTGATTCTGGCCAGTATTCACCTGACTCCACAGTCAGAAAAAGGATTTAATAGGCAAATTGGCTTCCTCTGACGGGTGACTTAGACGTTGGAGCTCAGTCTGTACGTAAGCTGAAAGTGTTGAATACAATAGTCACTTCATCTCAGATCTTTTTTCATCAACAATAGTATAAAATCAAGATAACTTTTAAATGTGGGTACTGTTTATTTTAAACGACATAACTCCTGTGAAACGCTTTTGACTGTTGTTCAGTTTTGGAACATCATGTATGTATTATTTGAATTATGATACCCGTCTCATCAGTATTTATATGGATAGTATTGTCTAAGATCTATTTCATCTGGCAACCTTAATTTTCATGCCTCATTAGTATCACTTTCCAATGTACATCCTTACAAATAAATCCTACAACTGGAATTGCTTTGGTGATTCTCTCTTTTTTATTACGTTATAAAAGGTTTACAGGCTGGGAATTATTAAGATATCTGTAGTAAAAGAGACTGACAGAATTCTGACTGTTAGTTTTTTGCAACCCTATAAAAAGATAATTCGTTTTTAGATCGTTTTCTATAAAGTAAAACTATTTGGCATTTTCAGCTCTGTTCTTGACAACAATTTGTTTTCTACCTTTGCAATAATCATGTCTTTAAGTTATTTTGTTTCATTTCTCTTATTCTTCTTTCTTTTTTTAATATTTCGTACCGATATTTCGTTCTAATCTCTTATTGCTGAATTAATCATCTCAGCTATAATTAGTGGTTCATTTGTTAAGAGATCTGCGTGTTAGCATATTTTAAATGGAAAGCTATCGCGGTATAACGAATCTGGGGTACAAATGTACGCAGGTAAACTTTTGTCAAACGAGATGGAATAAAATACGAAATCAAGTCCAACTTAAATGGAGAATTCACTGTTGAAAGAATCACATGTATATGCAACACATAAATATGTCCAAGGTCCTTATCTTTTTATCTGATGAGAACAAATTGCATTAAGTGAAAATACTCGTTAAGAACTATATCAAGGTATTTGTTTCTGCAGGATTATATTTCAGAAAACGCGGTAAAATTATTGTTTGATGATTCGACGATCTGAGCATCTGTGACAGCACAGACATCTTAAAAGGCAGCATAGTAGAACTACTGAACAAAAATAATATTGGTGGTGAATTTGTATATAATGTTTTTAAATATACATTTGTTAATTTCTTACATTAGGGAATATGAGGTCTAAACACCATAGCAAATTCAATAGTTCCATACTCTGCCAATTTATTTAAAGATAATCTGTATTGGAGACTTTACAATTTCTCACTAAATTATTCTGCTTCTATTTTGTCTCATCTACAAAGGCAGATGTCATGTACTAAAAGGAACGGATTCCCTTTTCACTCCAGAATAGTAAAAAGAAAAATCTAATGTCTCCTGTACGGAGTTCTATACCATAGTCCGCAATATGCATCAAATACAACGAATGGTGTGTGTGTGTGTGTGTGTGTGTGTGTGTGTGACGCATCATAGTGAGATGGGTATTGTCTGTAACACCACGTTAATAAATAAAAATCTAGTCGAGGAAAAAAAAATAGAGCACGTAACATTACTGTTCTAATTTACGAACTTCAACCCTGTGTTCTATGTATTATTGCCATCATTCATTATTATTATTATCATTATTATTCCTATTATTATTATTATTATTATTATTATTTAGCACAGCGATCAAAACCACAAACATGACTATTATTATCATCATCATCATGTTCTTGGTGCTTGAGCTATGTTTTTGAGATCGCTGGTTCGAACCCCGGCCGAGTCATACCAAAGACATAAAAATGCTACTAGCAGCTGCCTCGCTTGGTGCTGAGCAATATGAGATTGGTGCTAGGACTGGTCGGCGTGATGTTAGGATAACGTGACTGGATGGGACATCACGCTACATGTCTGCGACATGCTGCCTCAGTGTTCGACTTCACTATAAACTGTCACACTGCAGATATCGTAGCGATATAACTGAAATTGTTTTAAAGCTACATTAAAAATCCAAATCACACACACACACACACACACACACACACACACACAAAGAGCTTTGTCTAAATTTGTGAGCTTCTTCCTAGAAATCTGTAGAGTGATAAAATATCTTCTGGAAATGATAGCCTAGTATTATTGATATAGAAAGAAACTTTCTATATACGACATCTCTCAATTGCTGTGATTATTTTACGTTAAGACAAACCACTTTAATATTATTCATATAACGGGTGGCCAATGTCGATGTCTTTTTTTCATCCCTTTCCTAATTCAAGTTACTTGAGAAAGATTTATGCTGGCCTGAGCGATATCTTTTTCAACAATAAACTGAGAAGTACAATTTGAAAACAGAGTACATTATGAAAAGTTTTGGTTATAAATAATCAGCAAAAGTAAAAACGGTACGTTTGCAAGTAAAAGTACAATGCAATTCGCACGTGCGGTGATGAGAACAAGGTGCTCTAAACTTGTTGAACTGGATATGCGTGTCATACGTGTTCCTAAAATATGAAATTTCACTTAATTCCGAGTGGGTAGGCGGTTGATTTCTTTAAAAATCCAGATGGATTCCATCAACACTCTATGTTGAGAGCTCTTTAGATTAAAGCATATGTTATACAAGGTGAGTTGTTGTTGTTGTTGTTGTAGGGTTTAACGCCATATTTCAGCACAAGATAGGCTATACATGGCAGCCAGTATAACTGGTTGAGGAAGAACCCTGGAAAACCTGGGGAAGAACCACCTACCCACGAGAAGTTACTGACAGGCTTTCTCGCGTACCAACGTTAGCCGAGCCTGAGACTTAAACTCACACAGACAGAGGTGAGATGGCATTGATCTGTAACGGTAAGCGCTTTATACCACTTGGCCACTCGGGGCCCCTACAAGGTCAGTAAGTAAAGGCCATCGATATGCGACGCATTATTTGCTAATTTTAAACAATAAAACATACAACTACGATATAATTTCATGGTAGCCTGTTCTAGTCATGCAAATCAAATGGCTGTACACATGGACATCCATATATGCACAACTCGTAATAAATATAACTCCCCGTTTAGAAAACTGCCACCGGCAACTTTAAAAATCGTTGTTGCATCTCAAAGACTGCCTGTCACTTTATACAGAATCATCATTAAACTTCTTTATGAGGTACACGAATAACGACTCGTGCAAAACTGTCTGCTAGGGAAGGGGCAAGGGGAATAGCAACACATGCATGTAGTACATCAAAATTGCTACAGTCTTCGAATGGAGCAAGTCAAACAAGTGATTTAGGATAAAGAATTCATTTAAACGATGAAATCAATGATTACTTTAGCGAAATATCTTGGAACTTGATCCCTGAGCGTTGCAAAATATACTCCTCATTACGTATAACGACTTTTATCTACTCTTAATCTTATCACAACTACGTTTCATATTTCATCCACAATTTAAAAATGTGAGCATTTATATTGCTGTCTGCTCCATTACGGTACGTGAGAAGGTATGCTGATATTAACGGCGCACTAACAACTGATCCACATAACATGATATGCAGTATGTATACTCAGGGTGTTTGAAATTGCATTAACAATGGACACGTGTATAAAACTGAATTGCGTTATTTTGAAAACAGCACTAAGCCTGAACTATCTGTTTGAACCTGGTCATGTGACAGTTTTATGCCACCAAATAATGGTAGAACTGAAAATCAAACACACAAATGTTCCATATCATACCATAGAACACAGTATACAGGACTACGTTTTGTAAACAAAGACGTTTATATTTATAAGAGATAATCTCATCTGATCTTATAAAAGTGTCATTTATAACCATAGCGCATAAATATCAAAATCTAGAAAGAAACAACATTTGACTACTTCATGAAAATATAAAAAAATATTAAGCTAATGATTGTAAGAATGAAAGCAAATAAATGTATTTATATGTTAAAACATATCATTTGGTTTGTTTACATTAATTACGGGATGTTGTTCCAGTGCTACAGTACTCGAGCAGATGGTTCTATTCTAGATGGTAATGATGAGGGAACCGTTCATTTCTTTCTTATGACATTTAACCTAAAGAAAATGCGTCTATCATGCAAAACAAAGGTATTGTTCGTCACTTTGAACTATACAAGGAGTCTAAAGAATTCTCATTGCAATGTATGATATTCACCCGAATCAACATTTAGATTGCATTAAAACATTTGATTTTTTATTTTTTTATGCCATATTGGAATTAAGAATAATGAATAGTTATTTTCAAAAGAAAAAAGTGTTTTGCCTTATGAAAATTCTGATTTTGCATATGAAATAAAAAATTCTTCTGAATGAAAACATAGTAGTTTTAAAAGAGTCGTCATTTATCAACTGTCGCACACAGATAGCTAATTTTAACCATTACACCCCGTGACGAGAACATGCGCCCCATTTAAAAAAAAAAAAAAAAAAAAAAAAAAGATTTTCACAAGAAGTCTACAGCAAGGATTGTAAATATGCTCTGTAAATTGTTTACAGACAAATATCATATTCAATATAACTTACTTGATAACTGATAACGTATAAAACTTTTATACAATTGCCTTTTAGAATCTCATTTTGTTCTTGATGCAAAACATGTAAGAGTGATCACATAATCACGTACAAAGTAATTTCTTCAGTGTTAGTCAGTATTCAAAGCATCTGAATTACATTAGTTACATTGACATGTCTGTATTTTTCTTTTTTTAAGATGGAATACCTGCAGCTGCTCACAATGTTACAGCAATACATATAAAAATTTGTATGAACACATCTAACCTTCACAATACACACAATTCCAGTCAGGCGTCTCTTGAATCACTCGTGCACAAGTCTTGTGATAATATTTACCCAATTAAATAGTCCATAACTCTTTACACAAAGTATTTATTAATATTATTTATTATTGTAGTAGTAGTAGTAGTAGTAGTTGTTGTTGTAGTAGTAGTAGCAGTAGTAGTATTTCTCTTGATCATTTTCTTGGTATAGCATTCAAGTTACAATTTCTTTGATTGCTTCCTCCACAAAGAAGTACATCAAAACAATTTGGTTCTCTGCACGATACACACTATCACCCATCTTTGAACTATGTTAATCTGACAGAAACACAAAAAAGACATTACATTTACTCCTTTAAATATCGGAGTTTAATTATTTCTTCTTTCTAGCTTTAATTATTTAACTTTGTAGTTTCCACCTGTCATTCAAATATGGAATAGTCCAGGAGTTATTCTTCTGGGATTTAATGTTAGTATTTGTTATGTGACCGTTGGTGGCTTGATTAACTCGAAACTTTGGAAACTGTGTTGTAATTGCCCTGTTAGTAGTGAAGGGGGGCACTTTACGGACAATAAAAAACCCAATCAAAAAAGGTCGTGGGCAAGATAAACGGACAATGGGAATTTAACATGGGGGAAATGTAACATGGCGTGAATGGGGAATTGAATATGAGAATCTTGGGTCTGTTTACGGACAATGTAAAGTTTTGTTGTTGTATAGATTTAATAGGAATGGTACAGGTGAGGTGACATCATGTTTCTAGACATTGGCAACATTGTTGCAAGGGGCTGACCTCAATTGGGTCAAACTGCAAACAGCAAACAGTGACAGCGGGAACAAATATAACGTTATGTTCCGCCCCGCCAAATCAGTAAGTTCAGCTTGTTCATAAACTATACGAATAAAACAACGCTTGGTGGTGCGGGACTCTGTGTGTGTGTGTGTGTGTGTGTGTGTGTGTGTGATTTGGATATTTAACGTAGCTTATAGTGATGTCAAGCACTGGGACATCATGCAGCAGACATATAGCATGATGTCTCACCCAGTCACGTTATCCTGACACTAGGCCGACCAGTCCTAACACTAGCCTCTTAATGTTGAGCGCCAAGCGAGGCAGCTGTTAGTACCATTTGTATAGGTCTTTCGTATGACTCGGCCGACGATCGAACCCACGACCTCCTGCATCCCAGGTGGACGCTCTAACCACTAGGCCACCGGTGTGGGCCGGGCCGGGACATATAACTGGATAGAACGCTTGGCGGGGTGGGACTGGTGGGACATATCAATGGATAGATATAAGATATAGACATGGGACACATACAGATATTTATGAACATAAAACTATTACACGTAAAATATAAAATCAGCTAAATAAAATTTAGGAAAGAGATTTCATTTTTTTTTGAGGCAAACATAAATTATAAAATCGACTAAAAAACTTTTATACGAGAGAGCAAATCTTTTCGAGAGTGGAGTAGCTCTGAAAAGGGTCCTGGTTTTTCTTGTTCTTCTTCATTGTCTTCTAGTTCCTTCTTTTTCTCCACCAGCTTCTTATTTTCTATCCTACACTTTTTGTCTTCTTCTTCTCATTCTTTTCATCCTCCTGTTTCTATTTTCCTCCTCTTTCTTCCTCTTTTCATTTTTTCTTTCTTTTCTATCTTTTCGTTCCATTCTCTCATTTTTATTCAATCCTTTTCATCCTCCGTTTCCTCCATTTCTTCTTTTATCATTTACTTCAACAATTCCTTTGAATTTGTCAGATTGTCGATCTCCGTCTTAGCTCGATAGGGACTGTAATAATAATGATCATCTAGTTTCCCTAGCATCTCCCCTATCATTTCCAAATTGTCTATAACATCCTGAAACCTCTTCATCTTGTCAATATTTTTGTCGTCTTGGCTGACTATTCAATGTTGAATGGCGCGAATAACGAACGCTCGACTTTATATGTCTCAAGGCATACGTGAATGACAACACTCCCTTACACTAACTTCACATATTAACTACTATTTACACAAACGTACGCTAACGCATACAAAGACACACTCTACTATCCACACAGAAGGATAGGGAAAAACAGTATCTACTATCCACACAAACGTACGCGAACGCATACAAACACCGACTCTAATATCCACACAGAAGGATAGGGAAAAACAATATCTACGATCCACACAAACGTTCGCGAACTTCTACAGACGCAATATCTACTATCTACGCAAACGTACGCAAACACACACACATACATATCAGTAAAGCAGTCAGTGTTCTCAGTAACATTACTCCACATTCACACAAATTGGCAACTTGAATAGTGTCTCTTTTTTTGGCACCGCTCCGGTGGCCTAGTGGTTAGAGTGTCCGCCTCGAATGCGGAAGGTCGAGGGTTCGATCCCCGGCCGAAACATACTAAAGACCTACAAAAATGGTACTAACAGCTGCCTTGCTTGGCGCTCAGCATCAAGAGAATAGTGTTAGGACTGGTCGGCCTGGTGTCAGGATAATGTAACTGGGTTGGACATCATGCTACATGTCTGTGGCATGATGCCCCAGTGCTAGACATCACTATAAAATGCCACATTGCAGACATCTTAACGATGACTGAAAAAGTGTTAGAGCTACGTTAAAAATCCAAATCACATCACATCACATCACCTTTTATGGCAATCTTTTATCGTCTAAGAGTGCGTCCCCATCTTGCGGAAGGTTCTCCCACAGTATAGGTCTGTTACTTCGGAAAGAGAAGGAGAACTCTTTTGTGTCTACACAGCAATCGAGAAAACCTATGTCTGGTTATTGCTGTCGTTGTTGCTGCTGTTGCTGCTGCTGCAGTCTCTGCTCTCTGTACTTCTGAAGTCTGTACTTTTCAGTCGATTCTTTCTCTTGCTGGATTTCCTCTCTGAAGACCTCTTCTATCAGGTCTTCGGCCACTCTCAGCATCCTGACATTCCCTATCTCTTCATGCCTGGGTATCAGCCTTTGCCTGCCATGATGCAAATGTACATAGCCTTCGTTTAGTTTAGCTAAATTAGAAGGCATCTTCAGTGGTTGAAGAATCAACAATAGATAGTCAGACTGGTGAAGCCTGGCTTTATATTGCTTTTTTGTTGGGTTGGACCGCAACAGACCTTAGGGTGAGGATAGAAAGAAGTCTAAGAGCATGTATAGTCACAGTGTTTTTTGAAAACAAACGACATACACATATTTTCAAAAGACACCATTTTTATTCAAACAGCAAACAACCGACAGTTAAAAACAAAACAAATACAATAGTTTTGACAAGGTTGACAACGTTGTGAAGTCAAGTTAGATTTCCATGGAGGTAAGTCATTGGGCCAATGATGTACACTACGTTTCCAAAGCTAAGACAAAATATAGACTTAATTCTCACAAAACCATCGATCTACGTTTTCATCGTTTCTAGAATAGTGACGATCAAATTAGGTCACTGAATATTCTAAGGGATATCCAAAACTGCGTTGATGAAGAAAATACAAACAATATTGTCCATACATCATGAAATCTTTGCCTTGTAATTTTACATTATTGAATCGTGTCGTCTGGGCATTTCTTTTCATAAAGTCGATGATAACGTCTTCCAAAGGTGGTAATCCATACGAATCAAAATGCTCCACACAACTCTCTTTAGGGAAGTAGACGGCTATCCAGTGGGTTCCTGGGAGATGACTCTCGTCCGCGTTGATGGCATAAGCTTGATGGTCTTGACGTTTGCGATGAGGCAGATCATCTTTAGTATACACGACAGGATTCCAAGAAGCAGTGTACGAACTGTTGATCAAAAGGTAATAAAGTTCCCAGGTATCCATTTTTTTTCACACGTAATGATAAGTCATTAATACATTCCTGACCTTTTGCTTAAAAATCTCTGACATGTAACCGTTTCTTCTCTTCGTCTCCGCACTCTAAGCCAAGAGAGCTTCGATGTGATGGATCTCTACATTATTCAATGGAGGAGAGGAATTATCACGCAAATCATTATACCACTGATGCAACACTGCTTCTTCCGAGATGAGACTCCAAGCGTCGTCCAGATACTCGTTCAATTTTTCTACTTGACGCATCATCATACATTTATCATGCTGAATGTGACGGGATGATCGTTTTGACATCGATATAAAGCTTTCTTGCTCAATTCCGTAAATGTTTCTGCCAGGTGTTTGGCAAAACAGAAGACTAAATGATTATCTTGTTCTGGCCATCTCGACCTCATCACTATGTCTTCTTCGTCTTTCACGACTTCCACAATATCATTCCATTCCATTTCCATTTCCAAGGAGTCTCTGCTGTTCAAAGAGGGATAAGAGTCTTCCATAGTTTTTATTAGTCTAAAATGACTTCTCTCAAACTGTTATTTCTGTCGTACTATCGCATTCGGCATAAAGGATGACTTTCACTGTCTCCTTCAGCTGTCCTTTAAACTGAAGTTCCATACGAATTTGACCTGGTTTTATAGGGTGGAAATGTCCCTCGTCGCTGCCTTGGTCTGGAGTGAAATGAAAAGCTCACAAAGCATAACCCCCATAATAATCTTTGCATGAAATGCCGTGACTGGTGTTGGTCCCTAACTGTCTATGGCTTCGTACAGGGACAAGTACAACCTCAAGTAATTGTTCTTGTCAAAGTTAGCTTCAAAGGGTCTGGTACACAGTGTCTTGCCATCGCAACTGATTTCAATCTTTTGTACGTCAGAGTAATTAAACTCGAAATGATTTTCCTCGTAGGCTCCGTTGAAGGCTAAATTCATGACGATACCAATGATTAAATGTTTGGGTAACTGTCCTTGGAACAGATGATCTTCGATCATGCATCGCTGGTTAGCGGAAATGGTGAAGATTTTCACTTCCATGCGTCGTACCGGATAATTGGCAGTCGTTCTGCTCAAAGTGTGACTAATATCTTATCCCACTTTAGATAACAGTTTTACACGGCTCACATAAAGTCGAGCTTCTTGGGTCATGCTTTTGTAATTAGTAGCAACAGCTTCAGACATCAAATAGAACGTAGCATGCCTTCTATTCAGTCTCAAGCGGACATCCACTCCGTTCAGCAAATGCTTCTCTTGCAACCACATGTTCAAATGCAAACGATCCATCAGTTCTAAACTACGGCTTCAAGCAATTTTTTCTTTACGGTCTTTAAACCTCAAATTGTTGTCGCCTACGATTTTCAACTTGCCCGGAGTGTTAGGTTTCCATACCACGCAAGGATCCAGATGGGTGTTCTTGGCTTCTGTTTCATGCGTTAAGAGATTTTCCAGGTACGTTAGGTAAGAGTAAGTATACATGCTACTGCTGATCAGTTTGTTTTTCAAGTACAAACCCACTGAGCTAAACAAGGAGTCCATGAAATTGTTGACGGGAGCTGCTTTGTCCTCGTCTTTTAGTTCGTCAGTACCGTCCCCTTTGTCTACTTTGACTTTCATGTACAAGTAACTGCTTTTCAGATCGATGTAATCTTCGGGCTGTCCTTTGATTTCTAATTCGATGGGGACTGATCCTGAGTCCCTGACAGAGGAAACGGGATGAAATTCTACTCATTGGGATTCTTGCATTGTCATAATTGTGGGTGGCATGTCAAACAGATCCAGTTCCGACATGGAACAGGCGCAAGACTCTCGGTGCATCATTTTCGTTCTTTCTTTCTGTTTCTTTTTAATAATCAAAAACTTCTAAGTCTGGAACGGGTTTTTCTTTTCTTAGTGTTTCTAGCTCTATATGTGTGAAAGCAACTGAAGGGTGTTTTCGTCGTCTCCTTCTGCCTTGTCCATGCTGTGGCGTCAGGGAAGCATGAATGACTGAATCGTCATCATCAAGTGCATTTATAGGAGTTTCTCGTCGGCCCAAAATGTCTTTACCCGTTTTCAGCAAGACATTTTGCCTGCTCTCAAGAAAGCTTCTTTGGGTTCAGTTTGTCGATGATAACATTTCGGAGAAATTCTTTGCCTTGCGTCAGCGCGGCATCTTTCAAGACGTGCAATCATCGTGTCACCATCGGTTTCAAAACGGGAGTTACTGAACGAAACGCCGATTTCAGCATATCTCCTAAACCATGTCTTCGTTGTCGAGGGACTCCTCGGTACACTGGATACATGACTTACGAGTCGTTAGAGAATCGTTTTCGGAAATGAAGTTTAACCGTGACTTTCCCTTTGGTGAATGAAATATTTTGCCCCACATCTCTTTTATAGCAATGTTGACAGTGTCAAATTACGACTTCCTGACGGGTAACTAGTGAGAATGTACAAATACAAAGTAAACGTGATAGATGTTTCCACTTTTCTCGTCATTGGCCGTGGCAGAATCCACTTTGAAAGGAATGACAATCAGCAACGGTACGGAGGTGTGTCCCACCACGTTGTACTCCACTACATCGGATTACACAAAGATCAAATTGAGTCCTTCGTTCAGTTCTACCGGGGATCCAAAAGCCCTGTAAAATCCATATTGCTGTTGATCTTCGGGGGCTTAAATTCTACGTTACCATCTGTGGTTGTCCACCCAAAATTTCAAACAAACTACCACTAAAAGTAATAGCCATCGTTTCGGTATCCTGAAATTTTATCGTTAGGCGACGAGAAACTTTATGGTACTCAATCTTAACACTTGTTTTGGCTCTGAACAGGGCTTTGCCAAACAGTTCCTCGAATATGTCAGTAATTGTGTTCACCAAATGGTGACCACTAAAATAATAGCCTGGCACAATTTTCACAGTATTTATGCTTAATGATGGATTGCTTTTTGATGGATTTGTGGGACATGAAAACCCGATTTTATAGTCATCTCTTGTTGCAATCCATCGTTCAGGTTTCAACGTGGAAAGTGTTTTGCTTTTTGGTGATGTTTTGAATTTGCGTAGTGGGAATCATTTCCACCATAAACACTTCCCAATGGGCTTAGTGATCTAATTGGATGGCCTGAGGTAATTTGGCCGTTAAACAGCACAAAGTATTTTTGGGAAACACCGCCATGGAACTGTCACTGGGTAACGTTAAGTAACATTGGTTATTATTTTCCATACTTCGAGAGTTGAGCTGTCTGAGGGTCACTGAAAGTGAGAGGATTGTCTAAAAGAGCATTGCTCTCGTGGTGGTTGCTGGGGTGGTGACTGTTCACAGAGTGCCTGACGTTGGCTGCAAGGCTCCCTCAGTTCCCGTTAGAAGAGTATTTCAGGGACAGATTGGGAAGAAGGTAACCGATGCAACTGCTCAGTAAAATGGTCCAAAATTGTTTGTCTCCCTGTTGCAAACTCAAATTGGCAATGGCAGCACCGATGGCACAATACACCACAAAGATTTGGCAGAAAATGACGATTTGCGTTTTAGGCACACCACACCCACAAGGGATGCTCGTGAGATCTTGCATAGATGAACTGGGTGAAGGAATGGTCACGATTGTAATGGCACCTGAGGCTGTGTTGAAGGGCATGATGGTCACTTCTTTTAATAGTCGATGACTAATGGAGCATCAATCAAATAGTCAAAACTTGGAGGATATGCTTTCCAACGTACTTTGACTTCTTTGACACGTCTTTTTCCCACTTTACGGGTTCTTCCTTCGAGAATGCTTTTGATGTCGTGAATATGCGCACAGAATCACCTGCTGCCAAGAATCCACCTTTCACAGCCACCGTCAGGGATGTACCAAACAGGTGCTCAAAAACAGTCACTTCGTTCTCGGTAGTCACTTTTTGGGGTGCACATCCGATGCCCTGTTAGTAAGATTGTTTGTAAGCTTGGACCAGGTGCGGTAAGACGTCGATGTACTTGACAGTGTGTTGATGCATAAACTATTTCCACATGCGTTCGTTCAAGGTGTGTTGAAAACGTTATGGAATTTTTATTGTCCCAAGTAAGTGTTATAATTTCACATATTTAAAAAAAATCATTAGTGAACCCAACAAGCTTCCAGGTCTAAGATTTCTTTCAAGCAATAGCCAATGTGTTTCATCCTTACGCGTGCCAGTACAGTCTACAAATAACATTCAATGACTTTTATTTATATGTTAATCCTAACACAATTTCATGTGTTGTTTCATCCACTAAATTGAAACAGGAGCATGTACATTTCGATCTTTTTATTTGGATCTGTGCGAAATTACACAAGCAAGCACACCATTCTTCTTAGAAGGCAATACTGTAAATGAGACTCTATTTAGCCCAAAAATATATATATAGTTTCAATACTTCCTAACATCTAATCTGAAGGAGTGCCCATAAAGAAGGATTATTTAATAGGAAGGTATATTTTATATATCTTGTAAACACGGAACAAATGACCACTTGAAAGTTAGAACATTGAAAAGGGATATTTATCTAGCGAAAAAGGTTTCGTTTTGGTTATACTCTATGCTATTATTCACGAATGACAGCACGTGATCATCTGATTAGTTACTAGATGGGAATGATCACACGATAATGGGATTGCTATTGATGACGTGAAACCCCAAAGACAATGCTCTTTATCAGGCCAGATAAATACCTGTTTGATGTCTTGATTTGGGCAAGAATACTAAAGAGGTTCTTCATGAAATATACATCAAAATTGGCATCCAAAAATATCATTAATAGAATTGGTTGAAATGATATTCTAAGTCAAGTTTAATATCTATTTAAATGTGTGAAAAAAATAGGTACTGTCTGATATCATTCTTTTCCCCAAGTAATTTTACCTCATAACATGGCGAATCTTCCTTTAGGATCTGAAGATAGCATTTTACATTTTGTTTTGGACATATTTGTTTTTAAGATAGTAAATTTGTCTGTCTTGATTTCTGTCACAGCAGAGGACTCCGAAGTGAATGTGTGAAGAGCAGGAAATGTTTAGGTACGTACAGAAAATCTAAGTTCATTATGTAAGTTTTATCTTTGTTATCTCAACTCATTGAGCACAGATTTCATTAAACCAAAATATATCTCTTCTAGTATTCTTAATTGCAAAATGTATCCAACGATATATTAAGTAATCAAGAGCGATAACTCTTACAAAAGTCGTATAACGCAAACATGTATTAGTTTGCGCATTATGTCGCGATGAACATAATATCCAAAACGTTTCACTGCGATCCATAAAAACTACAAGACATATTGCGTTCACTAAGATTATGTTATATAATCAATAGATAACTCTTAATATATTGCGATAGGCACTGTGTTATGTAAGATTGTAATTTTTCCGATGATACCAATAAATATAATTTTAATAAAGATACATTGAAAGCTGTGAGACTAGTCGCTTTGACAATATTCTGTCAGACACTGTATAAAACTCCAAATCTGCCGATAATATATAATAAGCTTCAGAGAGATTGGTAAACAAATCTCGATCAAAAAAAATTTTGAAACCTGGATGAGGCGATACTCTAGACGGTGTGACAAACCGATGCGACCCTTAATGCCTGTAATTCTTATTGTGACAGTGGCATTTTGCTGAGATTGCGAGGTTAATGAGGTGTCCATTGTTAGTGCCAAAGATGGAATTCCATCCATCCTTGGTATGGCAATAAGGTATGCTTGAGTCCTTCCAAGAGTCTGCAAGGCACATGTATGAGGTCTCTCCAGAAAAGAAGTCATTTTAACCTTCTCATGATCCTATCTAAAAGAGGTACAGCAGTCTATGCTAACAATGAGCAGTGGGGCATCACGTCTCACCCTGTCACATTATCATGACACTAGACCGAGCAGTCCAACACTAACCTCTTAATGCTGAGATCCAAGAGAGGCAGCTGTTAGTAACAATTTTATAAGTTTTTTATTGGGGGGGGGGGTAGGTGAGAGTTAACATTTAGTACAATATTTTATATAGCATCGAGCAAGCATATAATACTATGCTTCGATTATGGGTTGGTTATTTTCAAGTTGGTCATTTTCTATGGGTCAACAGTTTTATTCCGTGAAGATTATTGGCTTATCAGACCCATCATACACACATTCTTGCACGAGCTGACCAGAGTATTGTGAAAACGGAACATTATAAACCTGTCGTGTAGCGTAATTGTTCTCCGTTATCGCAAGGTCTGACCAACTGGGATACCAAAATAGATGAGCCTGAGATTTGAATCTACGGAGTCACTGGGCTTGAGGATATTTATTATGAAGCCTACTTTTAAATTATTTATTAAAAAAGATTATTGTTGCCTCATATCAAAACGTCAAAAATTCGCTATCGAATATGGTGCAATTATTACAAACGCCAATAATAATAATAATAATAATAATATATAGTAGTAGTAGTAGTAGTTATATTGTCGTTGTTTCAATCCTAAACGTACCGGAAAGGGGATGTCTCTCATTTTTCGTGCGAGGAACAAGATAATAACAAAATAGAGTCACCTATCAATATCACAGTCTGGACAACCCGTAAAGATTGTTGTAACACTGGACATAATAGTCAACAAGTTAGGGGCATTTTTCAAAGTGCAAGAATATCACCAAAACCACACCTACTTTACAAACCACACCTACTTTACAAAGTGACACGCATTGGACCAGGTAGAATACTCAGGGAAATATTTTTGATCTATGATCACATGAACGACCGGCCGTAACAACGACAATATACTACTACTACTACTACTACTACTACTACTACTACTAATACTATTACTACTACTACTACTATTACTGCTACTACTACTACTACTACTACTACTACTACTACTACTAATAATAATAATAATATTAACTAAGATAACAGGGAAACAGATCCGTGCTCAAAGTCATCTTCCTGTCTTTATCTACAAATATTTTTCAATTTTCTGCCTGAAGTAGTATTAGATTGTAGTATGTAACACTCTTCAACGTGATATTCTCTGTTCATTGACCCATTTTCGTCGTAATTTTATTTCTTAGCTTCCTGGTTAGAAATATGCGATGTTTAATATTTACAATATTAGCGATCTTTAGCGATTAACGTTGCCCAACTGATTGATAAACATCGAAAGAATCACACATTGTATTTTTTAAAAGGAATACTTACCGGTAACCAAATACTATTTAAACTTGTTTACACCCTTGTCAATAGGTTTCAATTGCTTCATTGATCTCTCCTAAATGAAAATAGGTCCAATTCAGCAAAGTCCATTCAGTTTTGATAGTGGTCCTCATATTTCATTATCGGAATGAACATACCCTATCTTTTCGTTACCCATGGTGCGTTTTCCCTGACTACATGCTGGCATACTTTTATAAGCAAATATGCATGTCATATACAACTACCTCGTATTGATCGCACGGGTGTCTAGCGTTCATCATTAAGAGGTTAGTGTTAAGTTTGGTCGGTCTGGTGTCAGGATAATGTGACTGAGTGTGTTCAGAATGCCATGTTATATACAATAACATTAATTTAACGACACAGTTGTTTGATTACGGTCAGTAACACAAATGTTCGAGTATTCATTTTCATATGTTAATGCGACATTTAAAAATTGTTGAAACAAAGCAGAAGCTACGAATGCGGAAGCCTACAATGAGCATTTTTGGAAAGAAGTCTGCGTTTTACATTTGATTAGTTAGCTTCCTGGTTACGAGAAGTGGAGTATTTAACTTGATTCCTAATGACAAGCTCTGCCCTATCTATTTTGAAGAAGTATCCCATTTTTGAAATGGACAGACAAGTTATTTTTTAAAAGTCAATAATAACTGGGAAACTAAATACTATTTCCATATGTTTATACCCGTACCAATAAGTTTTAAACGCCTAATTGAAATCTTCTACGTAAAGATGTGTCAAATTGAGCAATAACGTTTTTTTAAAGTCAATAATAGCTGGGAAACTAAATACTATTTAAATATGTTTACACCCGTACAAATAGGGTTTAAATTAAAATCTTCTACGTAAAGACATGTCATATTTAGTAATAACTTTTCAGTTATGACCGTTATGCACTTGTTAATTATTGACATAAACATACACAAGTTATTTCGTGACCAAAGGTGCGTCTACTCTGATTTTATATTTACAGTCATGCACACACAGACACACACACACTTTCTCTTTCCATGATTTTTTATCCATTACAAAACTTTACCATATTTCTTACATGGTAAGAAAATGTTGGATAAAAAGACCTACACTCACTTTTGAAGTATGCCCAACGTTTGCTAGTTTTATTGAGCCAAAGCTGGACATTATTCAAGGCGATTCATACATTTAATATAAAATCAATAACCATTTAATATTAAATCAATAACCATTTAATAGTAAATCAATAATCATTTAATATTAAATCAGTAACCATTTGCGATTATGATTATCACATAGTTTTATTTAAATTGAATTTTTTTAAAGAAAAAAAAGACTAATTTCGTTCCTTCAGTCTTATACTACGTCAATGTCTTTTGTTGTGCGCAAAAAGTGCCCCAAACGTATTTCTGCAACCATTAACATTGAAAAGTAGATTGTTTCTTAAAAATTACAAATTAAAGAGCAAGGGTTTTTCAGAATAAATATAAAATTTTACACACCAAATCATTTTGCAAAACAAAATTTCCTATTCTGTGTTTGTCACATGGTCTGATATCGGTTAGGGGAGACAACCCATGTTAGCACTCAGTTTCAGTACTAAATATTCCATTCATGTAATATTGATGAGAAGGGATAATTACCGGATGCATAAAAGTATTTTGCAATGTTATTTTGTAGTCTATGTCACCTGTACCTAGATTTTCAAAGAGTGATCCATGTCTATTTTAGGCTATGTCATCTGTAGCTAATTTGTCAATGAGTTGAGTGATCCATGCATATTATAGTGTATGTCATCTGCACCTAAGATGTCACAGAGTGATCCATGTATATTGTTGTCTATTTCATATGTACCTAAGTTGTCAAAGAAAGATCCATCTATATTATAGTCTATAACATCAGTACCTAAGTTGTCAAAGAGTGATCCATGTATATTGTAGATTATGTCATCTGTACCTACGTTATCAAAGAGTGATCCTGTATAGTGTAGTATATGTAATCTGTACCTAAGTTGTCAAAGAGTGATCCATGCATATTGTAGTCTCTATCATCTGTACCTAAGTTGTCAAAGAGTGATCCATGTATATTGTAGTCTATGTCATCTGTACCTACGTTGTCAAAGAGTGATCCATGCATATTGTAGTCTCTGTCATATGTACCTAAATTGTCAAAGAGTGATCCATGTATTTTGTAGTCTCTGTCATCTGTACCTAAGTTGTCAAAGAGTGATCCATGTATATTGTAGTCTATGTCATCTGTACCTAAGTTGTCAAAGAGTGATCCATGTTTATTGTAGTCTGTCATCTGTACCTACGTCGTCAAAGATTGATCCATGTATATTGTAGTCTATGTCAACTGTACCTAAGTTGTAAAAGAGTGGTCTATGTGTATTGTAGTTTAGGTCAAGTGTATCCACCTTGTCAAAAAGTTATCCTTTTATACCATAGTCCATGTCATCTATACCTAAGTTGCCGAGGAGTCGTTAATGTATCTTGTAGTCTATGTAATGTTTACCTAAATAGTAAAAGAGTGATCCATGCATATTTTAGTCCATGTCATGTGTACCTAAACTGTCAAAAGAGTGATCCATCTATACTGTTGTCTATTTCATCTGTAACTTAGTTGTGAAAGAGTAATCAATGTGTATTATAGCTTATGTCCTCTGTACCTACGCTGTCAAAGAGTGATCCATGTATATTGTAGTATATGTCATCTGTACCTAAGTTATCAAAGAGATATCCTTGTATATTGCAGTCTATGTCATCTGCACCTAAGTTGTCAAAGAGTGATTCAGGTATATTGTAGTATATTACATCTGTAACTAAGTTGTCAAAGACTGAGCCATGTATATTGTAGTCTATGTCATCTGTACCTAAATTGTCAAAGAGTGACCTATGTATATTGTAGTGTATGTCATCTGTACTTACGTGGTGAACTAGTGATCCGTTTATATTGTATTCTATGATATCTCACCTAAGTTCTCAAAGAGTTAGTAATGTATATTGTAGTCTGTCATCTGTACATAAGTTGTCAGAGAGTGATTCGTGTATAGTGTAGTATATTACATCTGTACCTAAGGTGTCAAAGAGTGATCCATGTATATAGTAGTCTATAAAATCTGTACCTAAGTTGTCAAAGAGCAATCCATGTATATTGTAGTCTGTTATGTGTACCTAAGTTGTCAAATACACTCCATGTATATTGTCGTCTATGTCATCTGTATTTACTTGGTGAACCAGTGATCCGTTTATATTGTATTATATGTCACCTACACTCATGTTCTCATAGAGTGATCCATGCATATTGCAGACTATGGCAGCTGTACCTAGTTGTCAAAGAGAGATCCATGTATATTGTAGTCTGTCATCTGTAGCTAAGTTGTCAAAGAGTGATCCATGTATATTGTAGTCTATGTCATCTGTACCTAAGTTGTCAAAGAGTGACCTATGTATATTGTAGTCTATGTCATCTGTACTTACGTGGTGAACGAGTGATCCGTTTATATTGTATTCTATGGCATCTCACGTAAGTTCTCAAAGAGTGATCCATGTATTTTGCAGACTATGGCAGCTGTGCCTAAGTTGTCAAAGAGTTATCCATGTATAATGTAGTCTGTCATCTGTACATAAGTTGTCAGAGAGTGATTCGTGTATAGTGTAGTATATTACATATGTACCTAAGGTGTCAAAGAGTGATCCATGTATATAGTAGTCTATGACATCTGTACCTAGGTTCTCAGAGAGTGATCCATGTATATTGTATTCAGTCATCTGTACCTAAGTTGTCAAATAGTGCTCCATGTAAAATGTCGTCTATGTCATCTGTACTTACGTGGTGAACCAGTGATCCGTTTATATTGTATTGTATGTCATCTGCACCTAAGTGGTCAAAGAGTGATCCATGAATATTGCAGAATATGGCGGCTGTACCTAAGTTGTCAAAGAGTGATCCATGTATATTGTAGTTTGTTATCTGTACAAAAGTTGTCAGAGAGTGATTCGTGTATAGTGTAGTATATTACATCTGTACCTAAATTGTCAAAGAGTGATCCTTGTATATTCTAGTCTGTTATCTGTACCTAAGTTGTCAAATATTGCTCCATGTAAAGTGTCGTCTATGTCATCTGTACTTACGTGGTCAACGAGGAATCCGTTTATATTGTAGTCTATGTCATCTGCACCTAAGTTGTCAAACAGTGATCCATGTATATTGAAGACTATGTCATTTGTACCGAAGATGTACAAGAGTGATCCATGTATATTGTAGTCTATGTCGTCTGTACCTAAGTTGTCAAAGAGTGATCCATGTATATTGTAGTCTGTCATCTGTACCTAACCTGTCAAATAGTGATCCATGTATATTGTAGTCTAGGTCATTTGTACTTACGTGGTCAACGAGTTATCCGTTTGTTTTGTAGTCTATGTCATCTGCACCTAAGTTGTCAAAGAATGATCCATGTATATTGCAGGCTATGGCAGCTATACCTAAGTTGTAAAAGAGTGATCCATGTATATTGTAGTCTAGATCATCTGTACATAAGTTACCAAAGAGTGATCTATGTCTTTTCAGGCTATGGCGTCTGTACATAAGTTGGCAGAGAGTGATCCATGTATAGTGGAGCCTATGTCATTTGTACCTAAGTTGTAAGAGAGTGATCCATGTATATTGTAGTCTATGTCATCTGTGCCTAAGTTTTCAAACAGTGATCCATGTATATTGTAGTCTGTCATCTGTTCTAGAGTTGTTAAAGAGTGATCCATCTATATTGCATTCTATATCGTCGGTACCTAAGTTTTCAAAGAGTGATTCATGTATTATGTAGTCTCTGTCATCTGTATCTAAGTTGTCAAAGAGTAATCCATGTATTTTGCAGGCTATGTCATCTGTACCTAAGTTGTCAAAGAGTGATCCATGTGTTTTGTAAGTTATGTCATCTGTACCTAAGTTGTCAAAGAGTGATCTATGTATATTGTTGTCTATGTCATCTGTATCTAAGCTGTCAAAGAATGATCCATGTATATATGGGATGAATCCATTTTCTAAAATCAAAAAGTTCGACCTTATTTATTATTCTGAACTTCACACTGTTATACACCACAAATCCTGTGTAAATGGTACATTAGAACAATCACAAGTACATACTTCTACAATGTAGCACAAAAACCGTGTAAATTGTATATTATAAGTCCACCTTGTATTTAGCAATATTGGATTGTCCATTGACACAAGGAGTAACAAAGTGGCTTTGAATCGTATAAGAGACGAAGAACTAATACTGAACCCACGTAACTAGACAATCTAATTACTTCAGGCAAGCAAATTGATTTTTCTTTCCCAAGTCGTTTGAGCTAAATGTCTATCAAAGCCTCTGCAGCCCCGGCCCTAGGATGTGCGGGGCCCAAGGCAGCAGGCCTAGGATGTGCGGGGCCCAACTCAGCAGGGCTAGGATATGGGGGCCCAAGGCAGCCAGCCAAGGATGTGCGGGGCCCAAGGCAGCAGGCCTAGGATGTGGGGGCCCAAGGCAGCAGGCCTAGGATGTGCGGGGCCCAAGGCAGCAGGCGATGATTGCGGTGCCCGAAGTAAAACAATGCATTTCGGAGAAGCTCGGGGCCCAAGGCGGTTGCCTCGTTCTCCTTGCCCTAGGGCCGTGTCTGAGCCTCTGGACGTTTTAACTCACTGATTTGCTGTCGTGGTGCCAACAACTGCATCCTAGTCTCTCGACTGCTTGAAACTGTATCATGAGATAAACCCAAAAGCTTATCTAAAGGCAGTAAAAGTGACCTTCGTTCGGTTATCTTAAATGTGTGGCACCGTTTCGAGATGCACATAATCCAAATAATTTACGTGCATTTGATGTCACTCATACAAAATAATACTAGCAATGATTGAATAGTTCTTTTGTTTAGACTTTTATTTGTCCTGTAACCAAATGTAGCAGCAAGGAATTTAAACTCTTCATCCCTATTATTCCACCATTTTCATCTTGTAATCAAGATAATGAATGCAAAGATTACATCAGATCTCTAATTTCTCTTTTAATCTGATACTTCAATAATGAACTAAGTACTATGCCTGTATAGTCAATCCTGGACTTCGTATTTATACTCTGACGTTCAAGTCCAGTTCAAGTCAAGTCTTTGCATTCCTTGCTTCTGAACATTGTCAATATCTCAAGTTTGCATTGGTACATTTGTATAGTTATTCATCTTTTGAAAAATGTTTTAAACATTGATAATAATAATGACGTAACTATTTTGTTGCTCCTAGAAATGAGAAAATATTTCCTCGCTAAACAAAGCTTTGCTAAATTTAGGCCTAATTAGCAACAATTTATATTGCTGTTTCCATGGCAATGTACAAATATCTGTGAAATACGTTTTATTGTAAAATAGGGCCAAAAGTTGAATAAAGGTCAATTTGGCAGCATATGTTGAACCATATATATATAAAGAACACAAATATTTATTACTTCAAAGCAAAATTTCACGTATTTTCATGGACTAAAAATAATCTTCCCCCAGATCGTTGACATGTTGAAATGTAGAGCCAACTGTCATGGAAACAACATTATTGTAGAGGAAACTTCGGGGTCCCGACATAATAGTGATGAAAATAAACGTCTTGATTCGAAATATTCAGCATCTGCCTTGATAGGAAATTCCTGGAAAAAGTTTGGGTATTTCCTCGATATATTGTTTTTACATGGACATTCTCATTTCTTGGGATTATATTTTCACTTTGAACAAGTCAAAGACTAACATAAAAAATTCCAATGTCATGTTCATACAATGAATTTTATCTGTAGGAAAATATGCAATTGATTAAGAAAGAATTAGGATAGCATTACGTATGAAGTACGATTTTTATTCCTGACGCATTCATCTAACTCATACATTGGCTTGCTAACGGTAAGACAATGGCTACTTTTTCTTAATATAAGAGAAGAACTTTAAAACGACACATGTTCAGTACCACATGAAATGATTGGAATTTGGCTTTTGCGTTATATATATCACCAGCAAAAGTGTTGTTATAAATCCGAAATCCAACCCGGTTATCTTGTTACTCAGGCTTATAATTAGAACTACTACTACTACTACAAATACTACTACTACAATAAATAATAATAATAATAATAATAATAATAATAATAATAATAATAATAATAATAGTAATTGTTGCTAGAAGAAGAACACAACGAAAAGAGCACTTAAAGACATCGTTTTATCTTTTGCGACAAAAATCGTTTGATTCCAATAAATGTAATTCTGCATTCAAGAATTAACTGGAACGATCTGTAAAATAGTCGACTCAAGTCATGCAGCTATAACAAAGTGGATAATAAAGTAGTCGACTCAAGTCATGCAGCTATAAGAAAGAGGATACAAATAAAAGAATTCATAGAGGTACATACCAGATTCAGCAGTCGTGCTTTCCATCTTGAAAGCAATCACCAAGAAACAGAAGAGAATGCTACTTGCGTCGATCCTCATTTTGAAATATTGTCGGAATGACTGTTAGCTCTGATGTTTGATAACTGCCTGTTTACATATTTGAAGCTTTCATGCCTGACTAATCTGCATTGTACACTGTTCTACACTTCCTAGTTAAGGTCTTGTGCTATTAAATAATTTAAGTCCATCCCTGACGACCAACTTAAACTTCATTGTTCAGTAGACACCAACTTCAGACAAGAAAAACATGGCGATTTTTAAAAAAATGTTTTGAAATATGCAATCTTTATTTAAAACTTATTTAATTCTGATATCAGTAGGTTGCAAATAAATGCAAGTAGTATAGGATGTGGGACTCAATAGTTATTAGTGGTGTGTTTATTCCCATCAGGTAAGTAGTAGAAATATTATGGGATATGGGTCTCATTAACTTTTTGGCGTGTGTCTTTTACATTTCGTTTAGGGATATGAGAACATCAAATATGGAAATTTAAGAAATGCTATGCCAGCACGACTTGGGATTATTTTAAACATCTCAGATTAAAACCACTAGACTAAGTTGCTTATTATTATTATTATTATTGTTGTATTTTTTATTTTTTCTCCTGATATTCAACAGTATACAGATACTGGGTCAGCACGTCGCACTATTATATTATTTTATAACTGAAAAACATTTTTCCGACACCAGTTTATAAACACAACTGTTTAAATATTGGCAAAATGCCGCAACCGATATGACTAAGGAAGGTGAAATTCTTAGCATGCTGTTATAATGTTAAGAGTTACCTCTCTTTGTAGTAGAATAAGTTCTAGGTTTTCTACCAACTTGCAACTTATTGTTTTTTCGCAGCAGGGAGTATCAGATAAAGTTGTATTCCTGATATAAGATGCATTGAGAACAATTTGAACATCATTCGCAATATCATGCTTTGCAAATGTACTGGAAGGATTAAACATCAACTGTACTGTTCAATATCATGTATTGCAAATGTGCTTCAAGGATTAAATATCAACCTTACTGTTCAATATCATGCTTTGCAATTCAATATCATGCTTTGCAAATGTGCTAGAAGGATTAAATATAAACTGTAATGTTCAATATCATGCATTGCAAATGTGTTGGAAGGACTAAGTATATACTGTTGCTGATCAATATCATGGTTTGCAAATATGCCTGAAGGATTAAATATCAACTGTACTGTTCAATATCATACATTGCAAATGTGCTCGGAGGATTAAATATATACTGTACTGTTCAATATTATGCTTTGCAAATGTGAGTCAAGGCTTAAATATCAACTGTACTGTTCAATATCATGCACTGCAAATGTGCTGGAAGGATTAAATATAAACTGTACTGTTCAATATCATGCTTTGCAAATGCATTGGAAGGATTAAATATATACTGTTACTGTTCAATATCATGCTTTGCAAATGTGCCTGAAGGATTAAATATCAACTGTACTGTTCAATATCATGCATTGCAAATGTGCTCGGAGGATTAAATATATACTGTACTGTTCAATATCATGCTTTGCAATTCAATATCATGCTTTCCAAATGTGCTCCAAGGATTAAATATAAACTGTACTGTTCAATATTATGCTTTGCAATTCAATATCATGTTTTGCAAATGTGCTCCAAGGATTAAATATGAACTGTACTGTTCAATATCATGCTTTACAAAAGTGCCTGAAGGATTAAATATCAACTGTACTGTTCAATATTATGCTTTGCAAATGTGTGTGTGTGTGTGTGTGTAGTGTTTTTACAATGGTAGTTACAACTTAGTTTCCTTAGAATCAGCTTCATATATGCTTCAGTGATAATTCTTTTTCGCTATTCAGTAATGTCCTTTATTTCTCTGCATGGACAGCTTCCAGCTTGCAGATGTCTTTTACGTTATCGTGACTGCCATTTTGTTGATTAAAGGCGGTGTTCTTATTTTAACTCCCTCATATCTTCTGATAATAACAGATTCATATACAGCGCAGGTTGTTGATTACAGGCGATGTGCTTTTTTAATTCCATTATATCATTAAATGATCGCCGATTCATATACAGCGCAGGTTGTTGATTACAGGCGATGTACGTTTTTATTTGCATTATATCTTTTAATGATCACAGAATAATACACAGCGCAGGTTGATGATTACAGGCGATGTACCTTTTATAACTGCATTATATCGTTTAATGATCACAGATTCATACACAGCACAGGTTGTTGATTACAGGCGATGTACTTCTTTAATTGCATTAAATCTCTTAATGATCACAGATTCAAACACAGCGCAGGTTGTTGATTACAGGCGATGTACTTTTTGTAATTCCCTCATATCTTATAATGATCACAGATTCATACACAGCGCAGGTTTCTGATCTTTCATGATCTTGGCCAATATTTTTTATTTTATCATATTTTTTTATACAGATAACACATTTTCGAAACTCCTTACTTTAAAGAAAAATCAAATTTTGCATGTTTTTATTACACTAATAATTATATACTTGTCTTCGTTCACTTACTGAATTTCACTATTTTAAACTTGCAACAGCTTAACAATTCATCGTAGTACTCCTCTTTATTGTTCATTCTTTTCCATCTTTAAAATAATTGCAGTTTTGTATATGATAACGTTGTTTGACAAAACAATAATAACTTATTTGTATAGCATCTGACATTGTTTCTGTAAATTTGATCCGTGTTTGTCACTTCGTTGCACACTGATGTTTCAGATTTAGGTCATACTGAAGCTGAATAATAAGCTTAACCAATTACAGATTTGTGCAATTTAATCAATATTGCATCTCTCTCTCTCTCCCTCTCTCTCTCTCTGTCTGTCTCCCCCCTCTCTCTCTCTCTCTGTAATTGCTTTTCGTTCTAATCTCTAATCATCTCCATCATTTACTTCTGAAGCTGAAGCTTTCTTAGTTCCATTCCCATGTGGTCTTTTAAAGATCACTTCTGTAATTTCCTACCAAATGCTCTGAATGAATTTAAATAGTTTTGAATGTCCTGATGTGCTAATAATCTTGAATGTCATGATGTTCCAATAGTCGTGAATGTCCCTGTCGAATATGTTCACGACAATGTAATGTGTTAGTCCTATTGTCAGTGAGCACTTTGTGCGTCCAACATTGAAATAAATTATTACTCTGAAATTATAGTTGGACACTATTATTATTGATTTCAAAATGATATTGAAATAGCAATTAATTATTTGTTTATCAACCTCTATATATACAAATCCTCAAGTGTCCTAGGACACAATATCATATTCTGGAAAACTAATCATTTCAAATGGAAACTTTCACTAACTCGTACGCTCGGTTAGAACTAGATTTCAGATTCTAATAAACATTTTGCTAACCACATAGAATCATGACAGAAATCAGGTATATAAAAAATTATATCCACAACCGTTGATGACGGACAAAAGTCAAGCACACAATTAAAATGAAGTATACATGACACTGTACTGACTATATAACCGATTAAAAGGGAACTTCCACAACTATAACATTTGTGAAATTACTGAAAAAATATTATAAGAAGATAAATAGTTTTGAAACATGCCAGACGAGTTGCTATAGTTTGAACTTATTTATTTATCGTCGGTGACGCAGAGAAAGGTACAAAGACGGCGTGATTAACAAATATCATAACTGAGCTCTCGTAGACTGATTTTCGTCCTGACTAAAGGAGGAGAGTTTGAAAGGAGTAAAGATGTTTTGACTGATTAATAAATAGCTCAATGTTAAAGGCAGACCGAAACCAAATGATGTCCCAGGAAAGGAGTGTATTTCACCTTAAAGAACACTTGTACACCAACAAAGAATCCCTGACAGCAGTTAGTGAACACTGCAGAGAAGCAAGACATACTATTTCTTGGAATAACATCGGAGTAATTGATAGAGATAAAAATACCCAAACGAGGAAATAAAAGAAACTATAGCAGTCGTGCAACGGGGTGGGGGCAGTGTTGAACCGTTTTCCCGGATTGGAATTTCCGTCTTTGTACAGAAGAGGTTAATTACGTGGTCAACTTTTAGTCGAGTTATATCAGTTTGCTGAATTTACCATCCAGGCTCAACAGCGAATACAGGGATAAAATGATCCCTGTGCAAGTATGCCCATCCGTACAATAACTATGTCATCACTACTTAAACGGAGATGATAATACGAATGTATTGACGCTTGATAGTTGAATTTAAGGATGTTGTCTATGTGCCCCAAGTTTACAATTTTTATTTTATCCATACCACTGTGTATATAAAGTTGAAAATGTAGCAATAAAAAGAGTGTTTCCAGAAGTCAAGTTCTCAAAACCCCATCCATCCATAGATTAGCCCAGTGCAGGTTTATATCCAACCAATCGATCCATAAATCAGCCCAGTGCAAATTGATATCAATCCAATCGATCCATAGATCAGCCCATTGCAAGCTTATCTCCAACCAATCGATCCATAGATCAGCCCAGTGCAAGTTTATATCCATCCAATCGATCCATAGATCAGCCCAGTGCAAGCTTATCTCCAACCAATAGATCCATAGATCAGCCCAGTGCAAGCTTATATCCAACCAATCGATCGATCCATGGATCAGTTCAGTGCAATTATATCCAACAAATCGATCGCCAAAATTGTACAGACATTTGCTTGACCACTGTGGAAGAATGTACAATAAATGATTGTCACGTTTGCCTGCCCGGGATTACGTAAGTCAGGAACAAAGGAATGGGTTTGCGCCATGAGTATGTCGACCCTGCACTCACGTGGCGATTTGTGTTTGTAGAAGAGTTCTCTATGTTAGGTGTCAAAACTCGCATGTAGACGTTAGAAGCTTTGTTCTAAGAACAAAGGACCCTCGATGCGGTTGTAAATCTCCTCGCTTTGACAGATGGCCTGAGGTAGAATTGATATAAAAACGAAACTGAGGAAGGGTGGGGCCATCAATTCGAACCAGAAGTTAACAGTCATTTGGGCTGGGAACGAATTAGTCATTGTGAAGCATCGTGCTGACAAGTTGTAGCAATAACTCCGGGAGTCACTCGTGATTTGGCGGGAAAAACCTTGGTACATTCAAGGACACAAAGCTTCGTAAAGGAAGCTTTTGGGGACAGAACTACCGGGTAGTCAAGTCCCGAGTCTAAGAGAGACAGGATAGAAGTAGGCGGAGAACAAGCCTCGTTGCTGGAAAAAGAGAGAGAGAAGGAGAAGGAAAAAGGAGACAAAAGGGGAAGAGGATAGGAAGTTTCGGAGTACGGAGAACGCCGGAAGGAGGAAAGGAATTTGCGGAGTAAACACAGATGAGTAGAAACCAAGTACAGGGGAAAGCCATCTCACACTATAATCACGTGATGAAATAGGTTGTTACATGGTCGAGAGGAAGAAGATTGGTTGAAAAATTAATATCGTTTAATTTGTATTAAATTGTTATTCTTTTGAATTTCACCTTTGTGTTCTTAATAATTTAATTGTCGGAATTGCTGACTGGGGGCTCGGAGCTTTACCTCTCTCTATTACTAATTTCACTTCCTACAAACGAGCCAGGGTGGGAATTCCACAGTAATGCAAATAAATATTGGGAGCATCCCACCCCAACGCATAACAGTGGGTCACATAGAACTTCACAATGATATTCACTTGCGAATAGTTGTGCTCTATGTAGATGATGCTCATGATATCTTCCTACAAGAATATATTCATTCATCCATTCATTCATTCATTCAGTTATACAATACGTGTTAGAGAGGCATCAAACAGCCTTGCGTAGATAAATGATAGTAATAGCCGTAGGAACTATTCGTAAAATGACAATTGTATGAAATGTCCTAAATATTCTGAGAAACAATTGGGAACTTTTTTAAGAGACCGAACTTTGCAAGGAAAGCATAAATGCGAAATATAAGGTCATTGGGTGGCTGTGTTTATATATTAATATAACAGTAAATAGAAAAGCGATCTCAAGAGGTATAAGATAATATTGATCTTAAAAGACAATTTTTAAAAAAATGATTCCTTTCTGTTCGTAACCGTACAGTCTGATCCAATCTTTTTACAATATTACGAAATTACAACTATCCATTTTCAATCAATAACAGTGGGCTGACTGCAGCTGTGAGAAACGTATATATTATTATTTGTATGCATATTTAGTTTATATTGTGATGTTAACTTCTGTTCATGATTTCTAGTTGTAAACAGACTTTTTACATAGTTAACTTGTATCCATTGTAGTAAGTTGTAAACAGAATGTATCATTTTGAAGCCAATCTTTCTTACGATTAGACTAGGTGTTTCCAGTGGAGTGATATTAAGACGTAGGTCAAATGAAAATGTGTATAATTATGAATTTGGTATGCTGATAAGTAATTCCTGTTTTAGGTCAGTCTGTGGTAATCTATTTGTACAGTTGTGCTGTTGATAACATATATAATTCGAGGGGAATTATTTATTTGGAATATTCATTATAATTACTATAGCACTCATTTGACTTTTGGATTATGTTATAACGAAACATTAAAGGTATTGGGATTATTTCGGGGCATTCTATATCTTTGGAGTTGTGGTCAGATCTTTAGGATTATTTAGAATGTACTGCACAATATTAGAAATATCTTTTGAATTTTCAATGGTGTATCTTAGGGAAATAACTTGACTTAATTCGATGGTTCACTTTCCTTTATTACATATGTAGTACCTATAGCCTGCTAAAACAACTAAAAGTTAACAAATAAGCGAGATTTGTGGGTTTTCCCCCATTATAAATGGGATGTGCTGAAATGTGCTATGACGATCGTTTATTTATGTGAACATATTCAGAAAATCATATATTACATATATTTCGGAAATTAGCATTTCTTGTACACCACCTTGCGTATATCATTAACTAATGGACTTTAGTTTACAGAACTTGTAAAAATTAATACAATGCTATCATTAATCAGAGAATAATTCAAGAATTGTTATAAAAACGGGACTCTTAACAGGCATATTTTGGTACATAGGTATATAGTACATTCAATATGTGACAATGCCTACCTGATAAATAAGAACACCATGGTTATAACAAAGACATAACACAAAACCTAACGTCAGCCCATAACCTTGTTTGCCTGATACCCATGCCATCGGTTCATATCTGTTAATCGTGATTTGTACCGAATTGCCCGACTTATGCAAAAGTAATTAATAATAACAGTGCAAGTAACAGCTAATGAAACAATATATTGACACAATAAATGTAGAACGTAATGATAGGGCGTTAGTAGCGACCATTAACCTACAAAGAGGACTAATGTTAGAACATTTGTACTATAAATAGTCATAAGTCAGGAATCTTAAACAGCCAGTAGGTCAGGTTCTATGCCAGAGACGTTAATCATCAAGTTTTGTTGAATGTACTTCTCTATGTTAAAAAGTGAAAGTTTAAGAGCACAGTACAGTATTTTGAATTCAATTTAAATTATTTCCAACAGTTCTAACACAAGTCCTAAAGAATCGAATTTTCTCAGTGAATTCCATATTTTTGAATGTACATGTCTGCCAACAGTCCTGATGTATCACAATAGCATTGTGCAGGACTGCTTTGAATAAATTCACAATAGTCCTAGAAACATTTTGGTCCAATGAGCACTTTGTACTTGCGATAAATAATCCAAATATTTCCACTTAATGTATATCTAAAGACAACATTAAACAAAAATCTAAAGGTTGATCTTGAAAGAAAAACATAGAAAATGAGAATCGTAATTAGAATTAGAAGGGTTTAAATACCTAACTGAAATTTTCTACGTAAAGACATGTCATATTTAGCAATAACTTTTCAGTTATGACCGTTATGCACTTGTTAATTATTGAAATAAACATAAACAGTTTTATTTAAATTGAAATTTTTTTAAAGTAAAAGAAAGTCTAATTTCGTTCCTTCAGTCTTATACTGCGTCAATGTCATTTGTTGTGCGCAAAAAGTGCCCCAAACGTAGTTCTGCAACCATTAACATTTAAAAGTAGATTGTTTCTTAAAAATTACAAATTAAAGAGCAAGTGTTTTTCAGAATAAATAGAACATTTTATTGCAGTTTATGTCCTCTGTACCTACGTTGTCAAAGAGTGATTCATGCATATTGTAGTATATGTCATCTGTACCTAAGTTATCAAAGAGATATACTTGAATATTGCAGTCTATGTCATATGCACCTAAGTTGTCAAAGAGTGATTCGTGTATAGTGTAGTATATTACATCTGTACGTAAGTTGTCAAATAGTGTTCCATGTATATATTAGTCTATAACATCTGTACCTAAGTTGTCACAGAGTGATCCATGTATATTGTAGTCTATAACATCTGTACCTAAGTTGTTAATGAGTGATCCATGTATATTTAAGTCTATGCCATGTTTACCTAAGTTACCTAAAAGTGATCCATGTCTTTTTTAGGCTATGGCGTCTATACCTAAGTTGTCAAAGAGTGATCCATGTATTTTGTGGCCTATGTTATTTGTACCTAAGTTGTCAAAGAGTGATCCATGTATTGTGTAGTCTGTCATCTGTTCTGAAGTTGTCAAAGAGTGATTCATCTATATTGCAGTCTATATCATCGGTACCTAAGTTTTCAAAGAGTGATCCATGTATTATGTAGTCTTTGTCATCTGTATCTAAGTTCTCAAAGAGTGATCCAAGTGTTTTGTAGGCTATGTCATCTGTACCTAAGTTGTCAAAGAGTGATTCATGTATATTGTAGTCTATGTCATCGGTTGCCTCTTTCGCCTTGCCTTAGGGCCGGGTCTGAGCCTCTGGACGTTTTAACTCGCGGATTTGCTGTCCTGGTGCCAACAACTGCATCCTAGTCTCTCGACTGCTTGAAACTGTATCATGAGATAAACCCAAAAGCTTATCTAAAGACAGTAAAAGTGACCTTCGTTCGGTTATCTTAAATGTGTGGCACCGTTTCGAGATGCACATAATCCAAATAATTTACGTGCATTTTCATGTCACTCATACAAAATAATACTAGCAATAATTGAATAGTTCTTATGTTTAGACTTTTATTTGTCCTGTAACCAAATGTAGCAACAAGGAATTTAAACTCTTCATCCCTATTCTTCCACCATTTTCATCTTATAGTCAAGATAATAAATGCAAAGATTATATCAGATCTCTAATTTCTCTTTTAATCTGATACTTCAATAATGAACTAAGTAATATGCCTGTATAGTCAATCCTGGACTTCGTATTTATACTCTGACGTTGAAGTCTTTGCATTCCTTGCTTCTAAACATTGTGAATATCTCAAGTTTGCATTGGTACATTTGTATAGTTATTCATCCTTTGAAAAATGTTTTAAACATTGATAAAAATAATGACGTAACTATTTTGTTGCTCCTAGAAATGAGAAAATATTTCCTCGCTAAACAAACCTTTGCTAAATTTAGGCCTAATTAGCAACAATTTATATTGCTGTTTCCATGGCAATGTACAAATATCTGTGAAATACGTTTTATTGCAAAATAGGGCCAAAAGTTGAATAAAGGTCAATTTGGCAGCATATGTTGAACCATATATATATATAAAGAACACAAATATTTATTACTTCAAAGTAAAATTTCACGTATTTTCATGGACTAAAAATAGTCTTCCCCCAGATCGTTGACATGTTGAAATGTAGAGCCAATTGTCATGGAAACAACATAATTGCAGAGGAATCTTCGGGGTCCCGACATAATAGTGATGAAAATAAACGTCTTGATTCGAAATATTCAGCATCTGCCTTGATAGGAAATTCCTGGAAAAAGTTTGGGTATTTCCTCGATATATTGTTTTCACATGGACATTCTCATTTCTTGGGATTATATTTTCACTTTGAACAAGTCAAAGACTAACATAAAAAATTCCAATGTCATGTTCATACAATGAATTTTATCTGTAGGAAAATATGCAATTGATTAAGAAAGAATTAGGATAGCATTACGTATGAAGTACGATTTTTATTCCTGACGCATTCATCTAAACTCATACATTGGCTTGCCAACGGTAAGACAATGGCCACTTTTTCTTAATATAAGAGAAGAACTTTAAAACGACACATGTTCAGTACCACATAAAATGATTGGAAATTGGCTTTTGTTGTTATAAATCCGAAATCCAACCCGGTTATCTTGTTACTCAGGCTTATAATTAGAACTACTACTACTACAAATACTACTACTACAAATAATAATAATAATAATAATAATAATAATAATAATAATAATGACAATAATAATAATAATAATAATAATAATAATAATAATAATAATAATAATAATAATAATTGTTGCTAGAAGAAGAACACAACGAAAAGAACTCTTAAAGACATCATTTTATCTTTTGCGACAAAAATCGTTTGATTCCAATAAATGTAATTCTGCATTCAAGAATTAACTGGAACGATCTGTAAAATAGTCGACTCAAGTCATGCAGCTATAACAAAGTGGATAAAAAAATAGTCGACTCAAGTCATGCAGCTATAAGAAAGAGGATACAAATAAAAGAATTCATAGAGGTACATACCAGATTCAGCAGTCGTGCTTTCCATCTTGAAAGCAATCACCAAGAAACAGAAGAGAATGCTACTTGCGTCGATCCTCATTTTGAAATATTGTCGGAATGACTGTTAGCTCTGATGTTTGATAACTGCCTGTTTACATATTTGAAGCTTTCATGCCTGACTAATCTGCATTGTACACTGTTCTACACTTCCTAGTTGAGGTCTTATGCTATTAAATAATTTAAATGTTGACGTCTTAGGCCATTAGATGTGGTACGTTCGCAAAAGACACAGAACAGTCATGCTGTCACGGAATGGTATAAATCCCTTTGTTATTTATTACATACATGTACTCGGGTTTTGTTTTTTGTGTACAACGATACCCGAGGGTGATTTATGTATATTGTACAATATTTCGAATCAGTGAGTTCGGTTCGTCCTATGCCGTACGTGCGAAGTGTTTTCAGTGGGAAAAACCGATACTTATCAAGCGCACAGACGATGTAGGGCTACATTGTCTCTATATAAATGCCTCACCGTAGGACGAAATCTTTACATTACGGAACGTCTTGTCAGTGAGCAGTCTACTTAAGGTCTTGCACATCTTCAACTGTAGAGGTATGGCCGGATTATCCATAAGGCAAAGTGGGCAACGTGCCCAAAGCCTCCGAGGCTCAAGGGGCCCCATACATTTTCGTCTGATTTTACAGGCAGGGCCCACGAGGCTCATTGGGTCCCGTACATTATCGTCTGATTTCAATGACATCGCCCCCGAGGCTCAAGGGGCCACGTATATTATCGTCTGATTTTACAGGCAGTGTTGTTACTAGTACTGTAACCATATTTGTGGACAAGGCAGAATAGCTCTGGGCCCTAAGTTGGCTGTGCCCATGGCCCCCAAAGGCCTTAATACAGCTCTGTGTAGATGTATGTAAGTTATTTATTAATTTCTTATGTATCTTATATGTTATAACTATTGTTTATATTTGTATATTTTGTATGTAGCTCCGGATTGCGTAGTATACAGCAATATTTTCTATTCTTGAATGTGACTTAACAGGAGATCTATATTAGCAAAAAAGTTGCATTTTATTAAGAAACATACCATAGGATTCATATCGGACACGGGTAGGTTCACCTTTGAACCTGTTTATTGCTTTGTAATGTTGTGCCGATAATGTATATGGTAAAGCTTACCGTATATAACGTCACTACGTATTATCGTCATTCTTATTACATGGTGTTAGCTGATCAGAGTCAACGGGGTACCAACTGTAGTCACCGACCATAGAACTGACCATGTCAGTTGTAAAGCTGACCATAGCAGCCATAGAGATGATTGAACAGTGTGTTGCTGGTTGAGTAGCAGGCAATCGGGCGTTGCTGACGATTGCTGGGCACTGATTGGTTGATTGACCAAGGAAATTAATGGTGGTCGGTGACTACCTGTAATGCTGACTGCTTAATTAACCAGCGTGACTGATTGCCAAGTAGTATGGTGACGGAGTGTTTTGTGTAAATCCTTACATGTAATCTTTTATCCGTGGGCTAATTTTGGGGTTTGTTATACCTAGTGTGTTGTACCTGTATGATATTTTGTATGATATCTGACACATCGTTTCATCATTTTACTGAGTAAAGTACCTCGTTTTTACTGAGTAAAACACATCATTCTTTTCGCAGTGTTAAATGACTGTGAATCATTACTCTTTGTCCTTGTACTGTGTAAGGTCATTTACTTGTATTCGCATTAATAATACATTATTAGCTTCATGCAGATTGTGTAAATTTGTCCTATATTTGGATCTTATACACGTACATATTAATCATAATTCTTTTTCCATTCAAGTCATTCATCAATAAACATTGCATTTTTGTCACCACCGAGAGTGTTGTTATAAATCCGAAATCCAACCCGGTTATCTTGTTACACAGGCATAGAATTAGAACTACTACTACTACTACTCCAACTACAAATAATAATGATAATAATAATAATAATAATAATAATAATATTAATAATAATAATAATAATAATAATGATGATGATAATAATAATAATAATAATAATAATGATAATAATAATAATAATAATAATAATAATAATAATAATGATAATAATAATAATAATAATAATGATAATAATAATAATAATAATAATGATAATAATAATAATAATAGTAATAGTAATAATAATAATAATAATAATAAGAAGAAGAAGAAGAAGAAGAAGAAGAAGAAGAATGAAAATTGTTGCAAGAAGAAGAACACAATGAAAATATTACTTAAATACATCATTTTATCTTTTACGCCCAAATCGTTGTAATTCGACCAAATGCAATTCTGCATTCGAGAATTAACTGGTATCATCTGTGAAATAGCTGACTCGATTCATGCAGCTATAAGAAAGAGGATACAAATAAAAGAATTCATAGGAGTACATACCAGATTCAGCAGTCGTGCTTTCCATCTTGAAAGTAATCACCAATAAACAGAAGAGAATGCTACCTGCGTCGAACCTCATTTTGAAATATTGTCTGAATGACTGTTAGCTCTAATATCAGATAACTGCCTGTTTACACATTTGAACCTTTCATGCCTGACCAATCTGCATTTTACACTGTTCTACACTTCCTAGTTAAGTATTGTGCAATTAAACAATCTAAGTTCATCCTTGACGAACAACGACTACTTTATTGTTCAGTAGACGTCAATTTCAGAAAAGAAAAAAAAAATGGGGATTTCAAAAAATGTTTTGAAATATGCAAAGTTTATTTAAAGCTTATTTAACTCTGATATCAGTAGGTTGCAAATAAATGCAAGTAGTATAAGTACGTGGGATGTGGGACTCATTAGTTGTGTAGTGGTGTGTTTATTCCCGTCAGGTAAGTAGTACAAATATTGTGGGGTATGAGTCTGGTTAACTTCTTTTTGCGTGTCTTTTACATCTCGTTTAGGGATATGAGAACATCAAATATAGAAATTTAAAAATGCTATGCCAGCACAATTTGGGATTACTTTAAAAATCTCAAATTAAAACCACTAGACCACGTTGTTTATTACCGTAACAAACTTAAAGACCTAATAATGTTTCCTACCCTACCTTAAATATTCTCAGCATGTTTATTAATGTTTTCTAATTTTATGGTATTTGTTTTATAATTATATCATTATCTGTTTTTATCTTATAGGTGTTTTCTAATGTTGTAAAGCGCTTAGAGCTTCTAAAGATTAGGCGCTATACAAGGTCCTCATTATTATTATTATTATTATTATTATTATTATTATATATTTTATTTTTTTCTCCTGATATTCAACATTATACATATATTGATTCAGCAAAGTCGCACGATTATATTATTTGATAATTGAAAAACATTTCTCCGACACTAGGTTAGGAACACAATTTTTTAAATGGGCACCGAGTGGACGAGTAGTCTAAAGCGCCCTCCGTCACGGATCACTGCCATCTCACCTCTGTCTGCGTAGGTTCGAGTCTCAGGCTCGGCCAATGTGAATATGTTAGAAAGCTTTCCGGTAGCTTCTCGTGGGTCGGTGGTTCTTTCCGGGGTTTTCCCGGGTTCTTCCTAGACTATTAATACTGGCCGCCATGTATATCCTATCTTGTGCTGAATAATGGCGTTAAACCCTATAACAACAACAACAACAACAACATTTTTTAAATATTGGCAAAATGCCGCAACCGATATGACTTAGGAAGGTGAAAATCCTAGCATGCTCCTATAATATTAAGAGTTACCTCTCTTTGTAGTAGAATAAGTTCTAGGTTTTTTTCTACAACGTGCAACTGATTGCTTTTTCGCATCACGCAGTTTCAGATGAAGTTGCATTGCCGATATAAGATGCATTGAGAACAAGTTGAACATCATCCGCAATATCATGCTTTGCAAATGTGCAAGAAGGATTAAATATCAACTGTACTGTTCAATATCGTCCTTTTATTTAAATTACTAGTAAATGTCACACGAAAGATCTATGCAAATATGCTAAGTAAGGTTTCATTAATTGTGAGGATTGTAAATTGGTGCAATTTAGTACAGAACAAAATGCGTAATAGCAGCAGAGAGGGCGAATCACACAAACTATTTCGCTTAACAGAGCCTTCTATCGAGAACATTTTAGATAGAGGGGTTCTTTTCACAAAATAAACCCTCCATTCAGTAACATGACAAAATAGGCTTTCTCTGCTGACTTGATGGGTAATCTCATGAAAATATCTACCTATACAACTATTTCTGCTAATAAAAGGGTCTATCTTGCGAAAACACTCGGTGTTGTTCAGACCTCTCTGCTGCTCTCTGAAAAATTGTCAGTGACTTTGTCGCCGTAATAGTGAGTTTTGTAAGCGCAGTTGTCGTAGCCCTCTCTGCCGCTGTGAATTAAAAATTTAAGTTAACAATTATGGCCAACATTGGAGAAGCATATTCCGCTAGACTAGCTCGAGAGCGACTAGAAGCAATAGAAAAATTCTTCCTGTGAGAGATTCTATAAGACACAAATTACAAGAACTTCAGCAAGCGCAAGTTGAATTTGCAACAGGTGCAGAAGAATTATTTAAACCCGTTACAACAGCTACTGAAAAAGCTGCGGTGGTCACTGAAAGAGCTTTACTGGGAGATCCTAAGGATGATATTAAGGAGGAAGAGGTACAAAGAAAGGGTATTCTTCCAGTGCTTAAACAAACCGCTACGCAGGCTGAAAAAATTGCTAGAAGAACCAAACACACAAAAAAACTTTTGCAAGATCTTCTAACTGATATAGCTGCAGCTCAACCTCCACACAGAGCTGAAGAATCCACTGAAGTCGCCGAAGCTGCTGCACCCAAAGCAGTAAAAGAAAGTGTTGAACTGACTGCAAAATTTAATCCGGGTTTTATTAAAATCCTTAAAAACACACCAGAAGAAAAATTACCTGAATTGATATTAGCGAGTTTATATAACAAAGATAAAGTTTTAAACCCGAAATATATTTCCGTGAATAATGACAATTTTGTTAGATGGGTGTATTGTGTATACAACAAAAAAGCGGTCAAATCTAACGATCTAAAATTTGCAAAACTTATAAAGGCAATGCAGGAGATTGACAAAGGTAAACAACAAGGGCCTCCACCTCCCTATTCACCGCCTGAGCAAACTTCATTGATGCAGCAACAAGAGAAATCTCGGTCTACACCTGTAGGATTTTTTTACCAGTAAAGCTCTTAGTGTTTTTACTGACCGGGATAAATTACTAGATATTGCTGCACATGGTTATGATTCTAGAAAAAATTATCTAAAACCTCAATACGTTAAAAAATAAAATCCGAAGACTGGGCCCCTTTATTATATTTTGCTTCTAAAAATTTACCTTCTGATCCAAAAGATCCCGGGTATAAAGAATTTCTAAAAGATGTAAAAACCAAAAAACGATCACGATCTCCAGAAGTATTTTACGATGTGGGGGACATCGACGCAACTGGCAGTGGTTTGGTAGGTGATTTTATTCCCTGCCCTAACAATATTATCAATGACGTATCGCGGTTAGAAGTTCTCTTAGGAGGAGCGCGGGCTGGAAATAACTCACAGAAATAATTAATGAAGCAGCTGATATCTGTCAGCGATTATTTCGCGGCGGCATCATGGATGCTCACATCTACCGAGAACTTATTGATGAACTCACGGATAGCGATTAGAGAAATAACTAATTAAATAAAATGATCGTACACAATTCTTATCTTTGACCAGTCATGGTCAGGGTTGTAAATTCACGAGTACCCGTATACAGAATGACTTATGGAAACGGACTTGGTGATGTTGTTCGAGGTTTATTCGCGAGGATGGCACCTAAAGCAATACCGATCGCAAAACAATTATCAATGAAAGCTATTGACGTTATCAAAGATAAAGCTACTGGCGCTGTTGGTAGCGCTGCCGGGAAAGCATTCTTGGCAATCAAGGACAGACTAGCACGATTAATACGCAGGGCCCCACCACCAGTAAAATTACCAGCCACCGCAGACATGCCCGCAAATGTTAGTAAAGTAATAAATGAAGCCGCAAATCAAAAACTAGCAGCGCTGATAAATCCTGAACAAATAAACACAAGTTTGTGGAGGAAAGTTATCTTCGTTTTAGACGATAACTTCTATAATAAAATGTTTAAACGGGAATCCGACCCAGTATTCGACATAGACGAATCGGTCCTTAAAAATGAATGATTCTTATGACGCACGAGAACCAAATAAACGAGGACGAATTGAATTGCAAGTTCAGGATCAAGAAGATATTTCCTGCCCGCTGAAGCATTTATTGAAGTAAAAGGAGAAATTATAAAAAAACAGAGGGCACAGAATACGGGGATGCAGTTAAAATAGGTTTTGTCAATAATGGAATTATGGCCTTGTTTGATAGTGCTATCTACATGATTGATGGAAAAAATATTGAATCGATTCAAAAGGATGTCGATGTTGCTACAACAATAATTGGTCTAGCAAGATATTCTGATGATTATACAAAATCAGCTGGTCCATCAATGATGTTTGCCAAGGACACTTCTAATTTTCCTAACAGTGATCAGTACAATATTAGACGACCAAGAAACTTTGCCGGAAACGCCGACGTTCATGTGGCGCCGGTGGTTCATGGTGCTAATGAAGAATTTAATTTAGGTTTCGCTGCACGTAGACAAAGGTTGAAAGGTAATCGTAGAAATTTTTCATGTGCCATTCCCCTGTCGCACATCTTTGGATTTTGCAGAGATGTCAGAAAGGTAATTTTTGGACCAAAACATACGGTCGTGCTTGTTAGAAAAAATAACGATGATGATGCTTTATGGCGACCTCTAGGTGACCCTGGTAAGGTAAACATAACAAAACTATCACTGTGGATGCCGGTAATGATTCCTGCAATTACTGAAGAACAGCGACTGCTTTCTTTTGTGGACAAGGCGGTAAAGTGTTGTTATCGTGGCTCACAACAACCACAGATAGTGCTCAAAGTGCCAGCAATGGTTTATTCACATGGCATATAGCATCACAGCAGGGGGTTTCCGAGCCGCGACATATTTTTATTGCTCTTCAGGATGTTGCACGAGTGGGTAATGAAACAGGTTCGCATATGATATTTGATCAACTTGGTATCACTGACTTTTCTCTGAGAATAAACGGACATCAAGAACCGTCTGAGAACATACTGTTACATTTTGATAATTATCATGTTGCACGTGCATATCAACGATTGACGAAATATCTAGCGCGTGATCTAAATATCGATACTGGTTTGCAAATATCACAATTGGATTTTATATCTCATTATCCAATCTATTACTTCTCGTTAGAGCATCTTGATTTAACCAGACAGTCTGTCGTTGATATACACTTTCGGGCCACCGTAAATAGAGGGGTTATAGCTGAGTACAAAGCAATTGCTGTTATACTCAGCGATAAATCAATGTTGCTTGAAGGTGCTGGCGGACGAATGAGATTCGTTGATGCACCGGTAGAAAACTTGTAGTTTTCCGAAAATATGTAAGAATTAGATCAATCTCGTATTAAATAAAATGTCATACAGTCATGTTAATGTCACTCTGACTCCTGGTCAGGCTAAGAAATTACAATCGAAGAACGCGAGCACATGTGGTACAAAAATAACACTAAAACACGATCAAATCGCTAATGGCGGTCCAAACAAGTTATCGTTGACTAAAACCCAACTAAAACATTTCAGTAAAGCAAAGCAGGCGAAAACTGGAACTCAACTTGATTTCTCTCCTGCAGCTGTCAAAGATATGTTTAAAACCGGCGGTATATTTCCTCTTCTCGCAGCGTTACCAGCGCTGATTTCAGCTGCCGCTCCCGCTGTTGCAAAAGCCGCAGCGTTGGGTGCAGCTGGTTTCGCAGGAACTAAACTAGCACAAAAAATTTCTGGCGGAGCAATCAAATAAAGGGGCACGGACTAAGACTTTCAGGAACTCCACCTTCATGGTACCCAAAACGGTTTTGAAAATCGTTAACGATTTTGCACCAATGTCAAATTTTGATTTGCTTGATGCTGTTAAACAATTAAATATAAAAAATTTCAGAGGCGTCTTTATGAGAGATCAATTACCACAACAACCAAATAATCCAGAAACCGGAATTATTAGTCTTGATAACAGCGATGGTCCAGGAACTCACTGGGTTGCTTACGCGATCGATCGACGTGGAATTATCTATTTTGATTCGTATGGGTTAGCACCGTCAGTTGAATTTCTAAAATATACAAAAGACGTCCCCGCGTCCTTGACAGGGACAAAGGTGTGGTACTCAACGCTGTCAACACAAACACTGACCGATCCTCCGATATGTGGCCAGCAAGTATTAAGTGTTCTTGATGCGATATCAGCGTCAACCAAACCACCTCACAAAATCGTGCACGAGTATACCATGGGTCGATTTAAACAGTTTTCTATCAAATAATGGTTGATATTTACGGAAGATCTCTTCTCAATAGAAACGTAAAGCGCACCGACGTGGATTTACCAAAATATGCGACCAAAGACGAAATCGATAAACTTCTAAGTCTAACCGGGATAGACCCAGATGAGGTTGTTATGTTTCAGGACCGGCACGGAAAACTAAAAACCAGCGATATCAAATGGCATGAAATAATTCGTAGGGTCATTGGAGCTACTTCGGGTAACCTTCCTGTGTTCACTGATAGCGGAAAAATCAGAGATTCGCTGATATCAATCGCGGCGCTTCGAGATGATACGCAAAAAGCTGCAGGGGAACGTGTAAAAAAGACCGGTGATACAATGACAGGTGACCTCAATCTCAACGGGAACAAAATAACCGCGTTGAAAGATCCACCATCCTCGGAAGATGCCGCAAACAAACAATATGTTGACACAGGCACTAGCGCCATTGACGGTAAACTACCCACGTTGCGGGCTGAGTATGATGTTCATGTAAACGCGTTTGCGAGCCTTCGAAGAAACTTTCAAAAAACCGATGATGCCACGGATAAGTTCTTTGGAACTCCTCCCGTCATCGACATGAAACTTTCTGATATCAAGACCAACAGTGACACGATCAAAAAACACAGCGGGATATCGTGGCGGAGATTCCTGATATCGTTAACAAAACCAGTTTGATTAAAATTCCAACCGCAATAACTCCCGGGCATATTACAAATATCGTATACACAGTATCATCTGGATTTGCAACATGGTCTAAACAAAATAATACGTTCAAATATATAGCAACAGTCACTGGAGTGTATAGACTGTCTGTGTTCAGCGCCGCTAAATTTGAAATCTTCACAACATATCCCTGGAGATATTCCACCGACAAGTATTCCGGGGTTGTGACTATCATATTAAACAAGGGAACCGAAGAAACATTTATACTGGAATCCGCCGACAAGACATTAAACGCAACATCTTACTGGTGGTGTTTGGAATTTGTAGCTGAAACGCCTCAATTGGTTACTGCGTAAAATAATAAATGGCAACGGAGTCGACAGCGCAACAATACAGATATGATCAAGTACGCGAATGGCAGTCAGAGTTAAAAAAATACTATTAACAAATACACAGCAAAGGTAAAAAAATACAAAAGGCGTGTAACCATGTTAGACACAATAGTGTATTCGGTATCCGCGATAGTTGCATCTACTGGAGTATTATTATCAGCGCTGACACCAGTGACAACTGCAATCGCGGTCACAATTACAGTTTCAACATCAACGACAACTGCAGGAGTTGCTAATATTACTGCGAAATAAATATCCTCGTGTGCGCTAACAAAATTGCACGAGTATGAAAAGTTAAACAGCGCGGCCACGAGCACCTACTCGAAATTGTCGTCGTTGATATCATCCAGTCTTGACGACACAACAATATCAGATTCCGAATTCGCGCAAATGGCAAAGATGTACAACGATTATACTCAGAGTACAAAGTACTTCGATTTGAAACGACAGCAGATAAATATCAACAATGTCAACGGAATTACTTCAGCAGATAGTCGCAAATACAAGCCCGGCGCGAACATCTTTGTTAACAGTAACATCAACTAAGCCAGAATTCAATATTAATTTTGCAACTGCGATTCCAGTAAGCGAGATCGCGTTAGCACAATTACGAGTATATTATAGTTAGCCCAGTATCAGGTCAAAATCGTTTGGTGAATTGCCAGCAAACAATTCGTTTGTATTTGCACACAAAAATAAACACGATGGCACGCCAGACTGGAACGTCATTGGGTTACCAACCGGGTCTTAACTAATCGAAGAAATCAATGAGGAATTACAACGTCGAATAAAAAATAGTACAACAAAGGAATCCAAAATGGCAATAACTGTTCATGAGCAAACGCTGTCGTCCGCGATCGAAATAAACACCCCAGACTACGCCGTGGATATCTATAACAGTTCGATCAGAACAGTGTTAGGATAGCCTGAAGTCGCTCCACCGGCACAACCAATACCATCAGCACCTAAAAAGTCTGAGTATGTCACTGACAAAAAGTCATCACATGAAATTACCCCGTCATAAAAACAACATCTGGATGATATAAAAAGTGCAACGTTGGGTAGCAGGATTGACTTCCACCCTGTGCACCACTTTCGGTGGTATTTTATTCGTACACGAGAATTCCATGAAGGCCCTAACTCTTATTTTATTATCCTAAGCGATATTATTGAATATTTTAAAGCCATGAATCGAGAACATAAAACACAACTAACGTATCTACGGCTGCTCTTCCAAGAACATCTTTTTTATATAACAAGTTCACGCAGCGAAATTATTACGCGGATTGAAATATTAAATCAGCTTGCCGCCGACATGGAATATATTAACCAGCGAGTAATTCAGGCAACAATTGATCACACTGATAACGAATTCGTTCAATATAAACTATAATTTCTAACCCATTATTCACTGACGGAAGCCACGTTACCGAATTTTAAATTTCCTGGGTATAATGTTCCCGAGTTAAGAAAATCAGTCACCGACCTCATCAATGAGTCCTTCAATGACATACTTGCACAACACAGACAAACACTACCGGAGCTAACTGTCCTCAGACACAACAATAACCCCGAAGGGCAAGGCCGGCATGTATCCCCGGGCATAGTAAACATAACTGAAGTTGTCGCGGTCAATCTTGTGTGTGATGTCATTGACGGCAGGTACAGCACGGACACGACAGTATCAAATCAAGCCCAGCAAGGTTTTATTCTTTACTCATTTACTCCGAAAGAACCACCTGGATTTCTGATTGTGCAAGAGCCGATCAATCTGGTCTATCTACGATGTCATAATCCGTGGCTGACCAGAATAAATATCGCACTGACAGACCAGCGTGGGAATCCTCTTGATTTACGGAATAAAACACTACATATTAGTCTGCTAGTGAAATCCTAGAAGTCGAAGACTTCCACAATTTTTCCAGTAAAAATATTTTATTTTATATATATTTTCTGCAACACTGACAAATTCACTGAAATTTAAAGGGTGTTTACTAGTAAAAATCACAGAAATCGATCAATTTCTCAATTTGGAAAGGTAATTTACTAGTAAAAATCACAGAAATCGACCAATTTCTCAATTTTGATAGGGTGTTTACTAGTAAAAATCACAGAAATCGACTGAAATCCACAAGCAAGTATTTTCTGTGCAAGCAATAGTAAAAATATTTTATTTTATATCTATTTTGTGCACACTTTCCGATTTGCTAATTTTCATAGGGTGTTTACTAGTAAAAATCACAGAAATCGTCCAATTTGCTAATTTTGATAGGGTGTTTACTAGTAAAAATCACAGAAATTAGTAAAAAAAGTAATATATATATATATATATATATATATATATATATATATATATATATATATATATATATATATATATATATATATATATATATATATATATATATTATTGAAATCTGCAGAAAAATATATTTCACAATTAATCAAGCAAGTATTATATAATGTATCACCGCGTGAAATGTTTCATACATAATAAAGAACTTCTTGATGAAGCTGTCAAAACCGGAAAAGTTACCCCGGAAAAAATAATTGTTGATATATACGGTAATGATTTTATACTGACTGATGTGCAACTACAGCGACTAACAAAAGATTATGTTGTGATCGCGCATTGCGGTATACATCAAATCATCGAATGTATACGCGTAGTTAGATCTTAGATTAGGTTTATAAATATGTACCACCACATAAATGTTTTCGTGTATGACAAACAAGCACTCAAGCAAGCAGTTAGGGCTGCATTTGCACAAGAAGAAATTAACATTAAATTCATTATTGACGAATACGGAGACGAAGACTTCTTACTAACACAGCAACAGTTAGATAATCTCAGACGCGAACATATTATTTCAATTGTATGTGACAGAGATCAAATTCTCAATTATGCACACTCCTGCATTAAACCCCACCGACTTATCTCGCTGATTTCATCATCTTGATTTCATCACCTTGATTTCATCAAGGATAAAATCAAGGAAGTAAAACAAAGTGACATATTTTCTTTACTTTCAGTTTCAATTCCAAGTAAATCAAGGTGAGGTATTTACTTCTTTGATTTCGTCATCCTTGATTTCGTCGTTGATTTCATCCTTGATGAAGTCAGCGGACATACAATTTTTTAATTTTCTTACCCGAGTATTTATTATCTTTTCATTTCATACTCTTGAGCCAATTTCAACTAATCTTTTCAATTGCACGAGACAGTGAAACAAATTCATTTATTTGTGCTTCTTCTACTGTAGCCAGCGATTTATACAAATTATTTGAATTTTTTTATGAATCGATATTGAGCAGGAAGAATATAACGCCCTGCGCATGAAACTTCATGTAATGATTCAAAATCAGACAAAATTGTTTCAGAATTTATTGATATATTAAATCCGCGCTATTCTAATTTTTTAACAGCAACAATCACATCATTGATATTTTCGTAATTCGTATTTATCTATATATGAATATTATATATTTAAAAGAAAAAAAATGGACACCACATCTTGAGTTTCTAGCTTATCATATGATAGGCTACCAAACTCAGGAGCGGAAACACAACTCCCTTGTGAGCCCCTAACCTGTCAAATAACAGTCTAGAGAGCCCAGAGGGTGTGTTTGCGAGCGACGAGACATCCCCCATGTGAACCCCTAGCTTACCTGAATGATATGCTAGCAGGTTCATATATGGACAACACAACATATAGTATTTACACTACTTACACTATTATACATAATATTTACATTTGTAAAGCTCCTAAATTGCCACCGCATTTTAGCAAGCTTCCAGTACAACATATAGTATTTACAGTAGTAAATAAGGACAGCACAGTATATAGTATTTTACAGATGTAACTAAGGACAGCACAACATATAGTATTTACAGTAGTAACTAAGGACAGCACAGACAGATAGTATTACAGTAAGACCACTTATCCTAACGGAGTCATTTTCTACACTCAACAGTAAGTATACCATCCCCCCAAAATCAGCTACTGAATGACGCAAAAAGCATCCGCCATGAGCGGATATGACGAGATGGTATTGATTGCTGTTGAACTTCGAAGACTCCGTCTTCTAATAAGATCGTATCGTATATACACCGACTGATACTTGAAAGTTCAAAAATTGCTCACTCGGTTTTTCGTGCTTGTTTTCTTAAATATAATCGCAGAAAAAATACAGATGAACCATAAAACCAACCAAGTGTAATAAAAAAAAAGATTTTATCTGTGAAAAAAAAAAATTATTATACACCCGCCCGTGTTGACAGTTTTTGACGAAGTCACCTTGACAAAGTCACTTTGACTTCGTCACTTTGACAAAATCAAAGGGGAAGTAATTGGAGATCGTGTTACCTGTACACGGAGAATCGTTTACCTGGCTGTGGTATATATATCGTTCATTTAAATTCTAAGCTGAATTTAAATTCTAATTTGAAAAATACCTATGAACGTGAAGTGTTATAGACTGTGACTCTATTGGCTGTAAATAATAATTGTATACCGCTCTGCCGCATGGAATAAATTTACCTGTATTGCACAATCTCAAGGACTGTTGTGCAAAGAGAGGGAAATAATTGCATAAGATATGCTTAACGGAGTTATCTCCCTTAATTAATGCTATTTACATTAAAAAACTTCAGGATTATAGTGAAGTACCTAACAATAACGAAAAATAATCCTTTGTCCACATGTTTTTGAGAGAACAGATTTGTATATTTTTTTGCCACACGTTGAACCGAACGGGGGTTAATACCGAAATACTTGGCAGCTGAGTTCATCGATTGAAATATTTTCTCTTCACAGGTACTTATGTTGAAAGATCTGACAGCTCTGGGAATTTTTACAAATTTACCAGTAACACCTCGTGCAGAATTCTCGCTCTGCGTGATGGCCGGTAATTAGATAATCCATTATTAAGTCTTTGTCCATCAATGTGATCAATTACAAGACCGTCTTTGATCTTTCCAAAGAAACACTCGAACACGAACCTGTGATTGTGATACCTCTTTTTCCCAACAGTAAATCTAAGATAACCAGCATTGCTAACAACGCCAACTAGTTTTTTCAACCTGTTATTTCTGACTATTCCCTCGCGAGATGCTTCATAATTCTTAATGATAGGATGTGGGACAAATTCTTGGCTCATTTATATAATAATGTTTTGTCTAATTTATAATTTGTCTGAAAATTTAGTTAATTAATCACGCTCGGATTTCAGTGCAACATCGTTATTTTTTTTATTGTAATATCTTTTAAGTTCACAGTATCGTTTTCATCCGGCACTTGCACATAACTGTCTTTTACCCCTGACCCCAACATCACATCGCAGGCATGGTATTGGTCCTAAACTCCCCCTTCGGACGCTTTGGGAATGTTGTCCACAGAATTCATCTCTGCAGGATTTATTACAAGGAATTACGGACCCAACTTGAACCCACTTGCACCGGTTCATTCTATATATAATATTTCTTATTTAAATATTTGTCTTAAGTATAGTATGGAGGGGTTTGAAAGATTATCTGCCATCGGCGCCGGGAGATTCGATCTTGACAGACTAACGAGACCTGACTGATCTGTTTGATATTATCAGGAATGCCAAAAAAGAATTCCGCGACGACGGCACATCTCACGTGTGGTCGTCATTCAAAATTATCCGCGGCATTGACAGAGTCAATGTTCACTCTGTCAAGGACGCTACAATGAATGATGCACGAGCGAAAACGATTATTGATTACCTTGATAATCGGAAATATTTTTTTCAGAATAAAATTTATTGTGCAGGCAGATTCCGATACGTGGATTATCCGTGACAAACTCGACCCTGTCCTTGCTAGCGGAAAGACCATTCTGTTAAGTAAAGATTCCAAACCAGGAGCGCTGACAGGGATTGATGAACCATATTACGCTCGAGCGTATCCTGTGACCGCGGTCATTTATTGAATCTATCCGATAAAAAAAAACAAAAAATTGATAAACTCACCCGAAGAGGACGACTTCGTCGTTGGCGCTGAATTGTGTAGCCGAGCGAGTAATGGAACATTTTAAAAATGCGATACGCGGAAACGGTTTGACTGCGTTAAGAGAGTCCAAGATAGCAGCGTGGGCCGAGCGAGTCAAACACACAGGAGCGTCAATAAACGATGTTGCCGAGCTAGAAAAAGCATTAAGATTTCCCATAACCGTAACAACAATAACAGAGGAAGTATTATATAAATCGAAATATAATCGATACGGAGCTCCAATAAATATCATTGATCATAACTCTCATGCTTGGACTAACGCAGTTACGATATTTCCGCGGGATCATGTTGTGAAATATTATCAAGAGAATATATTTGATTTTATTAAACATATAAGCAAAAATGATCCTGTGTCGATGTGGTTGTTTAAAAGTTCCGAAGATGGCGAATATGATCAATTTGCAAGATCTAACGGTGAATTATACCGGACGGAGTCTCTGCAACAACAAATGAAAAAACTCGCAGAGAAATATGTAATCGAAGATTTTAAAAATACTGAGCAGTTATTAACTAATTGTTTTACAGTTCCGAGTGTTGCCGCTTACACCGCAAGAGAAAGAAATTCGTGGAGACCAACCCGAAGTGAGTTTCTCTCGGATATACTATTGAGTTGTGTCGAGTATGGACATGGTGGGCTGTGGAATACCCGGTATGACTACCGGGATATGATTTCCGTGGATATGATTGCATGCTATCCGGGAAGCTTTCTCGGGATGGGCGAGTGCCGAGAATACTTTAAGCGATTTGGACATCCCACGAACTCGACACGAGTTGCTATAAACGGTCCTTTACCCGATTTTCCACTGACAGGATTTCCTCGTGTGACGTCGTTTGAATTCGCTGAAAAACTTCATCCGTGCTGTTATGTTTGGTTTGGCAGACACTTTAGTGAAAAGCGTTGGGCACCAATAGTGTTATTGCGATATATGCTTGACAGCCGAATACTGGTATCGTTGACTGTCAGTGAAGCAATCATATCATATCGACCGCAGACCTCAGTTTGGTTACCAACACCGGAGCGTATCAGTTTGGATGAGGTTATTGGCGAGTATGCACGAGACAGTCCAAATACTCCCATGGATGTCATTATTAAAGAAGCTCCTAAAGTTCTTAAGATTAAACTTAGCTATAGTGAAAAAACAGCAAAAGATCTCGGACGAAGAATAATCGGTAAATTTACTCAAGGTGGTGCATATGATCATAAACTACATCACTGTCGATTGATTATCGATGATGCTGAATTAAATTTTATAATTGCTGACGACGTTGCGAGAAATATATTTTGTAATCGGGAGGACGCGCACTTGTCCGACAGGGAAAAGTTGGGCACAATTGTAAGTTATATTAGCGGAGAATCGCCTCAATACACACATTTAAGATCTTCGATGCTGGCTTATGTTTCTATAAATTTGCTATCAATGATAAATCGATTTCCTGACAGTGCAATTGTAGTTGCGACGGATTCATTTTCTATCAGTAGCAGATACTCAGAATCACTGGTTCGTTTTACAAGTAACGATGAATCATGGAGTTCGTGGAGAATAAAAAAGGAAATGTTACATGGATATTGTGAATCCGTTGATGTTGAAATTAAAGATGATTATTGTAAATCAGAATTATCAGAAATGTCGAACGCACCATCTGTGTATGATCCAATCACTAGACACAAGACTGTTTATTTGAACGGACCGAGTGGTTCTGTTAAGACAACTCGAGCGATTGAATTATTTCGAAATTCGGATATGATTGTGCTAACACCTACACACAGGCTCGCCAGGGAGATGAAACAACAAGGAGTCAATTCTTGTACTTATCACAGCTTTTTCAAATACAGCGGTGGTGTATGGACTTCAGATCGAATGGGAACAAAATATATTCCCGGGAAAATAATTTGGGATGAGATATATACGGTACCGTTAGATATATTAAAATTGTTCCTGGATTGGCTGCTAACAAGACATACTGCAGTGATAATGTGCGGCGATCACGGCCAGTCACCACCTTTTGTTGGTCCATCTCAGCATTTGTGGTTAAAAGATTTTGTTGATTATTATGAAGAAGTGTCTGATGACCATAGAGCACTTGATGCAACATTGAAGGAGTTTAAAACATTAATCAGATTACAACTGAATAAAATTCAATGCCAAATTATACGCGAGATGATTGCTGAAACTTCAATGAGCGACTTTTGGAAAACATGGAAACCAGACGATTTGATAGTGGCAAGTAGAATGATAGTTAGAGACACACTTCAACAGCAGTTATTTCAGTTACAACAAGACAAGTTTCCAATGCTGCCAGTACCGTTATGTTATAGACCAGCTGATACGCGGTTACAGAATATAGATGTTGATATTCCTGGGAACTTGACAGAGTCAAGGAAACAGAATTTAGTATTGAATGATATTGTCACAGTTGATGTCAATGTTGTCAAAGATGCACTAAAAATGAGTACGCTAGGATACGCAATGATAATTCATTCATCTCAAGGACTGACTATCAGTGAAACAGTTGTTTGGATTGTTGACGACCGCATCGAATGGTCAAACTTGGTCTACTTGGCTGTGTCCAGAGTCAGAAGAATATCTTAACTGAGAAGATTTGTCTTGGAAGAGTCAAACGCTGATAGCGATGAAAACAACAGCGACATAATAAGAAAAAAACTCGCCGGTTACAAACAGAGCGACAAAAAAATAATCGCGATTTCGACCTTGATGTTGAATTTATTAACGCGCTGAAACAACAGCAGAATAATCACTGTGCGAGCTGTAATTGTATAATGCTATGGCAGTATTCGAATAAAACTTTAAGACAATTTACCGTAGATAGAAAAGATAACAGTCGCGGTCATGCACGTGATAATGTGATGTGGACCTGTCTTGAATGTAATCGACGTCGGGTTGCAGGCACCCTTGGTGCTAGTTAAGTGATCGGGGTGGTAATTGTGTGTCCTCCGGAATTACTTGTAATTGCTCACGTGTGAATCCACGTTGATGAGCAGTTGAATCCAGCCTGTAGATTGCTGGTCTGCCAGTGGATCTAGTTACGGTGGATATCTTGTGTGTGGTGATACTCCAGATAGGATCAGTCGCTCTCGCTTTACCACCTTCAAGTTCACCTGGTTCATATAAATATCTCACAGTGACATCACCCAGTATTGGCTGCGTCGGGAAATTACGCCGTGGCAAGTTTATATATATTTTTGTGATCGCGATGGCAGGTTTCATGTTGGTTGTTCTAGTAATTTCATTATTTAGCGCAGCTATCACGCTTGGTAATCTTGCGACCCATTCGCGCGATCTTTTGTCCTGAATGAATTTTTTCGCGTATTTATATCCAAATAACCGCTCAGCAAGTGTTCGATTAAATCGCTCATCAATTGCCTGATCACGATGAATTTCAGTATGCCCTCGTCTGATGGTAACGTTATGTTGCTTCATCAACGACGATACTGCACCTTGAAATTCTTTGCCAGGATCAACTTGTAGCAGCTGTGGCCATCGTAGACCACCTCATTGATAAAATCGTTCAAACGCAGAAGCAACCTCTGATGCTGTTTTAGACGCTAACGGTTCCGTATCTTTATCTTTGTATCTACTTGCAACATCAACTACAGTTAACGCATACTTGTATGTTCGGTGACGAATGGTATCATGTGGCAGAAATAATATATCAGCCTGATAAACTTCATTTGGCACAGTAACATCAAAATGTGCAAAATGAATTTGTTTAGGCGGTGGTCGGTAAATTTGCCATATTGCCTGTCGGGATAGCCAATTTTTAGCAGTATCACGTGTAACCGATGCTGCACTGGCAAGTTTACTAATTGCTGCGCTACCTCTCAAGTATACTCTTGGGGAATAATAAATTGACTCCATTATAATTAATTATCAGCGGGAAGTTCCACTTCCAAATACAAGTTTAGATTTCATAGCAGATTTTATTAACCAGCTAGCTAATTTTCTTTGAAAGATTTATCAGTGATGGCATTTAACGCGTGAATTATTTCACATCCGCGAGATGGCGCTGTTGCAAATCCTTACTTCGGTAAGCTACATCATGAACATGACATGTGCTATCGATAGCATTTACTGGTTCTTCTCCGGGGTTTGGTTGATTCTGGTCATTAAGTCTGATATCAAGTCGGGTTTCAGGACCACAGTAAGTATATCCTGAAAGATGTTTCTCTCCTGGGTATTTAGCCCACGGAGTTCCTGATAATTTTCCTAACATGGCTGCGATATCACCTCCCTTTTTTTTTACCTGACGGAATAATTTTGAACTTTTTTGTGCCGCACCGTTCACACTTGCCTGTAAGCGCTTGTCGATTATTTTTTGTTGTAGTGGTTGTTATGTCCGCAGTTGGGGTACGTGTTCTACATTTCACACAATATAAATCCATATTATTTTATAATATATCTAATGGAGATCACTGACTTTTCTGCTACAAAACGACGAGAGCCAAGCAAACATAACTCGGTGCTACCAAACTCAATTCGAATGATAATTATAGACCCATCTGGAAGCGGTAAGACGCAGTTGTTACTTAATTTAATAATGAAATGGATGAAGTGGGATATGTTGTATTTGGTAGCTCCATCTGTGGACGATCAGCGATGCTACAGCGTGTTAAAAGAGTTTAACGAGAATGCAAAATCGATAAACGAAGGTGATGATGTTATTGAATTTATTACTAGTGTTGATGAATCACCAAGTATCGATGATATTGACGGGGGAATTAATAATTTAGTCGTGTACGATGATGTGATGTTGGACAAACAATCAAACCCTGCCAGGATATTCTCACGCGGCAGACATAAAAATGTGGATGTGATTTATGTAACTCAACGATATACACAAATCCCGAAAGTGATAAGGGACAACTGTAACATTCTTGCACTGTTCAACGGCGTTGAAACAGACACGTTACGAAATATACATGAGACTTGGTGCAGCGGCGATATGGATATAAATAAATTTAAACATTTCTTTAGTCGTGCTCAGGCAGAACCACATGGATTTGTAACGATACATTTACATGATCCTCGAACACGGTATCGAGTTGGGTTAGATACAATTTTTAACTAGAGAGCAGCAGAGAGGGCGACGACAACGGCGACAATTGCGTTTACAAAACTCACTATTACGGCGACAAAGTCACTGACAATTTTTCAGAGAGCAGCAGAGAGGTCTGAACAACACCGAGTGTTTTCGCAAGATAGACCCTTGTATTAGCAGAAATAGTTGTATAGGTATATATTTTCATGAGATAACCCTTCAAGTCAGCAGAGAAAGCCTATTTTGTCATGTATACTGAATAGAAGGCTCTGTTAAGCGAAATAGTTTGTGGGATTTGCCCTCTCTGCTGCTGTAATTGATGACATAGCGCTAAACACGTACATTTTGGAATAATTTATATATCTCCTTTGAATGTAATTTGAAAGAAGCTTAAATGACCAACAAAACATAGTAATCTGTATGGATTTATTTGACTTAAATTTTATTTTGATTTAATTCATATTCTTGACTACGTATTTCTGCTTTGCATTATGTGTGTGTGTGTGTGTGTGTGTGTGTAGTGTTTTTTCAGTGGTAGTCAGAACTTAGTTTCCTTAGAATCAGTTTCATATATGCTTCAATGATACTCCTTTTTCTTTATTCATTAATGTCCTTTATTTCTCTGCATGGATAGCTTCCAGCTTGCAGATGCCTTTTACGTTATCGTGACTGCCATTTTGTTGATTAAAAGCGATTTTCTTTTTTTAATTCCCTCGTATCTTCTTCTGATAACAGATTCATACAGAGCGCAGGTTGTTGATTACAGGCGATGTACATTTTTTAAAATTTCTTCATATCTTATAATGATAACAGATTAATACACAGCGCAGGTTGTTGATTACAGGCGTTGTACTTTTTTAATTGCATTATATTGTCTTGGACTCAGGATTAACCAGCTATGCAGCATAATGGGGTTGGGGTGGATTTTTACTACTGTAAGTGAATTCTCCAAATGTTATTAGAGATGTTTCTTTTTAAGATATTAGTATTACATGTTTAGCTCAGTGGACCTTGGGCAGCGCAAGAGCATGTAGTTGTGGCAAATTAGTTACTTTGTGGTTACATGGAGTTTTACGTAAAACTTCTCCCTATTTTCGATCTTGCGCCACTTCATATGCATGTTCTTACACTTCCTGCGGTCCATGGAGTCAAATTATACTGAATTACAAGTTGGGTAATCCTATATTTATTATGCCTGTAGGAAATCTCTGTCAATACGTTTTAGCTACTGGTATTACCATATTGATCCTTATATTACACTTGACTTGTCAAGGTTTGACATTTTACATTCAGCACCGTTTCTTGCACAAATTACATGCTTGTGTTACCTCATTTAATGCCAAACGTGTTTCTCCATTATGTGATTGCTTGATGTGAACATCACGACACGTGTAGTAAATATGAAGTTTCCGGTTGTTCGTGTTTCGCGATAAACGAACTTTTCAACGATTGAGTCAAGTTCAATAGACGCGATTTTTGTTCGTTTGTGACACATGACCTCGATGCTTCGATATTACAGGTATGTGATTCACATACATTTACACTAAGAGAAAGTCACAGTGAACTTTTTGCCGAAAGTAATATCTTAAATAGACTGACTTTATATTTTTTAAAAACTGTTAGATTTATTGAGTAATGCAATTCGTTTTGTGCATAGTTGCAACCTCCCCAACAACCGCAATACTTTTATTATCATTATACTTTGTCATTGGTTTGCCATAGTTTATCCATTCGAGAAATGTTGTTCTGCTACTGAAAACTATATTAAAATATTAGGATACAGAGTTTTTGTCTCAAGAGTTTTGTACAGAATAAGATATGATATGTGAGAATGTTTTATATGCTGGAATATATTTAACCTTATGCATATGTGGTTGATATAGCAAGATTTGTGCTAGACTGAGGTTAGCCAGTTTGCCACATCTGATTCTTTGGCAGATTCGGTCTGCCAATTCTGACTGGTTCAGTTCTGTCAAGTGGCATAAAATCGAAGGTTATATATTGGAGTGGAAGACATTACTTGCCAGATAACTGCAGAGCGCGGTAAAATTCAAAACCAGAACTAACACCTGTAAGTCCAACACCCCTTTTAGGTAATGGCATATATAAATTGATAAATAATACTAATATTATAAGACTGACAAAGTAATAGTAATACTCTGAATTATCTGGACATTAATTAGGTGAAAAGCAAGTAAAACAAGCAATACTTTGAACATTTGAACGTCTGTGTTTTTAACAATATGAAGAGACAAGCATTTTGGAAACTTACGTAGGAAATGTTTGAGTAAGTAAATTATTCTTCAAAATTATCGTGCAGTTATCTCCCACCACATTGGCAACCTGGCCTAAACGAATACAAAGCAATTCTTCAACTCTCGTCTGTTGGGGTCACAATGATTTCTAATCATTATTTAATTTATCACTGAAACAGACTGTTATGTGCTGAGACATTTTATTAAAATAATCCAGGAACAAGACATCGAAACTTAACGTCAATATCTAGTTGTTACAATACAACAATGCAAGCAACGGGTGTTTCCTTGCAGGAGTATATTTGTCTTATTCCAATGAATATTTGTACTGGTGACAGCATTCCAGTTTCTTAGTTATTTTTCTTTCATTAAACATTTTTGGTTGGCTTTACTGCTGAGTGGAACTTCTTCAATGAACCCTCCCTAGCAGACAGGAATTAGAGGTCACTTACAATATCTTTTAATGATCCCAGTTTCATACACAGTGAAGGTTGTTGATCACTGGCGATGTACTTTTTTTGAATTCATCATATCTTCTAATGATAACAGATTCATACACAGCGCAGGTTGTTGATTACAGGCGATGTACTTCTTTTTTTAAAAATTCCCATATATCTTCTAATGTTAACAGATTCATACACATCGCAGGTTTTTGATCCTTCATGATCTTGACAAATATTTTTTATTTTATCATATTTTTACATATATTTTTCCTAATCCTTACTTTACAGAAAAATCAAATTTTGCATGTTTTTATTATACTAATAATTATACACTTCTCTTCGTTCACTTACTGAATTTCACAATATTTTAAACTCGCAACAGCTTAACAGTTCTTCGTAATACTCCTCTTTATTGTTCATTCTGTTCCGTCTTTAAAATCATTTCAGCTTTGTATATGATAACCTTGTTTGACAAAAATAACTTATTTGTAAAGCATCTGACATTGTTTCTGTAAATTTGATCCGTCTTTGTCACATAGTTGCAGACTGATGTTTCAGATTAGGTCACACTGAAGCTGAATACTAAGCTTAACCAATTACAGATTTGTGCAATTTAATCAATATTGCATCTCTCTCTCTCTCTCTCTCTCTCTCTCTCTCTCTCTCTCTCTCTCTCTCTCTGTAATTGCTTTTCGTCCTTCTCTCTATGCATCTCCATCATTTACTTCTGAAGACGAATCTTTCTTAGTTCCCCTTCCATATGGTCTTTTAAAGAACACTTCTGTAATTTTCTACCAAATGCTCTGAATGAATTTCAATAGTCTTGAATGTCATGATGTACCAACAGTCTTGAATGTCCTAACGTAGTGTCGAATATGTTCACGACAAAGTAATGTATTAGTCATATTGTCAATGAGCACTTTGTAAGTCCAACTAAACAATGAAATAAATTATTACTCTGAAATTATAGTTGGACACTACTGATTCCTGGATTGGAATTTCCGTTCTTGTACAGAAGAATTTATTACGTGGTCACCTTTTAGTCGAGTTATATCAGTTTGCTGAATTTACTCTCAAGGCTCAACAGCGAATACAGGGATAAAATGATACCTGTGCAAGTATGCCTATCCGTAAAATAACTATGTCATCGCTACTTAAACGGAGATGATAATGCGAATGTATTGACATTTGAAAGTTGAATTTAAGGGTGTTGTCTATGTGCCCCAAGTTTACAATTTTCTTTTTATCCATACCACAGTGTATATAAAGTGGAAAATGTAGCCAATAAAAGTAGTGTTTCCAGAAGTCAAGTTCTCAAAACCCTGTCTATCCATAGATCAGCCCATTACAAGGTTATATCCAACCAATCGATCCATAGATCAGCCCAGTGCAAGTTTATATCCAGTCAATCGATCCATAGATCAGACCAGTGCAAGCTTATCTCCAATCAGTCGATCCATATGTCAGACCAGTGCAAGCTTATCTCCAACCAATCGATCCATAGATCAGCCCAGTGCAAGTTTATATCCAACCAATCGATCCTTAGATCAGCCCAGTGCAAGCTTATATCCAACCATTCGATCCATATATCAGCCCAGTGCAAGCTTATATCCAACCAATCGATCGCCAAAATTATACAGACATTTGCTTGACCAATGTGAAAGAATGTTCAATACATTATATATAGTTGTGCTCTATGTAGATGATGCTCATAATATGTTCCTACAAGAATATATGAAGTCATTAATTCATTCATTCATTCATTCATTCATTCATTCATTCATTCATTCAGTCATACAATACGTGTTAGAGAGGCATCAAACAGCCTCGCGTAGATAAAAAGATACTAATAGCCGTAAGAACCATTTGTGAGATAACAATTGTATGATATGTCCTAAATATTCTGGGAAACAATTGGGAACATTTTTTAAGAGACCGAACTTTGCAAGGAAAGCATAAATACGAAACATAAGGTCATTGGGTGGCTGTATTTATATAATAATATAACAGTAAATAAAAACAGGCCAATGTGGGTATGTGAGAAAGCTTGCCAGTAGCTTCTCGAGGGTCGGTGGTTCTTTCCGGGGTTTTCCCGGGTTCTTCCTCCACCATTAATACTGGCCGCCATGTATAGCCTATCGTGTGCTGAAAAATGGCGTTAAACCCCACAACAACAACAACAACAATAAAAACAGCGATCGCAAGAGGTATAAAATAAAATTGATCTTAAAAGACATTTTTAAAAATATGATTCCATGCTGTTAGTATCCATACAGTCTGATCAAATCTTTTTACAACCATGTCGAAATTACAACTATCCATTTTTAATCAATAACAGCGGGCTGACTGCAGCTGTGAGAAACGTATATATTGTTATTTGTATGCATTTTTAGTTTATATTGTGATTTTAACTTCTGTTCATGATTTCTACTTGTAAACAGACTTTTACATAGCTAACTTGTATCCATTATAGTAAGTTGTAAACATAACATATCATTTTGAAGCCAGTCTTTCTTATGATTAGACTAGGTGTTTCCAGTGGAGTGATATTAAGACGTAGGTCAAGTGAAAATGTGTATAATTACGAATTTGGTAAGCTGATAAGTAATTCCTGTTTTAGGTCAGTCTGTAGTAATCTATTTGTACAGTTGTGCTGTTGATAACAGATATAACTCGATAGGAAATATTTATTTGGAATTTTCATTGGAATTAGTAGAGCGCTCATTTGACTTTTGGATTAATACATTGATTCTTGTTTGGTAACTAATTCAAAGTCATTCGGGATCATATCATTGTGTGTTATAACGAGACATTAAAGCTATTGGAATTGTTTCGGAGCATTCTATATCTTTGGAGTTGTGGTTAGACCTATAGGATTATTTAGAATGTAATGCACAGTATTAGAAATATCTTTTGCGTTTTCAATGGTGTATCTTAGGGAAATAACTTGACTTAACTGGATGGTTCACTTTCCTTTATTACATATGTAGTACATATAGCATGTTAAAACAACTAAAAGTTAACAAATAAGCGAGTTTTTTGGGGGGTGGTTTCTACCCATTATAAATGGAATGGGCTGAAAGGCGATATGACGATCGTTTGTTTATGTGAACATGTTCAGAAAATCATATATTACATATATTTTGGAAATTAGCATTTCTTGTACACCACGTATATCATTAAATAATGGACTTAGAAAGTTAACTCTTCACATCCTGTGAAGTGAATTTGCTACAAAAGAATACGAAGTATCTAAAAATGAAATGCATGTCACAAATAGATACATTTTTATTATCGTTGAAATCAGAGGCGTAGCTATGATATTTTGCGCCCGGGGACGAACTATAAAATTGGCGCCCCAGCCCCCTCCCCGTTTAATCACATTTTTGAATATTACCCTTGTTTACTTATTATAATGTAACGTTGTAAGCCTCATTTTGGCGCCCCTGTACCTTGGCGCCCGGGGACATATGTACCCCCCCTGCCCCCCCCCCCCCCCCCCAGCTACGCCTCTGGTTGAAATTCCAATTTTGAGTTGAGAAGATCTGCACTTTTACCGGTGTGATGGTAATTTTTCACTTTTTTCCTTTGGAGGAGGTGTGTAGGATGAGACTGATAGTGTTTATAGTAATAGAGAATAACATATATAAGTTTTAATCAGTGTTTCTTAACCCGATAAAGAGATGATTAGTGAGCGAAATAAATCGCGTGTTGAATTTAAGCAAACTTTTTAGTTTTGATTTTTGTGTTTTTTAGATTAAGACCATAGAGTCATAACATTTTAACTTTGTTATTCTGATAGTAACGCCATACAAGATATTAATTTACTTTTCCTTATATTGTTTAACTTTCGATTATAGTTTCCGCATATATATATATATATATATATATATATATATATATATATATATATATATATATGTCACCATCCTTAAATCGAAAGATCATGATCATCCTATGAATATTGACGGCCTTGACCTGCCCCATGATACTGAAGACTCTGTCCCTGTACAAAGAAAACCTTGATAGGTCCCAAAACACAGAAAGCCTTGATCGACTCCTGAACACAGAAAGCCTTGATCGTCCCCTGAACACAGAAAGTCTTGATCGTCCCATGACCAAAGAAAGCCTTGATCGGCCCATGAACACAACAAGTCTTGATCGGCCCATGACCTCTGAAGATGTTGATTTTCCCTAGAGCATTGAAAAATTCGATTTATTTCTGAACAATGTGGATCTTACTATGTGACTGAAAATTGAAGACCGCGATATGGCCTTAAATATTAAATTCCTTTATTTGCTTCTGACACTGGAAGACCCTAACTTGCCCATGAAAATTGAAGACTATGATTTGCCCTTGAATGCTGAAGACCTCGACCTTGACGTGTTCGTCTTCCATGGAAACACTCAACCCTACCATTATACGTCATATATAATGCCATACAACTTCCTCCATAGTCATAAAATAATACTCTAAATTCGAGTACTCCTTACAGAAAAGTAAATTGTCATTAAAAATATAGTAAAATATAATTGCAGCCTATTGTATTACATTTTTGCTGACGTTCATTTTCTTTAATTTTGCATATTCTAATGTGAATCCCTTTTGTCAGATAGTAAGCTCATCTTTCCGAGCAGTAATAAAGTTTGCCGAACACAAAACATGGTTATGATTGATACATAAAAGATCTACGACACAAAACATGGTTATGATTGATACATAAAAGATCTACGACACAAAACATGGTTATGATTGATACATAAAAGATCTACGACACAAAACATGGTTATGATTGATACATAAAAGATCTACGACACAAAACATGGTTATGATTGATACATAAAAGATCTACGACACAAAACATGGTTATGATTAATACATAAAAGATCTACGACACAAAACATGGTTATGATTGATACATAAAAGATCTACGACTCATTTTCGCATGATAATTTTGTGTTTACCTCATAAGTATTTAATCGAGCAATGTGAAGCTGTGATTAGTAATTCTTATGGGATTATCGATCATTTGATGTAAAGAAAATGTATGTATTATGTGTGGTAATATTCATATTTCTTCACGTATTCATTAATGTTCCCTAACAATAAGATGATGATTATTTGACACTAATGGTTTGATTCTTCAATTAAAATTTCGAACACAGTCCAATCAACGATTTTTTTTTTGCACAATAGCTTGAAGATTTCGTAGTACTAAATTGTTCTTTTCATTAATTCCTGCTTTGAAATACATAGCAACACTATTGCCATTTGTTTAAATCCAGAGGGTCTGCTACTTGAAAATTCTGGTTGCAATAATATCGAACTTGTTTTGCTCGATGCATAAGTGTTCAGTAGTATGGTCAATACATTGACTATAAATGTGACAAATTGAGAGATCTGTTTGCGAATTAGAGTCCATTAACGTGACAAAGTGAGAGGCCTGTTTTCGAATTAGAGTCCATTAATGTAAAAAGGTGACGGGTCTCTTGCGAATTTGAGTCCATTAACGTGACAAAGTGAGAGGGTGTTTTCGAATTGGAGTCCATTAACGTGACAAAGTGAGAGGCATATTTGCGAATTAGAGTCCTTTAACGTAAAAAGGTGAGGGGCCTCTTGCGAATTAGAGTCCATTAACGTGACAAAGTGAGAGGCCTGTTTTCGAATTGGAGTCCATTAACTTGACAACGTGAGCGGCCTCTTTACAAATTAGAGTCCTTTAACGTAAAAAGTGAAAGACCCTTTAAGTGCATGCGTGGACTCAAATTAGTTTCAATATCATAGCAGGGAAGTCGATGCAGTCTTAAGGTTATCTGCATAAAAAGTCGAAAGAGAACTTGTATAATCTTATTTGCTCTGGCCAGGTTTTAAAAGCTTGTGTATTCAATTCGTAGTGAGCCATGTTAGTAAAGATTTTACCCCGAGTGTTATGAGAGTCTTCGACTTTTTGAGGAAAAAATGTATTAAAAGAAGAAGAAAAAAAATATGGTATATCGCTAGGACAGCGAAAATGTGTTCATGTCTTTTCTGTTTGTCCGTTTCATGGGAGTTCGTCTGCAAAATGCAAGACATAACAAAGAGACATAGAGAAATTACAAGCATGCATAATTTCTATTATACAAAATGAATTAGGAAAGGTGACTATAATATTCTTATAAAGTCCGGAGATGGCTGGTAGATAATTACACCATTCAATAAGATCAAGCCAAAGTCAGTCCAATTAAAAGATATATACATATATAATGACTACGCGATTTGAACATTATTTGTACAGGTGAACTAAGCTGAAGTTAATGTCAATAATTTAGGTATTATCTACGTTGATATCGGTAATGATTTTACCTTATGGTTAATGGAGAGAGAGAGAGAGAGAGAGAGAGAGAGAGAACAATTTATTTATGTTGGAAATTTTAACGATGAATATACGCGTTCTTTTTCTTGTTATTTCTATTGTATTCGAGACTAATAACTGGACACTATTCATATGGTTTATAGATATACCTACTATTGAAAGCATAACTATATGAGAATTCATACGCCATGGGCAAAACACAAATAGATATACCCTTACCATTGGTATACCAATTTTCTTGATACCAATCTTCAAATAGCATCTCATATATAAACACTCAAATTTGTCCGTGTGTCCGGAAGCTAAATAATGGGACACGCCAAATTTAAAGAAAAATTGTTTTGTATTTTCCTTTTAAACTCATACATCCATTTTTTTATTACCGTCATAGGACGAGCAATTAACCTAGCGTTATAACAAAAGTCGCCATTAGATATAAAACAACATGGTTTCTATAACTTAGTAAGTAACTTTGTGAGTGGAAGCCTCACGACCTCTTCAAAGTCTAAATGGAAAAGACAGGTCAGCTACATTCACGTCATACAATATCTAGTTTGAAATCTGAGCAGTTTGTTCAGTGATAATTTATTGCACAGGGTTGTAGAACATATGATCCTCCAATATGTTTAATCATTTGCGTGGCGTTCAAGCTTAAAATTATTCACATAAAAGGTCAATACTTTCTTATTTAAGAAAATCAACAAATACCAAACAATCTTTCCATTGCATGATCCCTAATTGTTTGCATTCTTATTCGATTAAAAAAGGAGTCAACTATACCTAAGTATGTTGAATGAAGCAGATGTTTTAAAAATAGTTAAGTCAGACTTTACTTTAAGGAGTATCGTTCATCTATCGAATTATAGGAATGGCTCAAGATTTCAAAGAAATATTTTATGACTGACTTAAAGTTATTATTCAAAATTTGTTACAGGTTGATTATGTGCCTCATTTAAAATTAGGAAAGCAGCAGATATTTAAATTACGTGAAGTTATACTCCGTCAACCATACATAAAACTACCTTGTGTAGGATGTGGATAGTTAAAATCCAGAATGCTCTTTGTTCTGTTTATACAGGTTAAATCATGTGCACGTGCAGAGCTGAACATAAACAGTAAAGGCAAGACATCACCCGCGAATAAAAGTAATTGCCAACTACATGAAAAAACAAACTTATCTCTTTTATCATACTAGGAATTTATTTCACGATGTCCTTCAAATAACATTTAGTTTCATATCTCTAAAACGTAAACGTGATTAGTATATATCAAGGATATCCCAGTCACTAATCAAGACCACCTTAGTCAATCTGGCCCCTGTGGCGATAAAAAGTGCAAAACCTGTCAACATATGATAGAGACCAGAACATTTTGTAGCACAGTGACTAGAGAAAAATTAAACATACATGGTCCAAACAAAACGTGCAAAACAGAGAATGTCATTTATCTTATCACATGTAAGATCTGTAGCCTTCAGTATGTATGAGAAATTAAAAAGCTACAGAAAAGGATCAATCTTCATAGATCTTATTGGATGACAAAAAAGCAGTACAGAAGTTCAGTCGCAGAACACTTCTCCTCCACTGGCCACACTTTCAGTACTGTAACACTTATTACAATTGCTCACAACCCCAACTGGAGTCCCCACACTAGGAATGAAAAGGAATCCTACTAGATATGCCGCCTTAGAACATTGAAACCAAGCGGTTTAAACCAATAAGACTAGAAAAAGACAACCATGCATACATAAAATTATCTTTTGCAGCCGACACATTTCTTTTAAATAATTCACTAAATTTGCTTAATAGCCTATGGCTACTATAACAATGAAATATCCGGGATATAATTTGCGCTTACGTAAATTTACATAAAATAACAGATGTCATTATGTCTCATCAATTTCTAGGTCAATACAAATATTTTCCAGTATCAGCAACAAGCCGAAATAAACTAGTTGAAACATATTAAAGTTAAATGGTTGAAGTCCTGTAGAAACAGCCATGTAAATTTTCGCAAACATAACCGTTTTTCTGTATTTTTTGTTTGTCTTGTCTATGTTTTGTATTTGCCTTTGAAAAATACTCATTAAAGAGTCGAAAGTACCCAGGCTAATTAGATCCTAGTTTCGCATTGTTCGTTGTCAGTTTATTATATTTATCTTAATCAATTTCTGACGTGATCCCTTGCTGGATCCAGTGCATTTGAAAGGATTGTTATTCGCCATATGATTTGTTTATATTATATTATATTATATTATATATATATATATATATATATATATATATATATATATATATATATATATATATATATCATCATCATCATCATCATCACGTTGACACAGGGCTACATGTCTTCGTTAAAGGCAATTGCATAATGTCCAAGACATTCGATATACTTCAGCGCTGTTTTAAGACACAGCTTCACAAGTAGGGTATTTAGTGCCGAGGCAATTTGAGTAAAGTGCCCTGACCAAAGCCACTAAATCTTAAATGACTTTGTAGGATTTGAACCCGTACGCTTCTGGTAAGCTAGCCACTTCCTTGATTAGTCGCCTGTTTATGACGTGCAGGTGAACGCATTGGTTCAATACTAAATCCCAAAGCTCCCATCTCCCACCCACCCCAGATTTTTCTCCTCCCTTACCATAGTTGTACACATTATTGACTAAGATCAATAGCAAACGTAGTGTCCATCAATGGCCTAATGACTTCCAACAGTGGAAATCACAATTTCATTCACAAGGTTGGCAGTCCTGTTTAAAGTAGAGTGTGAATTGAAAAAATGTTTGGTATTTGAAAAAAATGTTTGATGTTATATGGTTGGATTATTGTTAAAAGAAATGTTAGAGTTGTTGGTTAGTGTTAAGTGATTTTGAATAAAAAATGTTGTGTTTTGAAGAAAAAATGCCTTTGTGGTTTGTTTGGCTATAGGAATCCTGATTCATGCTCTTTGACTTCTCTCTATCCCTCCCATAACACTATTTGAACGGTTCGACTCGAAAACCGTGTAGCAATGTTTTCCTTCACGTCCGCGCTTTGACAATAAAAACGGGGCAGTCTCCAGTCTGCCCATCCATTGTTAACTTATCTTCCTACGAAGATGTGCTCAAGATTAGCCAAGTTGAACGAAGCCTATGTGAATTTGCATAGGTTCATGACAAGTCTGATACCGAGACCTGAAGAGATAGACAATATCATAATGTTGAAAGTCACTGAAGACCTGAAAGAAGAGCTCTTCAAGGAGGAATTCAAGAAGGAGAAAGAAGAATGGATGTAAAAGTACAGACTTCATAAACAGCAGAGACAGCAGCAACAGCAGCAGCATGAACCTGACAGAGGCTTTGTCAACAGTTGTATCGACACCAAAGAGTTCTTCTTCTCTTTTCCGAAGAAGCAGACCTTATCCTGTGAGAAAGCCTGTCGTCAGAGGAGGCCGCCATCTTATAACCTAAGCGATCGCCATAGCTTCAAGTTCCAAAAAAAAAAATTTCAGGGCTACCCCATACTCTCGAAAAGAAATAACATTCCATTGCCTATGATATGTTAGTCAGTTAGAAGAAAAAAATACAGAAGTGAGTCTATCAGCACATGATTTCTTTATCTTGGTTAGAAAGTGTGACTCTAAGTTGTTCGTTTCCGTCGCTTATCAAAATTTTAAAAATAGTAATGTTCTGTAAAAAGTGAGTGAGTGTTTCTTTTAGGTCTGTGCGTTTTTGTTTTTTTTTTGTTGGTGATAATATGGATAATGTAAGTTCGGGTACAACGAAATTTAAAGAATTAGGCCCAGAACTCGGTGTGGAGGGAAGAAATATACGCAACAGCCGCGGGAGCAAGAAATGCAGACCTAGCCAATTAGCATTGAGGCATTCTGCGTTTGACAATGCCTTTGATGTCGTACACGTCGTCTTTTTTGGTGAAACGACTTGATTTGAAATAAGTACGGGCTAGCGTTTAGGTGAGTACTTAACATCCATGGCTGTCTTGCTGAGCACCTTTTTCCTCCTTTACCACGCTCAGACAGAAAAATGAGTGTGTGGTGAGACAATTCCCACTCATGTTTAAAGCCTTTCAGTCAGGTTGTTAAGGACTAGTTAGTCCTACACCTGAGTGGCTAAATGTAAAAATAGTCTGTGAGTACATAAAAGCCTGGGGGATGAGGCTCTCTTTCCTTCCCCAGGAGTAATTAAAAATCACGCGGTGCGTTATTAAACCAGTGATACATGCTCCATTAGAGCGAAAATCACTTTAATTCAAGTAAGCAAGCAAGCAAGTTCGGGTACCGTCTCTAGCACTCTTGATGACACCAACTGTCTGGGTTATTTTCTTTCTTGCAAGCCCCTATGTTCCACTTCTGTTTGTGATAATAACTTGTGATACTTCACATTTCCTAAAGTGGAAATCTTTACAAGCCGTACAAAATACAAAACTTATATGACTTTGGCTTTTGACACTTGCACAGACTCTTCACTTTATAAGTGTCACGAGAAAATTGTATATCCAAGTTCTACCATTTTCAAAAACACGCACACACTTGCAGCTTGATCAGAAATATGTACATCTTGTTTTGTGGATAAGTCACAGACAAGTCCAAGCATATATAGGTGGTTATCAACGTTAGGAATATCCCCTCATTTTTTTCAGAAATATCAAAGCTTGTATGTGCATTTTCCCTTTTCCACTCTATATTAGTGCTTAGATTTGTTCCAAAAAAAAAAAAAGAAAAAAGAAACGAAATAATTTTGAAGAAAAAAAAAACAACTGAATTTTGAATTCAGGTTTCTCTCTGTTTATAATTTTTTTCAAGTTGATGGTGCATGACAGAGTACATTCGCCTACCTTTCCAAAGTGAGAGGCATTTCTTCACATGTCATTGCCTTTGTTAAATTCGGTTTCATTGGTTAGTTATCGTTAATCTTTAATTTTTTCATGCATTTCTTTTTGATAGAAGATTTAAGGCTTTCTATTGTTGTAACGGTATTTATATTGTTTAGTCTGTTGATGAAATTATCTATAGCAAAGTGCTTAAGATTTTTCAGCTTTTTTTATTATTTCAAGCCCTACAAAAGGAGACCAAGTTTGTCTTCAAAGACGATTGAAACTCTAAATTACACGGGCGTGAAGGAAAACATCGTTGTGTTTAATCTAATCATGCTTGCCGTATCTCTTTGTGTTTTAGAGGTCATATTTCTTCTTAAGTAAATACACGCATCAATAGACAGACAGATTGGGTCATCATCCTTGAGTTTCACTGAACTTTCGGTTCTTTACTGCATACAAACCCCAAATTTATTAGTTTGATAAAAAAAAGATAACATGCCCCTCAATACTGTAACACGTCTGTTCTGACTCTACCGATGTGAGTGTGAGTGTTTATGTCGAAATGTTTAAGTGAGATATAAAAAAATGGTCTGCTTGAAAACGCGAACCAATACTGTGACGCTCAGTATTTTGATGTGGTAAGAGGAAATGGTACAACACACACACAAAGAGGGCTTGTAAGTTCACATTTCAGTGTCTGCACTGTAATGGTAACAACGCAAGAACATAGGGATTATTATGCCACACAGTCCTAGAACAAAACAATGCATCACCCGTTGTAAGCCATTTCATTGGCTATACTTATTTTCTTACCCGCGTTCGCTTCGAATTGACTTGAGTAGCTATTCAGACAGTGACGAGAATGGACATGCTTTACTGCGTCTATCCTATATGCGATTTATATAAAAAAATATTTTTAAAAATTAAACAAATGCACGAACAATCGTACCATGGGCGATCCCATGGAAATTGTGTCCGTCTTATTGCAAAATACATCAACATTTAATTTAACCGTGCAGATCGCTAGAACAAACCTCTGATAATACACATTTTGAAAAGTGTTGTGTGACACGGATCGCCATTGTCGCTTGGTTTCTGATTTCTTGTTCGAAAAGAGATCGTTTCGTCTTGACTATAAAAATTTAATTTGACTAAGTTTTACGCACTACTTGAACTCATTCATTTACGTTGCAGGTGTAAGCCGTCGTTCTCAGTTTTCTGGAAGTTCGTTTTTGCGTTTCTCAGATGTGATACTATTTTTTATGGACCGAACGAAATTTCTTTTGGCGTGAATCAGGACTCGTGGTTTTGTGGCATAATTGGAGAGCATTGATTAAAGCCCAGTTATGTCGTCTTCGAAATCGCTAACACGGATTTGAACTAACACTTCAGGTTTTGTGTGAGGCGATACGGTACATCATTGCCTTTTACTTCCTCAATGAAATCGTTTCATCTTATTGCAAAATTACATTTGACTAGGTTTCATACGCAGCAGGTTCCTGTATATAAGGAGAGTGTCTTAGCGTCAGAGTATTCATTCCGCTCTCAAACGATCAAGAAGATGGAAGAGTCAGCACAGATCGACCTGCTGGTCAAATATTTGCTAAAAGTCATACGAAAGCATAATTCACATGCGAAAGTGGCAACAAAACTTACTCTTTTGGTCGTTGATTTGATGAGAGTCATACGAAAGTGTGTAAGTGCTAATGAAGTTTGCTATATCTGCAAAGGTAAATGGGTATTTGTCTCCAGAATACCTGCTTCGTCTAAGAAAGAGAGACAAAAGTCAAGATACCTAATATCGTTGTCAGGAGAAAGGACACTTGTGCCAGTAAAGACATGGAAATGGAAAAATTGACAATGTGAGCCGATGCGTTGGCCCTGATGTGAAATTTCATACTACCTTCTAAAAGAGAATAGACCAGAAAGAAAACGTAAGTGTCTCTTGGTCTTGACATTGTATAATAAGGATGGCGTGTTTTGTTTTTACTCACACTTTATGAAATTGTGCTCTTTCACCTCTCTCTATCCCTCTGGATCATGTTTTCGTTAGAATTGAAATGGAAGGATGTTTTCCATCACGCACGCTCTTTAGGCATGCAAGTCGGTAAACAATAGTCAGTCTATTCATCCATCATTTTGTGTCTTGATGTTTCCTAAATCACACACTGATGCCATAAAATAACGGGTTAAATGGGTTTTGTAGTGTTGGGAGTGGGGGGTGGGGTGGGGTGGGGTGGGGTGTAGGTGTTTGGCAGAGTTGGTCATTGCAGGTGAGGGCTTAGGTGCTTTCAAAAACCTTTTTCTTCTTCACTCTGTGTTGATAGTATATTTGGGGTTTGTATGCGTTCGCGTACGTTTGTGTCGATAGTTTATTTGGGGTTTGTTATTTCCTCTTCCCTCTGTATATGTGTGTGTGTGTGTGTGTGTGTGTGTGTGTGTGTGTGTGTGTGTGTGTTCGCGTACGTTGTGTAGATCTTCTTCCTCCCGAGTGTGGATAGCATATTTGGGGTTTGTATGCGTTAGCGACGTTGTGTGGATAGTATATTTGGGGTTTGTATGCGTTCGCGTACGTTTGTGTGGATAGTTTATTTGGGGTTTGTATTATCTCCCTTCTGTGTTGATAGTATATTTGGGGTTTGTATGCGTTCGCGTACGTTTGTGTGGATAGTTTATTTGGGGTTTGTATTATCTCCCTTCTGTGTTGATAGTATATTTGGGGTTTGATTTTCCTCTTCCCTCTGTGTGTGTGTGTGTGTTTGTGTGTATGTGTACGTATGTCTTTGCTTGTACGTTGTGTATGTGTGTGGGTGTGTGTGTATTGGTCTCTGTTTGTCCCTATAAAACTCACTTTATGCCTATCAGATACACTCTACCTACCTACCTGCAGTAGCGTGTATTCAGGTCAGCCACTTGCAGCACTGTTGACATTTATCCCCTAGTGTTCAGTACAGTGACGTCACTGACGCTGGAAATTTCGAGACTATAAATATGGACTTGGGGATTTCCATAGGTTGTAGCTATACATATGTAGTAGAGTTCATAAACAGGAACGTCACTCAAGCTGAGGTTATATAAAGATAGTGGGATTTTCCAAAGGAATAACCCACAAGTTGTAGTATAAATAGATAGTGGGATTTCATAGGAATTTTAGCTGATTATAGCTATAAATAGATACATGGGTGTTTATCCACGATTGTCACACAAGTTGATATTGTAAGTAGTTACTAATTTTATCCATTTCAGTCTAAACCATTGTAACTTAATTTTCGGGGATATGTTTATTTTCCTTTAAATTCTGGGACAATTTCGTCATTTTAGCGTTACTTTTAGTCACATCCATTTTGTTGTTGAGCATTTCTTGATTATAGCTATTTATAGCATCATTACAATTATGCAAATTTTTGAACAGCCCAGCAAAATTTCAGGTCTTAGTAATGCTTTATATATAAATCTCAGGCTTTTACTAGTATATGTCTGTCTCTGTTGTGTTTGGCCCTCTACCATCATTGTCCCTAGACAGGCCTACCATGTTAAATTCCCCTTGACGCTATACAGACCCACCATGTTCAATTTCCCTTGACGCTATACAGGCCCACGATCTATTCCCATGTTCAATTCCCCTTGAGGCTAGAGTGGCCCAGGGTTTTTCTCCATGTTCAATTCCCCTTGAGGCTAGAGTGGCCCAGGGTTTTTCTCCATGTTCAATTCCCCTTGAGGCTAGAGTGGCCCAAGGGGGTCCTGTAATGCTAATTCCCATTGAGGCTAGGGTGGCCCACTTCACTACTCTCATTATATGTCGATTGCAAGCTTTTATTATATAATTTAGCGAATTAAATTATTTGTTATGTTTAACAAAATTTGTTGGTTTTCCTTCTTTCTATTATTTTGTTTCAGACAATAGAGGTTTAACAAGAGAAAGAATATTTATTTATTTGTATTCAAACAGTTTACACAGAGGTTATTCCGAATTTGGAATATTAAACTTGTAAATTGATATGAATTACAGAGACGTTTCTCCGTTTGACGGAAAATGCCTTTCAGCCGATTTTAGTTATATATTACAAAAACTTGGAAAACTTGTATAGAGATGGCACCAATGACTGTGGTGATACCGAGAATGATACTCCACAATATAAATGACATTCTGAAAAGGCAATACGCAGCGTTAAAGGCATGTCTATTACAGAAATCGTTTAGATCTTAGATCTTTAGATCTTAGATCACGAAATGAGGTCCGTTCCATATATATGGCGGCCAGTATTAATGGTGAAGGAAGAACACGGGAAAACCCAAGAAAAAAACACCGACCCACGAGAAGCTACTGGCAAGCTTTCTCACATACCCACATTGGCCGAAGCAGAGACTCGAACCCAGGCAGAGACAGGCTTGAGTGAGGGTAGGGTGTCTCATCGTGCATAGCTGAAGTGAGACGCGTGATGCCACTAAGACAGTCATATAATTTTCAAATATAAAGAGTATATTTGAAAAATGTTTAATGCATATAATATGGAAAACTACTTTCAGATATATTTTTTACAAATATTTTGATCTAGTTAAATATATTTGCAATATCAAGATTATACAGAATAAACCTTAATTGTAGGACACGAGTAGGGTGTTGTGCGTGTTAACGTTTTTAGGTCCGAAGTTAATATGCTTTTGTTTGAATTGTAATCTTTTTTACAGATACACTGTTTCTAGATTCATAACATGAACAAATAAAATCTACCATGATGTTGAAATTGTTGATTCTTCACCTGTGAAACAGCATCCTTACAGGATGAATCCTTGCAAGGACTCATGCTTGAGAAAAAAAATTAAATATTTGCTGGAAAATGCTTTATGAAGAAAGTAAACTTAACTGGAGTTCATGATGTATTATTATGTTGAAACCTGATAATACTTTCAACATGTGTAACTAGAGAAAAGTGAACAGCGTCACCAAAATAGATCATTTCCAATACCAGGAATTGATGACTGCATTAACAAAATTGGAAATGGAAAATATGTCAACAGATTTGACCTTCTCAAAGGGTTCTGACAAATTCCACTAGCGGAAAGAGCAAAAGAACTTTTGGCATTTTCAACTCCCATTGGACTTTATCAATATAAAGTGATGCTTTTGGTTTGAGAAAGTCTCATTGGAAATTCAAGCATTTAATGAACATGATAACATTGGTGTAGATAGTGTGATGCAGATTTCATCATCTACAATGATACTTGGAAAGATCACATGGAAATGATTTGGAAACATTTGATCATTTTAGTTATTCAAATTTGACAATTTAACTAAATGTGAGCATTGCAGTGCTTTAAGGATATGTTATGGAGCATGGTTACGGTAAACCTTAGAAGTCAAGGTCATTGCTATCTTTGAATTCATTGTGCCAATCAGTAAAAAACAACTTACCAAATGTTTGGGTATGGCTGGATATTATAGGAATTTTTCTAAATACATTTTTCTATAAATACTGAGAAAGTTTCATTATTCTGACACATATCAGGAGGCTTTTGATAAATTAAATGCCGTTCTTAAATGTACACCAGTTCTTGTAGCTCCAAATTAGAGTCAATCATTTAAAATGTCTGTTGATGCCAGTGATGTAGGGGTTGGTGTAGAATTGATTCAAGAAAGCAAATGTTATGTGGATCTTTCAGTGTGCTATTTTTCTAAAACATTAAACAATCACCACATAAATTATTCCACAATTGAGAAGAAATGTTTGAATTTAATACGGCACATAATGTGTACCTCTAACAATCGTCTTTGCCCAATAACTGTTACCCAATCAAGTGCATCCTTGTTGAATAACATTCGAGATCTTTTTGTTCCAGCTGAGTCTATGTCGATCTATTGTAACTGAGATAGACACAGTGGTGAATTCCTTTCTGCCATTATAGAAACAATCCTGGATTTTTGCACCTAGTGCTGCAGTCAATGCATAAGCAATTACATATGTATGTGCATTGATTCAAAGCTGACGTCAAATTGGTAACTATACACTAGTATGTTTCCAACTGGTGATTTTGTATTTGACCATTGACAAGATTGAATTTGAGTGTACATCAAGGTCTGGTAACACCATCCTGGTGCAGATATTCACTGACAAGTTGAACAAACTCACCATCACTGTTCGCATCTAATGCCAATTGGTCTAACACCCCACTGGTAGATTTGCATTCTTATCACCATAGTCAAAATTAATTACGTTTATAAAATGATAAATATAATCTTAAACAGAAACGTAAAAATCATTAAGTACCCAACTGGAAAGGCTTGAGTTCTTCAAACTGAATTTCACTGATGATACTGACATTATTTATATAATATTGCTGTCTGGAAGGGGTGGGTGGTCACATATTATAAGTTCTCGAGACTGGATATCAGTTTTCAATACTTCTACTGAACCCCATCTATCAGAATAACTGTATAAGATGACTAAATGCCATCCAGTCTCGCACATCTTTAATATTAATTTCTGATGTCCTTACAATTGAATAAATGATGAAACTTTAGTATTATCATACGTATAAGTCACATGATTATGGAATAACTGGACTAACGTATGAAAATGTCACATGATGATGATATTACAGGATTATCTTATGTAAATATCACATAATGGTATTACAGGATTATCTTATGTAAATATCACATTATGATGGTATTACAGGATTATCTTATGTAAATATCACATGATAATGGTATTACAGGATTAGCAAATGTAACTGTTGCATGATACTTTAAAATCCTAGGTTATATTTTGGACTTAGCACATGTTGAGGAATCTTTGCAACAATAAATGTTACCAATTATGATGCTAAAACAATATCTATTGTGTACTTTTATGATTGTCATAAATTTTAAACATTGCGATGCATTGCAATACATTTAATTCTTGACAAGATGATTATGTTACAAAGCTTTTGAAAAAGGACCTTGAAGAGATTTACCCAAATACTAATTTGTACACCTATTGATTTACCCAAATATTAATTTGTACACCTATTGATTTACCCAAATATTAATTTGTACACCTATTTATTTACCCAAATGTTAATTTATACACCTATTGATTTACATGTACCCAAATGCTAATTTGTGTACCTATTGAGTTACCCAAATGCTAATTTGTACACTTATTCATTTACCCAAATGTTAATTTGTTTACCTATTGATTGTCCCAATGCTAATTTGTACACCTAATGATTTACCCAAATGCTAATTTGTACACCTATTGATTTGAATAACATATTCAATTATGCAATAAAATTATTTACACAAACTGAATGCCACACTTTATCATAAAATATATTTATATGAAAGCTACCTTGTCATTTCAGTTAATTACCTGCATACGTGAGCCATAAAAGCTCAATCAAATGTTGATTAGACATGTCACTGAAACTCAATGAATATTGCAATAAACCTCTAGGTTTCATGTGCTTGTGGCATCTGTCACTGTTTAACCATTATGTTACATTATTATCACAATGTATCCAAAGAATAGAATTATTTGGCCCATTTTCCATAACCCGGGCGAATTCCACGTGAGTTGATAACATCCATGACAATACTGTGTTTAAACTCATTCCACTCTCTCTTCAGTTCCTGTTGTACATATTCCTCTTGAATCTTGTTCTACAATGACACAGAACAATGTTACAGCTCCTCATTTTCAAGAAGTTAGATGATACTAAACAAGTAAATGAAACAACTGTAATTAACACAATTATATAGCAATTTTAGGACCATTTTCATTATCATAGAAAACATTAAATATTCAGTCAAAACATCAAATGATCAAATGACCAATTAGAAATTGTCAGTTGTCAGTTTCATTTGACATAATGAATAAAGAGAAGCACTATGAACATAACACTGCCAGGTAAGAAGTGATTTCTAAATCTGTGATGGAAAGAACAATTTTCTAGCTCAATAGTATATCAGAACTAAAAGAAAACAACTGGGAACCAAACATGTGTCAATAATATACACGTGCCAATGCCAGTACAGCATAGCTGAAGGGCAAGCTTTGAAGTATGATAGTGGATAAATATGCTTTAGTACTGAATAAGAGTTTGATTTAGACTCAATGCCAGTTTATTTCTAGTACTGAATAAGAGTATGTTTTTAATACTAAATACCAGTTTGTTTCTAGTACTGAATAAGAGTATGTTTTTTAATACTGAATACCAGTATCTTTTAGAAATGAACAATGGAAATTAAATTTGGAATTTTGTGATGTGAGTGAAATGAACCATTTATCAAGATAACTTTTTAAACTGTTATGTTTAAGCGATTGTTGCCTTGAAATTTTCAAGTTTAGTTTGGCAGCTTTATTTACTGAGTCATCTGTGACAGATTCCCTGCTATACTCAAATCTCACACAACATATGACTTATTATGTATATTCTCACTTGAAATCCACCCTGTTTCACTTGACAAATTCCCAGATGAGCTTAAGTTTCCAAGGGCAAATGCCTTCCTGTACGAAAACTTCCGCCCTGACTTTAACCAGATTCCAGGCGGAATTTTAAAGCGGATTTCACTTAAAGCCTAGATTCCGCTTATTATAAATTTTAGGTGGGTTCAGGACGGGTATCAGAGTGGAATACAGCCCGAAATATGCAAATTAGTCCGTCTATTACTAGGCAGAATTTGTTTATTCCGCCTACTAGGCGGAATTAGTTTATTCCGCCTACTAGGTGGAATTTGTTTATTCCTTCTACTAGGCGGAATCTGTTTATTCCGCGTATTTAGCCTAGATTCCCCTTACTATCACTTTTAGGCAGATTCAGGGTGGAGTATAGTTCGAAATATGCAAATTACTGTTACTAGGCGGAATCTTTACTTCAGCCTAATTAGATGGAAATACCTGCAGACACCCTATCCAATAATGAAAATGTCAAGGAGGATTTCATACGGTTTTTTTTAAAGCAATTTCTGCCTAAACTATAAAAAATATACTTCAGATTTCTGTTAAACTGCCTAATGATTTTTAGACAGTATTGGGAATCAATGATAAATATTCAGAGTAATATTTGAAATGGATCATAAATTTTATTTTGACAGACATTATCAAATAAGATTTAGATTTTTCTTGTCCTAAGGGGCATTGCCATCTTCTTTCTTGCATACAAAATCTAATCCAACATAGCATCACTTAAGTATTTTTCATTTCACTTTAAAGTTTCGGGAGATTTCACACATATTTTGACCAAACATTCATTGAAATTATGTTGAGGTCTCACTCAAATTTCTTTGAAATATTGGTGAAGTTTCAAAAAAAACAAACTAAAATTTTGTAAAATTATCACTACAATTTTGATCATTATATAGTATATTACTGAAGATTTTTTTAGTGTTTCAGACATTTCAGCAGGACTTTAATAAACAGGACTTTATTAACCAAGGTGATATTGAAGTGTGCATGAAAACAATTATACTGATGTTGTAATTATATGACATCCAAGGCAAGAGAAATAGGAGTTAATAATAATAACAATAATAATAATAATGACTTTATTTAGAGAAGGTAATTCAATTAGTTACATAACTAACCTACCTTGAGGTCTTCTATCTGTGATGTAAAACATATACAGTATATGCAACATGATATGAAGTATCTGACACTAAATAATTAAGTGGTTTTAAAAATCAAAGTATCAAGCCTGGAGCATATGATGCACAGGCATCTGTGAACACATAAACATATATAAAATATTAATCTGCATTGAAAAATTCAGCCGTGAAAATAATGCAAAATTACAAAAAAGCATCCATTTGAGACAATTTGATTATGAGAAGAAGAAATGCTAGGAGCCTGCCTTATGTCACTTGTACTGTAGACTGGATTTTTGATTGCACAAACTATGATGCTGTTGTGGTCTCTCGAATTAGTCCTTGTTCCATAAGCAGCCATGACAAACGTTTATCATGATATAATTACTATTATTTGACACTGAATTCCAACACACCAAGAATATTTTGATAATAATACACAATATGCCTCACGAGATTGAAAGCAGATTCTACTTTTCAGCCAAGAATATTCTGCAAAGATATGACTATCTTTCATAGACATGGATATCTGGCAAATATTCCCACCAGTGATATACACGTTGTCCCTCCTTAAATCCTGAAGTTAATCAGTTTGGAGTTGTATAACTTCGAAATATTCCTAAGTCCTGATTCAATTCCTTGCCCTATTTAGCACGTTAGCCGTTACTGTAAAGTTCTTTATGGCACAAAAAGCAAAATGCTTGTCCTGGCGTTCAGTTTTCATACAGACTGACCAATTATGTTCCCATCAAATTTGCGTTCAGGGTATTCTCATTGCCGCACATTTTTCAAATAGTTATTCAGTCTCTCGTCCCGCTCGAAAATTCGAATCGCCACGTTTTGCAAAGCTCTTCCATCCGTTTCTGTTACGCGTCGATTCATTGTGCAATTACAAAATTTTGACCAATCAGAAAGCTTTATACAACGATCCTCTGTTAAACAATAAACGGAACAAGTACTTATTTGAAAGCTTGTTGTGGAATGGGACCAGATAGACCCTTATTTAAAAAAAAAGTTTCGGAGACCATTTTAAAAAATTGGTCCATATCAAGGAAATTCAGGTCAGGAGAAAAGCGAATATATGTTTTAAAACGGAAAACAGGATGAAAACTTGTTTGATGGCAGTTAAATCCTACTGAAGTTAAACAAAAATACAACAACAACAACAAATTTGAAAAAGAAATTTAACAAGGAAAGCTGTGGAAAGAAGTTATAAATTGTGCCAAAAATAAACAATAAAATTACAGCTATCAGAAACAGGAAATATAAATGCTGCTGAAAATCATTCAAATTGTACAAGAAACAATAAATGTTATTATATCTTATTGATGGTTTTATTGAACTGTCAGTGATATTACAATCACAAAATATCACTATATTTTCAGTCATTTAACTTTACAGACACACAAAAGCCAAGTCTTTGCCTTATTTAACTGATGTAAATGACTAAGTTCTTCATTCCACCTAGATGTTGGTTAGAAAATAAACTAAGTCAAGATTCCTCCTTTCATATAATATATGCCAGTGACTAAGTTCCTAATTCCACCTAGATGGTTGGTGGAAAATCAACCAAGTCCAAAATTATACCTAAAGATGTATTTATAGCAGGAATTTGACAAAAGTCCATCTTAGAGTTAGACAGACTCTAGATGGATTTATTTTTGATTTCTCAAATTCTCCATGTCCGCCTTTGTATTAACCAGATTTTTGACATTTTAGGCAGATTCCGCCTGGAGTCTGCTTAAGTTCCAGGTGGAATCCACCTAGTTATTTCGTACGGGTTGCTAGGTTTGACAAATTCCCTAACAAGTTTTAGACTTCAGGGGCAAATGTCTTGCCATGTTTGAAAACTTCCCTAACAAATTTAAGTCTCCAGATGAAATGCCTTGCCATGTTTGACAAATTCCCTGACAAATTTAAGTCTACAGGGGTAAATGCCTTGCTATGTTTGACAAATTCCCTGACAAATTTAAGTCTCCACAGGCAAATGCCTTGCCATGTTTGACAAATTCCTGACAAATTTAAGTCCCCAGGGGCAAATGCCTTGCCACGTTAAAGTCTCCATCAACAGCTGCATGTTATGTTTCAGTCTTATTAGACAGATGCACTGCTGTCATTTAGTTTCAACATCATCATAATTATTATCATTAAAATTATTATTATCATTAACATTTTTATTATTATTAAGATTAGTATTATTATTAACATTAGTATTATTATTAACATTGTTATTTTTTTCTTGGAAGTTGAAAGTCTTTATCTTAATTAGTTTTAGCTTAGTTGCATGGTTGAATTGCTGGCATATTTATGTGGATATATTGGCATACAGGAACTACTTTCACATTTTAAGCACTTTTTGATAAGTGTGAATGTAAGTACTTGTAAAGGAAGTTGGCATATATTTTTCTTAAGTATGACTGCTTTGTAGTATGAGGTAGTTGGCATAAGGTTTTTATAAGTATGAATATATGGAATTTCAGAATGACGCCGTTGGAATAACTTTTTGATAAGTATGAATATATGGATTTTCAGAATGAGGCCGTTGGAATAACTTTTTGATAAGTATGAACATATGGATTTGCAGAATGAGGCAGTTTGCATAAGTTTTTGATATGCATAGATACAGAAATTATTCCATCTTACCTTTTTCAAGTCCCCAAATGTTATGGTATTGGGTTGCTTAAACAATTGACTTGTCACCTCATCCAACTCTGCAAATGACAATGAAGGCAAACATACAATTGCTATCACACAGAAGCAATTTCTGGGGTCAAATCAACAAAAAATAAATCTTTTAAAGACACATATAAATGTAGATTTAAACCAGTAGGGGTCACGTTTAAGTGATGTAAAGGACCCTAAATATTGGTAGCTAACTTCACTATAGCTTGAAAGGTTTGGAATTCAAACAGCGAGAAGAAACAAACATGCATACCTTAACTTCTATAAACATAATCTCCTTTATTTTTACTTTCTCACTAGAAATCTATATTTTTTCAGTGGCGTAACTACTGTGGTAGCAGGTACAACTGTGCTGTGGGGCCCAGCTATATTGTGGGCCCAGCCCAACTAGGAATAAAATAAGAAACAGTAAAGGGGGCCCAGTACAAAACGTTTGCTGTGGTCCCACGGTGAGATATTTATGGTATAGGTGTTGTTAGAGACAAAATCAAACTTGTTGTTGTTGTTGTTGTGTTTAACGCCATTTTTCAGCACGTGATTGGCTATACATGGCGGCCAGTATTAATGGTGGAGGAAGAACCCGAGAAAACCCGGGAAAGAACCACCGACCCACGAGAAGCTACTGGTAAGCTCTCTCACATACCCACAAAATCAAACTTAAAATATGAATTACAACATGGATGATAGTCGCAATTTTAAAATAGGGTCTAATGTTAATAGACACCATGGATACTTTGTTCTCTGTTTCCTGGATGAACTAATCGGACTACAGGATATAAATGTTACATTAGTAGATATAAACTGAACTGATTAGTACTAACTTGTGTCTGGTGTTTACTCATTCTGGTACAACAAGTAATAACTTGTGTCTGGTGTTTAATCATTTTGGTATAACAAGTAATAACTTGTATCTGGTGTTTAATCATTTTGGTATAACAAGTAATAACTTGTGTCTGGTGTTTCATCATTTTGGTATAACAAGTAATAACATGTATCTGGTGTTTAATCATTTTGGTATAACAAGTAATAACTTGTATCTGGTGTTTAATCATTTTTGTATAACAAGTAATAACTTGTGTCTGGTGTTTCATCATTTTGGTATAACAAGTAATAACATGTGTCTGGTGTTTCATCATTTTGGTATAACAAGTAATAACTTGTGTCTGGTGTTTCATCATTTTGGTATAACAAGTAATAACTTGTATCTGGTGTTTAATCATTTTGGTATAACAAATAATAACTTTATCTGGTGTTTAATTATTCTGGTATAACAAGTAATAACTTGTGTCTGGTGTTTCATCATTTTGGTAAACAAGTAATAACTTGTATCTGGTGTTTAATCATTTTGGTATAACAAGTAATAACTTCTATCTGGTGTTTAATCATTTTGGTATAACAAGTAATAACTTGTGTCTGGTGTTTCATCATTTTGGTATAACAAGTAATAACATGTGTCTGGTGTTTCATCATTTTGGTATAACAAGTAATAACTTGTATCTGGTGTTTCATCATTTTGGTATAACAAGTAATAACTTGTATCTGGTGTTTAATCATTTTGGTATAACAAGTAATAACTTGTGTCTGGTGTTTCATCATTTTGGTAAACAAGTAATAACTTGTATCAGGTGTTTAATCATTTTGGTATAACAAGTAATAACTTGTATCTGGTGTTTCATCATTTTGGTAAACAAGTAATAACTTGTATCAGGTGTTTAATCATTTTGGTATAACAAGTAATAACTTGTATCTGGTGTTTCATCATTTTGGTATGACAAGTAATAACTTGTGTCTGGTGTTTCATCATTTTGGTATAACAAGTAATAACTTGTGTCTGGTGTTTCATCATTTTGGTATAACAAGTAATAACTTGTGTCTGGTGTCTATTCATTCTGGTACAACAAGTAATAACTTGTATCTGGTGTTTAATCATTTTGGTATAACAAGTAATAACTTGTGTCTGGTGTTTAATCATTTTGGTATAAAAAATAATAACTTTATCTGGTGTTTCATCATTTTGGTATGACAAGTAATAACTTGTGTCTGGTGTTTCATCATTTTAGTATAACAAGTAATAACTTGTGTCTGGTGTTTATTCATTCTGGTATAACAAGTAATAACTTTTGTCTGGTGTTTAATCTTTCTGGTATAACATTAATTCACTAAAATCTCCAATCCTGCCAAAGTAGCCTTTAATGAATAACCATATGTATTAAATGTAAACCATGGACCATTTGAATATATGAATGATTAAAGCATGAACCATTTGAATATATGGATGATTAAACCATGGACCATTTGAATATATGGATGATTAAACCACGGACCTTTTGAATACATCGATTATTTAAGTTCTGCTCAAATCATTGACATTTTAAAAATAAGATTCATACAATCATGCTTTATAGATTCCAATACAAAAAATCCAAGAATAATGTACATTCAGATAGCTGAGCACAAGTATGTGTGTTCTGTAGAAGAAATATAATTCTTTAATTTCTAAAAATGCCAGGAGAAGCCTGGTAGTTGTATATATTTCATTTTCAAAAAGGCATTTCTCTCTGTATCTCTGTTATGATCCATTTGATTATATTCATTACTGAGAGTAAGTTATTGTCTCGGTACACGGTTTTAATTCAATGACATCATTTTCTTACAGCATGCTACTGAATGACTCTTCATTCCTGTAGAACATGATCCAGGACATTTACTCATGAAAGTCATTGGAGAAAGCACTATTGCTTTTGTGTAATGTATCAGATGAAACTCATTAGAGATGACACTATTGTTTCTGTGTAATGTCCCAGATGAAACTCATTGGAAACAGCACTATTGTTTTTGTATAATGTCCCAGATGAAAGTCATTAGAGATAGCATTATTGTTTTTATGTAATGTCCCAGATGAAAGTCATTGGAGATGGCACTATTGTTTTTGTGTAATGTCCCAGATGAAAGTCATTGGAGAAAGCACTATTGTTTTTGTGTAATGTCCCAGATGAAAGTCATCAGAGACAGCAATATTGTTTTGTGTAATGTCCCAGATGAAAGTCATTGGAGATGGCACTATTGTTTTTGTGTAATGTCCCAGATGAAAGTCGTCAGAAACAGCAATATTGTTTTTGTGTAATATCCCAGATGCTAATATCGGCATGATGATTGATATAGGTAAATTTTGTAAGGACTGTTTCCTTATGATGACTGCTATAGAGAAAGGCACAGTCGTGAAGCAGGAAGAACATGGTGGTGCCCTCAAACATTTTTGCCAGGACAGAGAGATCATCATCAGACTGACATAAATGCACTTGGAGTTGATCAAACTACTGTGTCTTTTTTGCCATGTGCCCACAGTTAGTATTATGCATTATTCAGCCAAAAGTAGTCCAGCTACTGACACATTCCAAGTGGTCTTTAAATTAAATTTCAGGAAGCTCACAGGAGAAAACACTTTTGGATGAAGCATGAGGAAAGACACTGAGAAGAGATTGCATGTGAGACTGTTATTAGAGTCCTGCAGTGGAATCAAATGGAACACTGCAGTGCATGGACATGGCAGTATACGATGCTGTGACTCAAAGCAAATATAACCATTAAGTGCATATTATGATTGGCACTTAAGAGAATGTATGCTGGGGTTATAGGTCATCCCTCACCGCTTAACAACCACATTGCTATTAAAAACAAATTGCCCAAAGTGAAAATGATTTGAGCCAATTCATTGATGAAAGAGAGAGGAAGAATCAAACAATACAAAACTGCATTCATCAACTGGAAGAAAACGCAAGCCATAGATAGAGGATGCCAATAAAAGCCCAGAAGCCCTTTGCACCATGTCCACATTAATATTAATGTTGATTCTGGCTACAAAGTTGTTGGTCACCTTCTGAATGCTGTTGTTATAACCCCATCTAGATGCAAACTTCAAGATGGGACTTTTTAAGCCTCTTTGTGAGAAACTGTTTTTGCACATCAAATACCTTACCCCAACCAATAATAGAGGGAAGAATTTGAGACTTCGCAAGAAGTATCACCCATACAAACACCCAATTGCTATCAATGAGGCACACTGCTTTATGTTGGTAATACCTTGCACCTTGTTTAGCATGACACAAATCCATTGTTCATTGCTCTGCCCAGGACCTTTGTGAAATATCTGACATTTTTTCTGCTCGCGAAAAGTCTAACTGATGGATTTATTTTATTGTGAATCCATCTTACATTCTGGTACACATGAAATTATTAAAAGCATCATGCCAACACTGGTAGTCCATCTGTTGCAGGCAACAGGTATTGCAAGCTGTTATGGGTAGCCAGGCACCATACGACACAGTTTATTTGATTTTGCCAAAACGTGATTTCATAGTCTTTATTTCCCAATCTCCATTTTTTGAATACATGTAAATTGAAAAATATGTTGTTCCTGCATCAGATATCAAGTATATTGATATCAAATATATATATATATATATATCAAGTATACAGATATCAAGTATACGTCATGGCTCAACAACAGTTGGTGGATCTGTGCTTTCTTTCTTTCTCTCACTCACTCTCTTATTATGGTTAAATGCTCCTCCCACAAATGTTTAAAGTCCCTATTACTTACAGCAATACCATCTCCTTTTTCTAGTGCTTGTACAAGTTCTTACAATGTATGTCATATTATGTAATCATTAAGTTTGGCCTGTAACTCTAGAACAAGAGATGTGTACTGACTAAAATGTATGGATGCTCCTTGATATTTCATGCAGACCAGTACATAATAAAGGCTGACCTTGTCAGATATGCAACATGGGATGGGCTGGCATCAAGTCTTCTTTCTCAAAGGAAGATTCTGCATAATGGACAGCTGGCAGTATCACACTGGTGTGGTTTATGCATTAAATGCATCCAGTCTTTTTTGTATTGTTGGGATTCACTGCAAGACTTCTGGAATGTTGCTTGTTTATTTACTCTGCAATGACAACGATACTATCACCCACTCAGGTGATTTTTATCCAGGATAGACGTCCGGGTGTTTGTTCATGGCATTGCTTACAATCCATATAAAAGGGACCTTAAAGGCGTATAATGGCAGTCTGCAATTCAAGGTTATGCCTCACACAATAGCATTACAAATAGCTTTGCAACTAGCTTCACGGTGGCAGACCCAATGAAATACAAGGGTCTCATAGTCAGCAGGAATTTAAGCCACTCAAATTATCATTGGTCGGCCTTTTCTCATAAATGTGGCAAATGAACAGGATTCGCATAACCCTTCTTATGTAAGAAAAACACTATGGAGCAAACAAAAATAGATGAGTAACACGTGTCTGGTGATCCTCTTGCCACAGGCAACAATGTGCTGGAACAGCGGGCATTCACAGACAACTGACCTTCACAAAGAATGCAAACAACAGCTGCTATGACTATGAATGAGAAGGCATATAAATAGACTGAGAGACACACAGAGCATCCTAAAGTAACATGCAGTCATCTGCAGTAAATTTGGGCCATTCTGGCAAAAAATGCAAACGTACAGCTAGTGGGTCATGTGCATGATTACAATGACAACATCATGATAAGTAAGCATGTCAACAAGACAGCAACAAAACTGTCGCAGTACATTAACTGGTTTATGATCAGTCAATTACACATCTATGTCAGGCTGACCTGAAAAAGTCAATTACAAATATACAAGGTAGAACTGCAAAATCAATCAATTACACGTATACAAGGTAGAACTGAAAAAGTCAATTAATTACACGTATACAAGATAAAACTGAAAAGATCAAGCCAAAAAAGTCAATCAATTACACATATACAAGGTAGAACTGAAAAGTCAACCAATTGCACCTATGCAAGGTAGAACTGAAAAAGTCAATCAATCACACCTATACAAGGTAGAACTGAAAAAGTAAATCAATTACATGTATACAAGGTAAAACTGAGAAAGTCAATCAATTACATGTATACAAGGTAGAACTGAAAAAGTCAATTAATTACACGTATACAAGGTAGAGCTGAAAAGATCAAGCCAAAAAAGTCAATCAGTTACACATATACAAGGTAGAACTGAAAAGTCAATCGATTACACCTATACAAGGTAGACCTGAAAAAGTCAATCAATTACACCTATACAAGATAGAACTGAAAAGTAAATCAATTACATGTATACAAGGTAAAACTGAAAACGTCAATCAATTACATGTATACAAGGTAGAACTAAAAAGTCAATCAATTACACTTATACAAGGTAGAGCCGAAAAGATCAAGCCAAAAACGTCAATAACTTACACATATACAAGGTAGAACTGAAAAGTCAATCGATTACACCTATACAAGGTAGACCTGAAAAAGTAAATCAATTACATGTATAAAAGGTAGAACTGAAAAAGTCAATCAATTACATGTATACAAGGTATAACTGAAACGTCAATCACTTACACGTATACAAGGTAGTACTGAGAAAGTCAATAAATTACATGTATACAAGGTAGAACTGAAAAAGTGAATCAATTACATGTATACAAGGTAGAACTGAAAAAGTCAATCAATTACATGTATACGAGGTAGAACTGAAAAAGTCAATCAATTGCACCTATACAAGGTAGAACTGAAAAAGTCAATCAATTACATGTATACAAGTTAGAACTGAAAAAGTCAATTAATTACACGTATACAAGGTAGAACTGAAAAGATCAAGCCAAAAAGTCAATCAATTACACATATACAAGGTAGAACTGAAAAGTCAACCAGTTGCACCTATGCAAGGTAAAACTGAAAAAGTCAATCAATTACACCTATACAAAATAGAACTGTAAAGTAAATTAATTACATGTATACAAGGTACAACTGAAAAAGTCAATCAATTACATGTATACAAGGTAGAACTGAAAAGTCAATCAATTACACATATACAAGGTAGAACTGAAAAGTCAATCGATTACACCTATACAAGGTAGACCTGAAAAAGTCAACCAATTGCACCTATACAAGGTAGAACTGAAAAAGTCAATCAATTACACCTATACAAGATAGAACTGAAAAAGTAAATCAATTACATGTATATAAGGTAGAACTGAAAAAGTCAATGAATTACATGTATACAAGGTATAACTGAAAAAGACAATCAATTACATGTATTCAAGGTAGAACTGAAAAAGTCAATCAATTACATGTATTCAAGGTAGAACTGAAAAAATGAATCAATTACATGTATATAAGGTAGAACTGAAAAAGTCAATCAATTACATGTATACGAGGTAGAACTGAAAAATTCAATCAATTACACCTATACAAGGTAGAACTTAAAAAAGTCAATCAATTACATGTATACAAGTTAGAACTGAAAAAGTCAATTAATTACACGTATACAAGGTAGAACTGAAAAGATCAAGCCAAAAAAGTCAATCAATTACACATATACAAGGTAGAACTGAAAAGTCAACCAATTGCACCTATACAAGGTAGAACTGAGAAAGTAAATCAATTACATGAGTGCAAGGTAAAACTGAAAAAGTCAATTAATTACACGTATACAAGGTAGAACCGAAAAGGTCAAGCCAAAAAAGTCAATCAATTCCAAATATACAAGGTAGAAATGAAAAAGTCAATCAATTACACCTATACAAGGTAAACTGAAAAAGTCAATTAATTACATGTATACAAGGTAGAACTGAAAAATCAATTAATTACACGTATACAAGGTAGAACGGAAAAGATCAAGCCAAAAATGTCAATCAATTACACCTATACAAGGAAGAACTGAAAAAGTCAATCAATTACACCTATACAAGATAGAACTGAAAAAGTCAACCAATTACATGTATACAAGGTAGAATTGAAAAAGTCAATCAATTACATGTATACAAGGTAGAACTGAAAAATCAATTAACTACACGTATACAAGGTAGAACTGAAAAGATCAAGCCAAAAATGTCAATCAGTTACACATCTACAAGGTAGAACTGAAAAGTCAATCAATTACACCTATACAAGGAAGAACTGAAAAAGTCAATCAATTACACCTATACAAGGTAGAATTGAAAAAGTCAATCAATTACATGTGTACAAGGTAGAACTGAAAAAGTCAATTAATTACACGTTTACTAGGTAGAACTGAAAAGATCAAGCCAAAAAAGTCAAACAATTACACATATACAAGGTAGAACTGAAAAGTCAACCAATTACACCTGTACAAGATAGAACTGAAAAAGTAAATCAATTACATGTATACAAGGTAAAACTGAAAAAGTCAATTAATTACACGTATACAAGGTAGAACCGAAAAGATCAAGCCAAAAAAGTCAATCAATTCCAAATATACAAGGTAGAACTGAAAAGTCAATTAATTACACCTATACAAGGTAAACTGAAAAAGTCAATTAATTACATGTACACAAGGTAGAACTGAAAAAGTCAATTAATTACACGTATACGAGGTAGAACTGAAAAGATCAAGCCAAAAATGTCAATCAAGTACACATATACAAGGTAGAACTGAAAAGTCAATCAATTACACCTATACAAGGAAGAACTGAAAATGTCAGTCAATTACATGTATACAAGGTAGATTTATAAAGTCAATCAATTACATGTATACAAGGTAGAACTGAAAAAGTCAATTAATTACACGTATACAAGGTAGAACTGAACAGATCAAGCCAAAAAAGTCAATAAATTACACATATACAAGGTAGAACTGAAAAAGTCAATCAATTACCCCTATACAAGATAGAACTGAAAAAGTCAACCAATTACATGTATACAAGGTATCATTGAAAAAGTCAATCAATTACATGTATACAAGGTAGAACTGAAAAAGTCAATCAATTACATGTATACAAGGTAGAACTGAAAAATCAATTAATTACACGTATACAAGGTAGAACTGAAAAGATCAAGCCAAAAATGTCAATCAATTACACATCTACAAGGTAGAACTGAAAAGTCAATCAATTACACCTATACAAGGAAGAACTGAAAAAGTCAATCAATTACACCTATACAAGGTAGAATTGAAAAAGTCAATCAATTACATGTATACAAGGTAGAACTGAAAAAGTCAATTGATTACACGTTTACTAGGTAGAACTGAAAAGATCAAGCCAAAAAAGTCAAACAATTACACATATACAAGGTAGAACTGAAAAGTCAATTAATTACACCTATACAAGGTAAACTGAAAAAGTCAATTAATTACATGTACACAAGGTAGAACTGAAAAAGTCAATTAATTACACGTATACGAGGTAGAACTGAAAAGATCAAGCCAAAAATGTCAATCAATTACACATATACAAGGTAGAACTGAAAAGTCAATCAATTACACCTGTACAAGGAAGAACTGAAAATGTCAGTCAATTACATGTATACAAGGTAGATTTATAAAGTCAATCAATTACATGTATACAAGGTAGAACTGAAAAAGTCAATTAATTACACGTATACAAGGTAGAACTGAAAAGAGCAAGCCAAAAAAGTCAATCAATTACACATATACAAGGTAGAACTGAAAAAGTCAATCAATTACACCTATACAAGGTATGCTGAAAAAGTAAAACAATTATATGTATAAAAGGTAGATCTGAAAAGTCAATCAATTAAATGTATACAAGGTAGAACTGAAAAAGTCAGTCAATTACATGTATACAAGGTAGATTTATAAAGTCAATCAATTACATGTATACAAGGTAGAACTGAAAAAGTCAATTAATTACACGTATACAAGGTAGAACTGAAAAGATCAAGCCAAAAAAGTCAATCAATTACACATATACAAGGTAGAACTGAAAAAGTCAATCAATTACACCTATACAAGGTATGCTGAAAAAGTAAAACAATTATATGTATAACAGGTAGATCTGAAAAGTCAATCAATTACACGCATACAAGCTAGAACTGAAAAAGTCAGTCAATGACACATATACAATGTAGACCTGAAAAAGTCAGTTAATTACACATATATAAGGTAGACATGAAATAGTCAGTTAATTACACATATACAAGGTAGAACTGAAAAAGTCAATCAGTGACATATATACAAGGTAGAACTGAAAAAGTCAATCAATTACATGTATACAAGGTAGAACTGAAGAGATCAAGCCAAAAAAGTTAATTACAAATATGCAAGGTAAAACTGAAAAGATCATGCCAGTTCTGGCTTATCTGCAATGCAACATTTTTTGACTTCTAAGATCCTTTGCAAATATCTAAATAGCACTTCATGCATGAAAATATAAACTTTGCATCTTACAAGTTTTTTTTCATGAGTATTTCTTAATTTATGTAATACGTAATTTATCATAAAAGAAGCTTGAACTTCTCAATTTCTCAAAATTTTGTGTTGTACTGTGGCAAACATTTGTACCCAGAAAAACATCACATGATTCCAGCAATATTACTCTGCAGCCTATCAGGTCGGATTATTCCAAGCTCCACCTTGGTTGCTGTGACAATGGAGCATGTAATATGTTCATTCAATAGAACAGCGAGTTCAGCAAATGAGTCTGAGGGACCTAGCTTTCCCATAACCAACTGTTTGAACCGTTTTTCCTAAAACAGATAAATACTATCTCTGTAATACATTTGTAAAGATTTTTGTAATTATGTACATGCATTTTTTTATTTAAGTGAAAGTGCATTAAATAGATCCAGTCTGCACACAGTCACCCCAATTTGTAGTCCAAACCGGGCTGCCATTTTGTTTTCAGCATGCAATTTTCATAAACAATATATTATTCTCTGCTACTACCTAAAGTCCATATGCTGTAGATTAACTTAAAAATTACTTATATTGAAATTTACTCAATGTGTATGAATTCTGTCCATGTTTAAATATTTGTTTAATTGCACATTTGCATGCTTTGTTCACAGTGCCTGTTTAACATTGTCTGTACATATTTGTGTTCCATAAAATAGAAATATACAATATACGTGGATAATATATTTTTGTATGAGCACTATATGTATGCATATATTGGTATCAATGTTAATTCAGTCTCTATAAATGTATGTTACTATATGTATGCACATATTGGTATCAATGTTAATTCAGTCTCTATAAATGTATGTTACTATATGTATGCACATATTGGTATCAATGTTAATTCTGTCTCTATAAATGTATGTTACTATATGTATGCACATATTGGTATCAATGTTAATTCAGTCTCTATAAATGTATGTTACTATATGTATGCACATATTGGTATCAATGTTAATTCAGTCTCTATAAATGTATGTTACTATATGTATGCACATATTGGTATCAATGTTAATTCAGTCTCTATAAATGTATGTTACTATATGTATGCACATATTGGTATCAATGTTAATTCAGTCTCTATAAATGTATGTTACTATATGTATGCACATATTGGTATCAATGTTAATTCTGTCTCTATAAATGTATGTTACTATATGTATGCACATATTGGTATCAATGTTAATTCAGTCTCTATAAATGTATGTTACTATATGTATGCACATATTGGTATCAATGTTAATTCAGTCTCTATAAATGTATGTTACTATATGTATGCACATATCAATGTTAATTCAGTCTCTATAAATGTATGTTACTATATGTGTGCACATATCAATGTTAATTCAGTCTCTATAAATGTATGTTACTATATGTGTGCACATATCAATGTTAATTCAGTCTCTATAAATGTATGTTACTATATGTGTGCACATATCAATGTTAATTCAGTCTCTAGAAATGTATGTTACTATATGTATGCATATATTGGTATCAATGTTAATTCAGTCTCTATAAATGTATGTTACTATATGTATGCACATATTGGTATCAATGTTAATTCAGTCTCTATAAATGTATGTTACTATATGTATGCACATATTGGTATCAATGTTAATTCTGTCTCTATAAATGTATGTTACTATATGTATGCACATATTGGTATCAATGTTAATTCAGTCTCTATAAATGTATGTTACTATATGTATGCACATATTGGTATCAATGTTAATTCAGTCTCTATAAATGTATGTTACTATATGTATGCACATATTGGTATCAATGTTAATTCAGTCTCTATAAATGTATGTTACTATATGTATGCACATATTGGTATCAATGTTAATTCTGTCTCTATAAATGTATGTTACTATATGTATGCACATATTGGTATCAATGTTAATTCAGTCTCTATAAATGTATGTTACTATATGTATGCACATATCAATGTTAATTCAGTCTCTATAAATGTATGTTACTATATGTGTGCACATATCAATGTTAATTCAGTCTCTATAAATGTATGTTACTATATGTGTGCACATATCAATGTTAATTCAGTCTCTATAAATGTATGTTACTATATGTGTGCACATATCAATGTTAATTCAGTCTCTAGAAATGTATGTTACTATATGTATGCATATATTGGTATCAATGTTAATTCAGACTCTATAAATGTATGTAACTATATGCATGCACATATTGGTATCAATGTTAATTCAGTCTCTATAAATATATGTTACTATATGTATGCACATATTGGTATCAATATTAATTCAGTCTCTATAAATGTATGTTACTATATGTATGCACATATTGGTATCAAGATTAATTCAGTCTCTATAAATGTATGTTACTATATGTATGCACATATTGGTATCAATATTAATTCAGTCTATAAATGTATGTTACTATATGTATGCATATATTGGTATCAATGTTAATTCAGTCTCTATAAATGTATGTTACTATATGTATGCACATACTGGTATAATATTAATCCAGTCTCTATAAATGTTTGGTTTTATATGTATGCACATATTGGTATCAATATTAATCAAGTCTCTATAAATATATGTTACTATATGTATGCACATATTGGTATCAATATTAATTCAGTCTCTATAAATGTATGTTACTATATGTATGCATATATTGGTATCAATGTTAATTCAGTCTCTATAAATGTATGTTACTATATGCATGCACATATTGGTATCAATGATAATTCAGTCTCTATAAATGTTTGGTTTTATATGTATGCACATATTGGTATCAATGTTAATTCTATATGAACATATACATGTATATAGATAAACCATTGCCACTGTATAATGTCAAATTTATGTGTAGCTACATCGGTTTTTAGCTGTGTATTGGAAATATATTGTTTGTGTAGTTAAAATCTCTCATTTTGTATGTCCTTGATTAATTTCTGTTCAATTATTTGTGCAGAAATCAAAGTGAAACTTGTGATTTATTTTGCTCTAGTACTATGACAACAGCGTTTAGCGAGTTTTACTATTGTTGTTACTGTAACATTCGTTGCAACAAAGTCTAAACTACTGATAAACGTTTGGCAGCATAAATTAGTTTGATATATAATTTAAATTTTACAAATTTAATTAAAAAAGTAAAATGTGTGAGATAATTTTTGTTTTAGGATATTGAAAAGCAAGAACTTAAAAAACAATCTCTATTTTAAAATAAAAACCTAAAAAGCAGCAGATAAGCTCTATGTCGGTATATAAAAATTTCATGTAGAATTTGCATCAACATAAAAAAATTCATTAAGAAGTTTAAAATTCACCACTAAAATTATTTCAAAATCTGTAGAAACATTTTAACTTCTAAATAGCAAAATATATAGTAATTTTCTGAATAAGAGTCCAAACAAATATTTCAAATGTGTTGCACTTGTCACAAACTAAGAATTTGTAAAACCTAACAATAATAAGAAACAAAACTAAATATCTCTCACCACAGTGACCCTGCAATTTCCAGTGGTCATTCATTATCAGTACCCACACCTTATTGTATACTGCTATTGCCATTGGTCATTCGTTATCAGTACTCACACCTTACTGTGTACTGCTATTTCCATTGGTCATTCGTTATCAGTACCCACACCTTACTGTATATTGCTATTTCCACTAGTCATTCGTTATCAGTACCCACACCCTATTGTATACTGCTATTTCCATTGGTCATTCATTAACAGTACCCACGCCTTATTGTATACTGCTATTTCCACTAGTCATTCATTATCAGTACCCACACCTTATTGTATATTGCTATTTCCACTAGTCATTCATTATCAGTACACACACCTTATTGTATACTGCTATTTCCATTGGTCATTCAATATCAGTACCCAGACCTTATTGTATACTGCTATTTCCACTAGTCATTCATTATCAGTACCCACTCTTTATTGTATACTGCTATTTCCACTAGTCATTCATTATCAGTACCCACACCTTATTGTATACTGTTATTTCCAATGGTCATTCATTATCAGTACCCAGACCTTATTGTATACTGCTATTTCCACTAGTAACGCTCCGGTGGCCTAGTGGTTAGAGCGTCCGCTTCGGATGCGGGAGGTCGTGGGTTCGATCTCCGGCCGAGTCATAGCAGAGACTTAAAAAATGGTACTAACAGCTGCCTCGCTTGGCGTTCAGCATTAAGAGGTTAGTGTTAGGACTGGTCGGCCTGGTGTCAGGATAATGTGACTAGGTGGGACATCATGCTACATGTCTGCGGCATGATGCCCCAGTGCTAGACATCACTATAAACTGCCACATTGCAGACATCGTAGCGATATGACTGAAAAATTGTTAAAGCTACGTTAAAAATCAAAATCACATCACATCACATTTCCACTAGTCATTCATTATCAGTACCCACACCTTATTGTATACTGCTATTTCCATTGGTCATTCAATATCAGTACCCAGACCTTATTGTATACTGCTACTTCCATTGGTCATTCATTATCAGTACCCACACGTTATTGTATGCTGTTGTTTCCATTGGTCATTCATTATCAGTAACCACACCTTATTGTTTACTACATTAATAAATTGTAATAAAATAATATACATGAGTAGAACTATATTAAATACATTGTACTAGAAAAATCTGTGCATGTTATTTTCTTTAAATCTCATGACGACCAATTAAAATCCTGCGCATTATATAACAGGAGAACTGGGTCCAGCTATTTGCATTTTCCTTCATGGATACATAACCAAATGAAGATTTAAATCCATGTCTTGTGAAACTTACCATCATGTTTGATGACATACACTTTCTTCATCACACGAGCCGAGGCCGACATTATTATTGCTGCACATGGGGCATTATTTTCCTTACTGGCAAGAACTAGAAATGGGGATGTGTAATGTTTGAAACTCTTTTAATTATAACCCATCCTCTTGTGGCCATAGAATAAATTTTTACCCATGTGCAATACAACCCGTAACATCAGCCTTGCCATAAATCAATACTCATGTGCAATACAACCTGTAGCATCAACCTTGCCATAATCAATATTCATGTGCAATACAATCTGTGACATCAGACTTGCCATAAATAAATAGTCATGTCCAATGCAACCCGTAACATCAGCCTTGCCGTAAATCAATACTCATGTGCAATGCAACCTGTAACATCAGCCTTGCCATAAAGATGTATTCATGTGCAATACAACCTGTAACATCAGCCTTGCCATAAATCAATCCTCATGTGCAATACGACCTGTAATAACAGCCTTGCCATAAATCAATATTCATGTGCATGCAGCCTGTAACATCAGCCCTGCCATAAATCAATATTCATGTGATATGCAACCTGTAACATTAGCCTTGCTATAAATCAATACCCATGTGCAATACAAGCTGTACGATCAGCCCTGCCATAAATCAGTATTCATGTGTAATGCAACATGTAACATCAGCCTTGCCATAAATCAATATTCATGTGCATGCAACCTGTAACATCAGCCTTGCCATATATCAATACTCATGTGCATGCTATCTGTAACATCAGCCTTGCCATAAATCAATCCTCGTGTGCAATACAACCTGTACCATATGCGCTGCCATAAATCAATATCAATGTGGATGCAACCTGTAACATCAGCCTTGCCATCAACCAATATTCATGTGCAATACAACCTGTACCATCAGCCTTGCCATAAATCAATCCTCATGTGCAATACAACCTGTACCATCAGCCTTGCCATAAATCAATGCTAATGTGTAATGGAACATGTAAGATCAGCCTTGCCATAAATCAATCTTCGTCTTTGTCTTGGGGTTCTACATCCACGGTATTCCCCATTCCATTTCCATAGATGTTCCACCATTTAAAGAGGGTTTACAGTCTTCCATAGCTTCTAATAGTCTAGAATGACTTTTCTCTATGGTATTATCGAATTCGGCATACAAGATGACGTCCACCGTCTCGTCTGGAGCTTTATCAAGCTTAATTGACACACGAATCTGACCGCAATTTATATGGTGGAAATGTCCCTCGTCGCAGCGTTGGTCTGAAGTGAAATAAAAAGCGCACAATACGTAGCCTCTTGCATAATAATTGTACGTAATACCATGACTTTTGTTGGTTTCTAACTGTCCAGTGGCATCGTACAGAGACAAGTGTCATCATCCTCGCTGTCGAGTAATGCCTCGGTACACTGGATACATGACTTACGAGTCGTTAGAGAATTTTTTTCCGCAGATAGAGTTTGATCGCGATTTTCCCTTTGCTGAATGGAATATTTTGTCTCAGATCTCCTTTTATAGCAATGTTGACAGTGTCAAAATACGACGTACTGACTGGTAAATATCGAGGATGTACAAATTCACGGTGAACGTGATAGGTGTTTCCACCTTCCTCATCATTTATCTTGGCAGTATACACATTCAAAGGAATGAGACACTGTAACGGTACGGAGGTGTGTCCCACCACGTTGCACTCCACCACATGGAAATACACAAAACTCAAATTGAGTCCTTGGTTCAGTTCTACCGGGGAACGAAAATGTTTCACAAATTTCGAGTTGTCATCAGTTATTGCCATTTCTCTTATGTTCTTGACATCCTTGATCATCCTTAGTTACCCACCCGAATTGTCATACAATTCAGGGCAAAATCTAATACATATACCTTACTTCCTCACTTTCAAATTTCATTAGTAGGCGACAATCCACTTTATGGTACTCGATGTGACACGTTTGTTCAGTTTGGCAAGGACTTTGTCAAATCATGCATTGAATGTGTCAACATTCGCGTCCTCCAGATGTTGACCGCTAAAATAATAGCCTGAGTTAATTTTAAACTCAGAAATATACAATACAAGAGCGGTGATGGGTATTGCTCCATTCGCAGTGAATTGTTGATGCTGTTTAGTGGTAATCATGACTTGTTGCACTGCTTCGTCCAGAACTTGGACTTCAACTGTATTTTGAGTTTCAATGATGTTTTTGATTTGTGCAGGGTAAATCATTTCCACAAAAGTCACTTCCCAATGGGCTTCGTGATCTAATTGTATTGCCTGAGGTAATTTGGACGTGTAGCAACACAAAGTATTATTGGGGAACTGTCACTGGGTAACGTTAAATAAATTTAGTTGTTGTTCATAACTCCAGAGTTCTGCTGCTCCCTATGAGTCACTTGAAGTCAGATGAGTGTCTAAAAGAGGATTGCTGTTGTGGTGATTGTTGTTGTTTGGAGCGGTGTCTGGCGTTGTGCCTAAGACTCCCGTTGTTACTGTTCGAGGAGTATTTCAGGAAAGGATTGAGAAGAAGAAAATCGGTCAGTAAAATGCTCCACAATTGTTTGTCTCCTTGTTGCAAACACAAATTGGCAATGTCCTCACCGATGATACAATACATCACAAAGATTTGGCAGAAAAAGGCGATTTGGATTTTAGGCACACGATCTCCATGCCACACCCACAAGTGTTGCTTTTGTAGATCTTGCAAAGAAGAACTGGGTGAAAGAATGGTCGCTGCGGTGGTAGAGGTTTTATACTCGATGACCTGCGTTGCGTTAAGCCAGGAATCAAATCTGGGAGGATAACCATTCCACCGCACTTTGACTTCTTTGAAACGGCGTTTTTCCACTTTACGGGTTCTTCGTTTGAGAATTCTTTCGATGTCGTACACTTCATCTTCGTTTTTGGTTACGCGTTGTAACTTTTGTAAGCAAAACGTTCCTTTTCACACTTCCCCGTTCGCACCCAATCTCCTGCTGCCAACACTGCACTTTTCCTGGGGACAGTCGCCGTCGGGAATGTACCAAACAGGGGCTCAAAAACGATCACCTCGTTGTCGGGAGTCACTTCCTGGGGGGGCACGTCCGATGCCCCGATGGTCAGATTTGTTGTACGCTTGAATCAACTGCGGTAAAACATCGATGTACTTAAGAATGTGTTGATGCGTACAATATTTCCACATGCGTTCTTTCCAAGTGCGTTGACAACGTTCCACGATGGTGGCTTTAGTTTAGGGATTATCGGTGGCGATAAAATGAATATCACATTTCTTTAATTCTTTTGGGAAATTCGGTCCCTTTGTTGGTTTGCCATCAAAAAGGGTGACGACCGTTTTGTTTCAACACCAGTTGGAGGGCTCGCACTAATTCACTGCTCGATTTAGAAGTCAATAGCAAGACAAAGGAAAATTTGGAAAAGACGTCTATGACACACAAAAACATTTGTAGCCACGATTGTAGGTGGTCAAATGAGAGACATCGGCTAAATCGGCTTGCCATTGATTAACGATGCCCTCCACTCGGGTGCGACCTTTTGAAAAGTTTCGTCCAATGGGTTTTTGCAAAGTGTACATGGCTTGTTTTTGTAACCATCGTTGTACTTGAGGTAAACAGAGACGGTTTAGACAGGTTTTGGCAGCAAGATGCAATTTTAGAACTCCTCCGTAACATGCAGAATGGGATGGATCGTAGTAAATGCTGGCTAACACCTTCTCCATTTTTTTATAAATCACCCACTCTTCGCTGACGATACTTTGGATTGGGCGAAATGATGGTTTGGAAATGGCTTTGCGTGTCCAATGTGCCACGGGTGTAGACGTCGAGGGTAGTGGCGGTGGTAGAGGTTGTATTGGGATGGCGTTGGGCTTCTTGGCTATTCTGACTTCTGGTTTCCCTTATGTCTTTTCGATTTCTGTCGAAGGAGGAGTGAACATCACTTTTTAACCCAAGTTTTAAGTTCTTCTCGTTTGGGAGTGGAGGAAGGCGCAACAAGGTCGCTGAAATCTTACTAGGAATGGGAGCTATTCACGATGCTTGAAAGACGTCTCGTACCTCTTCTTCCTGAGGAATTCTTGGCGCTTTGCCTGTTTTGACTGTTGGGGGTGGTGGTGATCCTAATATACTTTTCATCAGGGTATTAAAATCTTTTAGAGTTGGCAGAGTTGTTTCGTGTAAAGCTTTCTGGTGAAAGAGTTGCGGTCGTTGCAATTGTTGACAGTATTTTTGTGATGTTTCTGTTTCAGACTAATTATTGCGATCCTTCAACGACTGTAATTTGTGTTGTAACTGGGACATCTCGGTCAAATATGGATTAGAAGGCAAATGCGGGGTCCATCGTTCTTGCCACTAAAGCTAGTTTTGGTCCTTCCATCGGATTTCAATTGTCGCGTCTGAGATTTTTGGAACCAAAAATTCCCTTTTATCTTCCTAACGACATGGGCAAATGTCCTCCAAGTTGTGCCAACATCTTTTTCTTTTGACGAATGGGTATTTTCTTTTGAACCCTTTGGCAAAGAACGTGACGATGTTTCGATAATCATTGTTTCTTGTGTTTAGACAAAGATAACTTGCCTTTCAAGAAGTTCAAACAACATTCGCACATGGCGTCGATGACGTCTTTGGAGGCTGCTTGAATGAGTTTTTTTTGCATGGGTGGAAAGGCTTTTGACAGGACAGACAACATGTCCCCATGTTTGACTAAACGAGGAGGCAGTCCTTTACCTTTCTTTCCTTTGGGGGTTAGAAGAGGGATGTCTTCTGGTTGGGTTGACATTTTTGGGTGTTCAGGAGTACAAAAACAATGATTCCCATTCTTTGCCTCAAGTCTTTTTTATATTGGAATGCATCGCTACTGATTGTCTTTACGTCATATCAACTTCATAACATGCATCACACGTAGTGGAGAGGTTCACAACGGACTAAATCGGGACAGTTCTTGATAGGACAAATCCAGTAAACTCTGTATCATACCCGATATCTCTTGGACTTTGATTTTGGGAGCATATAGTTTTTGAGCAGCTGCCACTGCAGCGGAGGATGGTGTCATCGGTGGAGGAGAAGTTATTGGTGACGCGAGTTTCCATTGTTTCATCAAATTAGGAAGAACGGTTGTCAAATTGGGTTTGGCTGGCTTCACCAGCAACGGAAAAGTAGAAGAACCAGAGGTTACTGGAGATGCAGGTCGTGTTTTGTAAATGTAAGGTTGCATCCTGACCGAAGTGTCTCTCATGTGGGTAGAAACTGTTTTCTGTGGGCTTTTCTTTTTCTGGGGACTTTTTCTTTTTGTGTCGGATTTTCATTTTCTGAGGCTTGGACCTGGTCTTGACACCGCTGCTATTTTCCTTCTTTGGGGTTTGTTTGGCTTTTTTGGGAGTGACTTTTTCTGGGGGAGAACATTGGGGGCATTATGATCCCATTTTACAAAGGAGCGCATGACCACAACTCCTAGAGTGGTGTGTTTTAAATACACGAGTAAATAGGCGTGTGGAGTTTGAGTGCTATTGTCGAATACATGATACAGCCAAGTTTTTTCTAAATGTTTGGCTAAGTCTTGCACTTGCGACTTATCTCTAGGGCTTTTAAACAAGACCACGTACTAAGCATTGAGACTGATGTTGCAATAGTCTTTACTTTGTTGAAACAAATTTTGGGGACACTGCCATTACAGTGATGCCCTTTCCGCGTAAACCACAGTTCAATTTCTTCTTCGTCTTCTCCTAACATGCCGTCGAAAATCAACAGATGGGTTCGACTGGGGTCAGACACGATCACGTCCTCTTCGGTATGAATGCCTTCCACAAATACGATGTAATGGCCTTGACTTTCTCGTAAGAGGCTGTACGCCGATCGCCACTCTTTGTAACACCACACGATCCGTTTAGGTGGAATATCAATCAAATGATGCTTATGTTCGCTCAAACGTTTGAAAAATGGCTATACCCTGCAATTAACATGCTAAAGTGATGGTGAAGATACACGGTCTACTAACTGGCACGATCTAAGTGTTTGTCGATTACTTTGAAAGTGAAGGAAGAGGGAGTAGAACCAGTAGAGATAGCCATAGTGTAGGGAAGGCCACTTTTGACACGAAAACAGACAAGACAAGAGCTTTTATACTTGTTCAGGACAGGTTTATTGCAAGTAAAACTTGAACAACTTGAAAGACAAAAATACATAAAAGCAAAATGGTTATGCACAGCGATAAAATACACATTACAACGATCAAAGTGGAATATATACAAGTCTCTATAAAACATGCTTTTGGTAACCATGTTGTCCTAGGCACAGTGAGTAATGTTCTTACAGCCTCTATACTGGGTACAGTCACACAGGTGTTCTCTTGGAAAGGTCTTTCAGGAATATCCATGACCGTCCTGACCTGAAGTGAGTAGTTTTCGTCGGTGACGGGTTGTTCTGGCACTGTCACTAACAAAGGTTTAAAAGTTAATTTTTGCACTGGACATTTGAATTGAGGATCGCAACTCTTGGGCATAAGTGGCCACTTGTTTGGTCCATGCCTAGAAACCCCAACTTTTCTAGTGACGTACATCCTTCCACTGAAGGTGTAAGTCATAACTCACACGCACATCTTCATACACATCTTCAGTACCTAGAAGTTGACGAATCTTTTCTTCCCGTAGAGGTCGAGAAGTGTCAGATGAAAACGGAAGTCTTTTAACAGAACGAGTCTCTCGTGCTCATTTAAAGGGACCACTTTCATGCTTTATTTGGTGGTAAGTACTGTTCGTAAATAGTCCACAATGAATTGGCTGGTAAACGAAATCCCAGAAAGGAAGTCATTAAGGCACACACCACAAATCGACACCAATTCAATGCACACAGTTATCGTAATAAGTGTTGGTAATTCTCCACTATCTGGATGGTGTCATTTATTTTTTTCCACGGAATCCGTTTTATCACGAGTGATATCGGTCGTGGCATGGTAGCAAGTTTGTATACCCTGGTTGGTGTAAGGTAATAAATGTACTTTTTGAACAGCATCGGTTATATTTTAGTTCCCTATCGACCTTTTTAGTCACTAAGTCACACAACACACGTCGTACAGAAGTTTCCTCTTGAACAAAGATTTCTTGGTGTAACAGATTTTGCTAATCCTCTAAATCGATTGTTGGAATTCGGGTGTATTAGGATCACCTTATAAGCAGAATGAGTGGCATGCAAACCTTTATGAATCTCACTTGATTCCTCAATGTCTGACGAATGGAACTCTTTGAAATGAATCAGTGCTCATACGCCCTTCAGGTACCAATGGTTCCAAAATCGGTGACGTGACGGGTGCAATTGTTTGAGTTGAACTTGTAGTTTGACCAGCTCTCGTAAAATGCGTTCTCTCAACTCCGCAGGCAAACCACGAATGTTTTCTTGTAGCCTAATCTTTTTGCTTCCACTGGTGTAGTGATACTCCGCAACTGAAGGACTTGATTTTATCCCTTTCGCCCAAGTAGAAAAATCCGGCTTTGGCTAATTCTTCGCGGTTAGATCCTCCCAAATATTTAGGCCATTTTTCTTAGAAGATTTGGAATCGAGTTTCAAAGTTGCAGTATTCAGGCAAACGGACAGGGAACGAATATTCGTCTTTCAAAGGCTCGTTTCTATGAGGCACGGTGAAATCCACATCAGTTTGTTCATTTTCGGATGACATCCGTAGGTTGGTAGACGCATTGGCTCGCGTGGAAGTTATCATTGACAATGAAGAAAGTATAGAGTACATGATAACGAGTAGTATCGCTGTCGCATCTGTCAGATTTGACACGCACAGCATCACATTCCACGGTAAATGTAGTGGTAGTAGTTGTAGTCATAGTCAAAACACCGCTGCTTGGATCACACTAAGATTACGAAGAAGTGAACACACCTCCCCCTGCTTTGTAACTTTCACTGGTTTGGGCCCTATTCAAACACACAATCTGTTCACCATGGTACATTTCGTTGACTGGCTAAAGTCCTATACACCTATCTGACCTCCATCATATGTACACCCTATCTAGAAACGTACACTCATTTTCCGACAATCAAATTCTTATTGTTCTCACTGTAAAACTGACGTCATAGCGTTCTTTTCTATACCAGGGCCTAGCTACGAGGAACAAATTGCCGATTCATCTTAGACACAACGACGCTGTGATCTCATTCAAAATTGCTTTTAAAACTCACCTATGTCTACTATAAGAACAGACATCAAGACGTATAAGGTTTTTCCCTTAATTATTGTTTAGCATTTATTTTATAATTTCATGTCTGATTTTGTAATCTTGTTGTGTATTCTTCTATGTTGTCCAATACTGTGAAGCATTTAGAGCTTCAACAAATTAGGCGCTGTATTAAGCCCACGCTATTCTTTTTCTTCTTCTTCTTCTTCTTATTATTATTATTATTATTATTATTATTATGTGGCACAATCTCATATTTTATAGCAGTATTGTTAATCACATTACACCATTTGATGTTTGTATTCGTCTTCTAATAAGGCTGTATTATTAACATCGCATCGACTTGCACCATTTCATATTATAGCTCTATTGCTGAGGCCGATATTCTAACCCACACGGAAATGAATGGAGATGGTAGCGATTAGTAAAAGCTAGTACTTAAGACCACTCGGCCATCAAGGAGCCCGGAAGCTATACGTAAAATATATTCTCAAATGATCAAGCGTGCTCCCTCCCTCGTCATGTTCATATGTATGTATGTATTTGGTGCTAATACCCTGACAACAGAACTAGAAAATTTATGCTTTAGAAATGAGATGTTATCCAAGGATCCTGAAAATCTCAGACAACGTATATTATGAGTAGGTGCGCGTCAGAATCCAATGTGCAACTGGATAATATAAAGATCTACTTAACACCGTAAGTAAACGCAAATTACGATGGTACAGCCATATCTCTCAAAGAAAAGTCTACATAGCAAAGTTGATGAAAGATACACCAAGGCAGGCAGACGAAGAGATGGGAAAATAGCATCAAAGAGTGGACAGACGTATATTTTTCAAAGTCTAAAGGATCAGTAGAGAATTGGACTGAATGTAGATAGATTCTTTATCGCAAAGTCATCATTGGCGCCCCTACTTTGAGCCAGGCTACAGAAAAAACGACATGAAGAAAATTGATGTGATTTTTACATACCAGAATCCGCTACAAAAACTTCCACTTTGCTAGTAATCAAGATGATGTATATAAGTATTCTACTAGTCGTGATCGTCATGTTGGATAAGATCCACAAATGTATGTGTCTTAACACAGGCCCTGGACTGGACTGTGTGTCATAGTTTAATTCCATCATACTAACATTTATATAGTTTTTATTCTTCCTGGTGAGGGTCATGCATCATGAGCCTATCTTAAGGATAGTTCATGTTTTTTAGACAATTTCAAGAGCTCCAGTTCATTAAGCTATGACTTACTGTTTCCTATATCACAATTTATTGAGAAACGAACACTTACACCTTCTTGAAATGTATGATAAAATCCAATCCAATAAAATATAAATCTGGACACTTCCTGGCACCAAAGAGCAATTCTTAAAAGTGTTTGGCTGGTATAGATATCTGGGAGCCATAATGTCATATTTAAAGTGTTTGGCTTGCATAGACCATGAAAACACAATGTGTGTGAACGACGACACTTGTGTTTTGTACGATAAGATGATGGCACGAAAAATAATAAATGAAACAATCTATGCAATACCCGACTCTCGGACACACCCTACACACATTCCCAAAAGATATATATATATATATGTCTAATGATAATGACGAGGATTGAGATGATGACGAAACAGTGTTGAAATTACCAATGATAATGATGACGACGGTTCATATAACCAATAAGCTGTATAAAATAAAACAAAACAAAATATCATAGTTCCGACACGTCCTGTGTGCACCCTAGTTCAACTTCCCACTTCGTAAGAAAAAAAACACAATATATCACAGTTCCACTTTGGCTCAACTTGCCAGATTCATACTGGCTCAACTTCGCCCTCCACCAGTTTCAGTCTGGCGCAACAACACCTCCCACTAATTTCATTCTGGCGCAACGACGCATCCCACTATTTTCAGGCTGGCGCAACAACGCCTCCCACCAATTTCAGTCTATCGCAAAACACCTCCCACCAGTCCCAGTCTGGTTCACCTACACCTCCCCCTCCACCAATTACAGATACAAATAAATGAAACTGGTAGCGTATAATACGAAATACACTATCACATAAAATGCTCAAAATACTCAAATATATGTATATGAAATGAATCAATATCCACTCAATAAATGCCTATAGTCCATTACATTAGATCAATGTCCCTAATGGTTTATACAAATATAAATAAAATACATTAAACCCGCACTCTACGTGTGACTTTCTACCCGAGTCCTACACGTGAACTGGAATAAATTCTAACAGTGAATTGTCTTTTAAACGTGGTTATTTTATCTACCGATGCTTTATAAAATTTACGATAATAAAACAGGTATGTCATGAACATACTAAAAAGCATAAATGTACAAGCGAATCAAAATTATTTTACCAGTTGTCACCTATGGCTGTAGTTTTGTGGTTCCAAACCGACACTCCGTGACAATATTCAAGTTTGTAGAAAAACCTATTTATACTATACAAAGAAACCCAAGACGTTCAAGTAAAGTACCCGTGCATGTCGAGAAATATGGGCATGACGCTACGAGCTACCTACAACCAGATGTACTCATTCAGTAACTATATGGCAGGGTAATAAAACAAGCTACTCCAGTTAACGCTGTACGAGTCGACAAAATCAAATTTACATTGTCATCGTTTAATGCAAAACCGAGTTATTGTATTGCCTTATTCCGTGACAGACCACCGGGAGTCATTTTCAAAGTGTTTGACTGGTATATCCCACAAAAGTAATTTTCAATGTCTTTGGCTGTTGTAGCCCGCAGTGAGTCAGTTCAAAGTGTTTGACTGGTATATTCCATAGGAAATCATTGTCACTGTGTTATAGCCCACAGGGAGTCATTTTCAGAGTGTTTCTCTGGTATGGTCCTTATTAGAAAAAGACGTCAACTGACTGTGGGATTTTCACAGCATTCTCTGTCAGAACATTCCTGTTTTTGATATTTTATTTATGAAATTGAGAAGGCTGGCAATTCATTCCATTTATTAACTGCACATTCCTAAAGTTATAGAAAAGAAAGCTAAGTATGTCCATGGAGAGAAACAGATATAGTCAGCGTACAGTGTTTGAATTACTTTCGTTTGCTTTGATACATCATTCCGTGACGTTACGGCCGTTCGTGTTTTAATTTCTCCTCTTTCGCTTCAATATGGCACTCCTGACTACATGGATCTTCATGGTCGAATACCTTTCTTATGCTTCAGTAGAAATTTCAAGCATATTGGAATCTTCATGTTTAAATAACTTTATTTTGCTTTCGAACAATGGCCCTTTGAACGTAGAAGATTCTGGAAGTGACCTTGTTTACAAGTTAATGCAATGTTCTATTTAACGTGACTCACATCACATCCTGAGCATTTTATTGTCTTTGGTCAAGTGAAGTTGGCACACTTATAGGATGTTGAAAACAAAATTATTCATTCATACCTTAAGATCAGTCTGTACAATCATGTATTGTTGTTGGACAGAATATTAACGATTAGTTGAGTTTTAATTCACAATATGGTCAGTGTTGTTTGAATTTTCATTTTGAATTCTAACACTAGTACGCAGCCATAGTATGGGCATAAACGCTCACCACCAAGTGTAATATAAAACTTGAGCATAAAAGGATCACTAAAACGGGTAAGAAGAAAAATCTGGAGAAACATATCACAACAAATGCAGATGTTTGCTGCAGCAGTATTAGAAGACGCATCACTGAAAATATTGTATCGCGGTTAGCGGTGTTGCTCTCGCAGATGAACCCTGCCAATGTTATTGACAGACTGGCCATCAAGATAGCGGTTCGGTTCTTTGCCGTTCTTTGCTCGCGTTTTAGCAAAAGGAGCTCACCGGAGAAATCCCACCGCGAAGCCGTGAACAGAAAATGCGGCTTCTTTTCTCCAACTTCTTTGCTTGCACTGTCGGAACGAATCTAATGCAGCTAAATTTTCAGCAGTTGTAGCAAACATGGGAGCGAACTAGGCAAACTTTTCATGCTTCATTCGTTGAGGTTTTACCCTAAAATATTGTCAGATCTCTGATTAATCTTTTTAAGAAAAGTGTTTCTATCACACCACCCCCCTTGATTTAAACAGACATTGATAAATCCCCACATAAATAAAAAACATTTCTAGCATAGTTACTTTAAAACAACAAAGTTACACCCGTCATCTTTGTCAGTTGTAACATTGTTAAGGGTACGTGTCCTCTTGAATGTTTAGAATTATATGCCAACATTTCAAAATACGTTTATATTTAATATTGTGCATACTAAGTCTTCCTAAATCATTAAATATGAATGCATTTGGAGTGGACTTAAACATATTTAGAATATATTTACAACATGACAAATGAGCTTTGTTAGTGTCCTTAGCATAATAAAAAATCCCAATCTTCAGATCTTTGGTTATGAAGGAAAAGGTCTCCTCGGGTTCAACAGTCGTATATTGCGGGTATTGCGCCAGACTTCAAAGTAATTTGTTTCAAATATGGATAGCTTTCAATGCATGCAATGACAGAGCCTTTAGGCACACAGCTGGCAAACATATGCCAACTTGATATTTGTAATATGATTCAAACTTGACCTGTTTAGGGCCATGATACAACTTTTCATGACTTTTGCGATTGACATCTCTGCGAATTACAATCACTCTTCTTTTCTCCACGTCAGTTTTAGTTTTCACTTCAAGCAGTATTGATAAAGTCTACTGAGCATAGTTTGCAACTAGTTAGCATCACGACTTTAAAGTGTTTCGGAAATCAGTTTTAAATCTGACATACAATGCTGCTTACTAGTAACATTTATCTTGCATAATTAGGAATTAAGGACGCTCTGTTAGATGAATTTGCAAGTGCAGAACAAAAGAATCATGCTCGGCAAGTAAGTGTGTGGTGTGATTTGGATTTTTAACGTAGATTTAACAATTTTTCAGTCATATCGCTACGATGTCTGCAATGTGGCAGTTTTTAGTGATGTCTAGCACTGGCGCATCATGCTGCAAACATTTAGCATGATGCCCCACCCAGTCACATTAACCTGACATCAGGCCGACCAGTCCTAACACTAACCAATTAATGCTGAGCGACAAGCGAGGCAGCTGCTAGTACCATTTTTGTAAGTCTTTGGTATGACTCGGTCGGAGATCGAACCCACGACCTCCCGCGTCAGAGGTGGACGCTCTAACCACTAGGCCACCAGAGCGGTCAAGGCAAGTAAAACTATGAACACAATTATACGGTCATTTTTAGACGTGACATCAATAATGGCAAATGCATGGAGCAAAGTGAGCAAGGGCGGTAAATCTCTAATTTATGCTGATATGCTGTTAAGAGTCACTTAGCAGTAATACAAAACATTTTATTTCTATATTTTTCCTAACTATTTTGTAATCAATAATTTCAATCTTGTGTAGGTGACTCTACGTTTTAGTTTGTGAGATTGTTTCCGGAGGAACTAAAGCTGATCTTTCGTCTATTTGGCAGTAGATATATGGACAATGTACATGAGTTTACGGAGTCACAAATGAAACCTACA
>CM068839.1:232500-425000 GCA_028554795.2 Sinohyriopsis cumingii | reverse complement strand
ATACCCGTGCATATCATGTTAGTCATGATACCTGTCACAAGTAATCTGTGGCTAGGTACATGTTAATACAGTCGCTTACCTGGAAAAACACATTCACCCTAGATAACGTTGTACGCATGTACAACGAGATATAGTCTAATTGTTTTTAAGACAAAACCAAGTTATTTCTTTCTCTAATTCTGTGACAGAATAAAACAATATATTGACAACACGGAGATGGCGAGCTAGCTAAAATATAGAGACATTATTTTAGGCGTCTATCCTGACCAGTAGAGAGCTGTATAAAACTGCATTAGGCAAGCTGAAACGGTTACAGTAATTAAGATCTCTCTGAATCTTTATGTTCGAATTAATATAACTAAAGGCGGATATATGGATTTTCATGTAAGTAAATAAATAACTAATTGATTGGTTTGGTTAGCAAAATAAGTACTTCATGTTTTAAAAATGGCTGGTAGGAAGGTATGTTTAGGGAGACAAATAATTAATTAGATTCATACCAGTAGGACATAAACAATCTTTTAAGTCGGTGTATCGAGGAGCTATCAGTCATACTCACAAAAAGAGTATATATTGACATTGATTGTATATGGATGAAATCCAGATCGACATCGACACACCGTGTTGACCAGCCCAATGACAATACAAATCTGATCACATCCGCCATTCAGCTTTCAACAAGGACCTTTCCAATTCAAATAATTTTTTGATAAACAAAATACTACAAGTCTCTAGATGTGACTGAAACAGAACCTGTGCTTATGCGATTTTTGCAGGTTCTCTGCTACATATCTGTAATGCTTCTTGACCAGTCTATCCTCCGTTGTAATCATCTTGCTTCCTTTCTCTAAAAATTACAGCCTTATAGATTAAATTTAACTTATATGCCATGATGTATTAAATATACAGTAAGATGTAATATATATATATATATATATATATATATATATATATATATATATATATATATATATATATATATATATATATATATATATATAAAAGTAAGTGTTCAACTCTTTTTGATGAGACGTTTTTATTGCCTCTTTTAAACATTGATAGTTTGTATGCTTTAAATTGTAAGATACGTCTTCTGTTTGGCTGGAGTCTGTCATCATACACCTTTAGGTCCGTAATTCCACCGATGGACCGAATCTGTGCAGAATACTTTTCTTCCAAATCATTTCTAGGTTATTCTAGACCAGATAAAATTGTCCATCTCTTAGTTTCAAGCCTGGATACAGAAGAAATAGTTCCAGTGTCCTCCTCGCCCCAAACTATACTGCGGTGTAGCCAGTCAAAACCTAGACCTGTGGTTATAGTGTATGACTCAAAATAATTAAAAAAGACATTGCTATCTATGAAAATAATGATATTTAAAACTTTGCAGAACAATCATTCTGCATTGACCGATAACTCATAGTATTGGGTCAAAAAACGTGCACAAATGAATGTAAAACTTGTTGCAAAATCGTGAAAATGGGGTATTGATATGTATCAGATATTGATGAAAATATTGGTTTATTTCATGGTTTAATTTGATGTCTGCACCAATAACGTGTCATATAAGCCGTGTTGTATTACACCTGACGGTTCATAACACACTATTGGTCTATTCGCAAATCACAGGTTATACCACGATGCTAGAATTGAACAGCATCAACCACGAAGGACTGCAGAGCATACCATTGTTTTGCTTTATTATCCTGTTTTCTGTTCAATCAAGTGTTTCAATCAAGTGTTACAATAACAGTTTTCAAACCCAAACCATTATGTAAACTTCAGCATACTGATGTCTTTTAGTATATTTCCCCAGGCACACCCGACCCCCCCCCCCCCACTCTCTCTCCCAGTGTTCTAAATTCTGGCAACTCATTACACGGTCCTGTTGCAGGTTTAGCTGATATCGCGTTGTGTGTATGTAGCTAAGCACTATATTTCTTAAGGACGTCTTTATCTGTCTACAGTTACTTGTTAATGATCAAATTGCAATAAGAGACAATTTCAGAGGCAATTGATTAACTAACGGATAAAATTAAATGTTAGACATATAATTATTCGCTGTGTTTGCCATCTCGTATATGAACCATGAAAGAAAACATCAAATTGTGAAAAGACAGAAATGAATCAAGACGAGACCAAATGATGATTACGATGGTTCAAAGAGAATAAAATTAATTGGAAACATATCGACAAATCCCTTGGATTCATCTTGCTGTCCTGTATATAAACAATGAACGAAGATATAAAACTACACAAAAGAATCAAGGTGAAACATTTATAGTAATGCAATAGCGCCTTTAACCATTTCAAGTATTTTAAGTAAAGCAATATCCTACTTAATCATCTAAACGAAGACGTTAATTCAGAAATCACTCTTATAGCCGTCTACATTAAATTCAGCATATTTCTAAAACAATTTGCAAATATAAATTTTGAACAATTAATTAATTTTAGCACAATATGACAATATCGGAGAAAAACGCACTATAATAATCCAATATCAATTTAAGTTAGAGTTTTGGAATGATCCGCATTTCTGACAGGTTTTCTTCAGCAAATGAAATAACAATAGTCTTCCTTCGGCAGCAGAAAGATATAAATAGGCATTAAAATGTAGATCCTAAAGTGTCAACAATTCCTTCCTATGTTACAGCCAACATTTTATTGAGCAAAAGCAGTAACTCCGGTTATTACATTTACTCAAGGTCAGGTGATGTAAGGTAAGTGTCCAGAATGATTTCGATCAACACATCCACGTAAACTGTAATGTGCTTCCTACCGATTTGACATAAAGCAATAGAGACATTGAAATAAACGTTTCACTAGATAACCACGCACAACATGCTACATCTTTGCATTAGGACATAAGACTTCTTTAGAAAGGAAACGTGTGCTATTGTCATCATCGCAAGATAGTGGAGTGGAGGGGAATGAATTATTTGCAAATACAAAATGTACAATATGAACTATTCCCGGATGAGTCTAAGAATCTAAATTAATTGGAATCTAAATTCTCTCCAAAATAATTGGGTAGATCATTATATCCTTGCATCTGATAGCAGCTGCAAATCTAGAAGATATTTTGTCGTATGTTCAAAATATTCATACAGTGATTCATTGATTTAGAACAACACAAAATGGATTGTAACCATGCTTGAAACATGTAGTATTGCGGACTAATATCAGACATATCACAGATATTATTTAGGATCCGAGACTTCGAAAGGTCCGGTATATCAAAACATTTACATCTCCAATACTAATAATGCTTCACACACAACCAAATCGTTGTAAAGCGATTTTTCAAACTTATTGAGAAATATCTTTTCACTAATTGACGCACCACATATACAAAATGGATCATGCCTTTATGTCAGCTCACAAACTAAAGTTCTTTCATCCTGTGATCTGGTATACCTCAGATAATGAAGGAGGTAATCTCACCACCACAGGAATGCGATCCCGTCTGTCACGTTTGAAAGACTCCTTTATCAGGTCGGCATTCAGACGTATCGTATGCAGCATAGCTAAGAGGAGATACAACCATAAAATCAAACAAATAAGCCATAGTCTTACTCAGACAGCGAATTTGTGAAACCTGGTATTCTATTAACACTTGTAGATGGCATGTTAAAGGTTTGTCAGATTAGCAGTTCGTTGTATTCAACGATTGTCAAATCAGTGCATTTTTATGAGTGCAGCGATCATGGAAATCACGCTGCAGCCCACGTTTCTTTTGCTTGACGGATAGCCTGCCGTTTGAACCAGAATATATGACCGACCGAGAATATGGGAGATATTACAGCTGATAAACAGGTTCAGCAAACTAAAGTTTATTACTGACTTCTTTTATCGCCAATTACGAGAGCTCCATATTGAGGGGCGTATTCTCATTTGTTTCAGCAGATAGGACACTTTTAGAGAGAAATCTGGCTTACGTAATTTTCTCGTACTCTTTTAACAATCCCTTGCAGATACATTGTTAAAAATATAGTATGTGGGGTAATTCTTCAGTAGAGTTTCATATACAAAGTAAGGTTAACTCGAGACAAAAGATCAACCAAGGGACTCAATTCTACTGCCATGAAGATTAAAAAAGAAAAGAAAAATACCGGGGATGGAAACATTGGCATAATGAAAACAAGTTAAAAATAAAGAAACGCCGTAAGCAATATATAATTCAGATCATAAGCAGCATAAATACAAGAACTGGAACATTAAAGAGCTGCTAGATATCACCCGTTCCGATTTTATTTGCATATGAGGTTCTCAGGGATCGGTTGATCAGTTTGATGAAAGAAACGCTGGAATAAAATTGTCTTTACATTTTTAAATTAGGTGTAATATTGTATTACAACAGTATCAAAAACAACAATTTGTTCCCTTCAATTCTTACAGTACCGTTTGGTTGTTATACGTTTTCCTTCACCTGCTTGTTCTTTCGGGGATTTCATCTCTATATCACTATGAAATTTTCTTGAAATTTCCTATATGTTATCCTCTAACATGTTAAACGTATGTTATGGTCATTTAGTTTTAAGTATTTAACTTTTCCATCCTCAGATGATATTGCTCGTTAATACGTTTATGAATCCCTGTGCAACTGCTTGTAATGACCCTTAATATTATAAGAAATTCAATCACTGCTGAAAAACATTTTCAAGATAAAGTCATTATTTTAGTACTGGGTAAGTGTATTCCGAGTTCTCCAAGTGACTCAGATGTGAATAAAAACACATTACCTTCTTTTCGAAAACCCACAAACGTTACCGGATTAAGTAATAGGCTACATATGTCTCTGAGTGTCGAATTACACGATGGAGTAATTAGAATCTTTTAAACTGTATTAAAAAACCAATACAAATATTTTTTAATTTTTAATTATTTCGCTGTCATATCTTCTTTGACCTTATGTATTTACATATCAATGTTATAGGTAATATCAATAATTAAGAGCTTTTATTGCATTATTGTCATTCATATTATCAAATATGTCACAGTTCAATTCAATGGAACTACGTCTTTTGTTAAACTCGCCATATCTTCGTTTTGTTTATTTAATTTGCATAGTCTTTTTAAGATTTTTAAAACGTTTTTATTTTATTATGTGCTATTGTCCAAAATCAAGTTTCTTTTCTTTTATTGTATTGTTTAAATATGACTATGTAAACAACTAATACATAGCTGAAACATTCTGAATATGTATAGGTTTAATATCAGGAACATAATTAATAGTAAATATATTTATTTGGGTCTGGGTCTAGGTTACTAGAATTCTCATACAATTTACCTGAAGCACCTGCATTATCCAAGTTATATATTATAATTTTAGTAATAAACTTTCTAATTATAGCTAACATTTTACTTTGATAACATTAAGAACTTTCCAAAAGTTTTTTTTTTCATTAGATTTATTTAGAAAATCTATGTCTTTCGAGGTCATTGTAAAAGATAATATAATTTCGTTACTGGAAAAACATATTCATTTAAGATCTAGCACAATCAGTTTGCATTTTTTTTTTGACCAGCTTTTCATTGTGGCTAAAATTGATTTCTTCAAAATTTTTAAGTGATTTTTCTCTGCAAATATAAAAGTGCTCTGATAACATTCTTGGAAATAGAGAATTAGATTTATAGTGAAATACATACAAAATAAAATCTTCACGGACTGTAATGTGTAATCCTATAAGAGCCTGTCGACACATCAGCATTATACAGGTTATTATTGGCAAGATCGCAAATTTACTTGGCAAACAACAGTGTTATAAAATGCTTAAATATTAAAGTATGGGAATACAGTAAGCTGGGTATTTATCAAGATCTATACCGTATCCTTGGAGATTTCTATTTAAAGAAATTAAATGTGTGCACTATTTATTTGTTTATGTATTTGTTTATTGATTAAATATAAATAAAACTTACGACCAATGCATTGATGTTAGCTTGGCTAATTGCATTTGTATTGCATTTTATAAGGTTTGATTTTTGCCGAGGTAATTGTTTTTATCAAATATTGATTCCCATGAATTTCAATTTCGTTTTGCTGAGTATTGATTCTCAACACAAATTAAATTAATTATATTGCAACTATAATGGAGATAATATTATATTCCTAGAGTCCTGACAGATTTTAATGTTTGTAATTTGTCCCCTACGAGAACAAAATAACCTTTAATTTCAATATCATTATTACTGAATGCTGGATGAAACGATTTAGTCTGTTTCTTTCCAAAACATGCAAAAATAAAATTGTTCTGTAACAAATGGGTCATATGATGTTTCGTTTCTCTCCCACGTTATTTGTCAAGATATCAGCTTCGGACATTATAACATCGAAACTGAATATGCAAGAGCAACATTGTTTGTTACAAAAATGGTTTCTTTCCTTTTAATGATGGGAAGTAATTATATAACTTCCACAAAAACATGAAATTTATCACAACTCCACACATGTAAATTAGTAAGCTCATTACAACAGTTTTTGGAGAGATTTAATTTTGGTAGTGTTGAATTCGAAAGTGATCCACAAAATCTATGACAGTATTTATCCCTGATATGTTAAAAATATACTTCTGTTCCACATACGTTCCATCTATACAAATCCTGGAAAGATGTTGGCATTGAAATTCTTAATGATTTAGTTGATGATTGTGGTAATTTGATACCTTTTGAATGGAAAATGCAAACACACGGATGCGACAATTTTGTGGAAAACTTTTCATTAATATCCAAACTTTTAAAATCTTGGAAAGATGCAATAAAAAACGATTTGGCTCAGAACATGTTTCATAAGCAGGTTGATAAAATAATGAACTGCAAAAACAAAACTCATTGAAGTTTGTTTTCAAAGATTTTTAACAAAGGTACAGAGGCAACACACTGCTAAGCAAAAGATTTGGATGCAATTATTAAATAAAAATATAAGTAATCAAGGAGTGGTCTAAGGTTTTTAGCTGGGCCAAAATATGTACTGAGAATACAAAGTCGATCCTTTTCATTTTAAAATAATTCATAGAATAAATGTCCCTAATAACGTTTTGAAAACATTAACATATTAGAGGACGACAAATGAACTTTCTGTAAGAGTAAGAACGAAAGTATTGAACATCCATTCAATGATTGCAATATTGCTGCAAAGTTTTGGTACTGTTTTACTAAACTGTTTGCACCTTTTTGTCCAAATTATGTTCATTTGCCAACAAAAAAAAATTTTGGAAGTGAACAATTGCATATTTTATATAATCTCGTGCTTATTTTTGCAAAGATTGTATTTACGATTGCAGATGCGACATGTATAATCCTTCCAGTTATGCTGTAAGCAAATAGTTGAAGCGCATACGTTTCTAAGTTAAACAAAAAGGGAGCACCAATTTCTTCAATAATGGGCCTCATCCATAAACTGGTAACTTGTGCAATGCGGAAAACAGGAAATATTACTGTAATATTGCGAAGTCTATATCACCTATACACTGTTGCTTGTATCGGCCTATCTAATATGTGTCAAATGAGATTGCGTTTAATATTCATGCGTACATGCGCGTGTGAGTGTATGTCTTTTCCTTTCTTGTGTATCATTCATAATGCCTAGATTAACTGATAACCGGAAATGTTTTGATTGTAGGGTGACCTTTCGATGGTGTTATCCGACGCAGCGTTCGACCGATTACGGGAATAATTAAGAATTCATTACAATTGTTTTAAAAGTCATTTATTGAATGCAAATTATTTCTTCTTAATCTTAGGTCTGGCAGATGTGACTGTTTTTATTCTCTTGTAATTTTGGAAAACGTCTAAATTCCACCTGGTCAAACAGTTGTGAACATATTAGATCTGCGTCTAGCTGGTCAACATGTCAAACATATTATCCCTGCGTCCGGCTGATGACAATGTCGATTGTAAATTATTTGGATTATTTGTTTTCGTTCTTGTTTAATTGAAATAGTTACGGTGTACAGGTTTGAATGTTCAATAACCAGTACTTTGGCAAAATGATATCCACTCTGTATGATATCCAGTTGCTAGGGGTAGGTATATTTGAATTGTACTACTTTGCAACATTAGACAGGGTTGGTGTTGGAGGGACAGTTTCTTAACCCAGATATTGATATATATCCCATGCTCAGATCTTGATCTCCGATATTTGCCAGCAACTTCTTTCAAGCCCTTTTGCATGTGATTCATTGGTGAGTTTATTTTATACACAGATCAACCAAGTCATACGCGCTTATAAACAAGCCAACCAATGTATATTTCTCACAAATCTTTTCTGAATAGACATTTATAAAATTTGTTATAGCTTGGTATGATCACGTGTTTCTAATCCTTTCCTTCAGAACCGTCCTTATTGTGATAGTGGAACATAGATGAACAGTCGTTTAAATTTTGATCGCCTGTAGACCGATAGGTGTGTTTCAGCTAATTGAAGCATTCGTGTGAATCTTTACCTTGAGTAGATCCTATATTGTTAAATTATCTTAGATTGTTACGCTTAACTGTTTACATTCAGGTCACGGAACTGGCACTCAATCTCAAAATAGTAAAATATGGGCTTCACATTTTATACTTATGAACTGAGTATATAATTTAAGTTATTGCTATTTTCTGGTGCGTACGAATTTTAGAAAGAAAATATGAAATGTCTTGGTATATAAGTATTGTAATAATGAAACACCTCCCGAACTTAAAAATATATTCATTTATAACGTATGACGTCATATACCACATCAATGAATTCAAAAATTGGATGTCACAAAGGCGTTGATTTCATTATATGTTTGGAAACTCTTTAGCCATACAAATAATGATCACCTTTCACAAACGGTTAAGATATACAAATACCAGCACTCTCTGCCCAGGCCTACCACTTATTCTTCCGGTGAGTGTAATGAGATTGTTGACTGAGGAATGGTCGACAGATGTGTAGTATGATCTGGAACTATTAGCAAAGATTAGTTCTCTCTTAGCTGTGTCCAGCTCAAAATGGGTGATTTCGATTCCGCCGAGGTAGCAAGTATAATTATACTCACTAACAGAAATCGCATGGATTATCAGCGATACAGAAGGACGTTGCATTCCTTACAATCAGTCCTCGTCAGAAAAGTTTTTCATCCTCTGAAAAATAGCAATGAAATAATCATTTTTAGGTACAGTCATATCTAAGTTTTTATTTTTTTTTATTTTACGATAGTTAATGACGGAAACAAATTTACGGCTGGTCTAATTTGCACAATATAAATAAAAAGGAAAGTGGCGCACGCTGACTTATGCCATGATATTTAAAGTCATTTTAATACGACAGACATCGCATTTCCAGTATGAAATGCACTATCACTTACATGATATGAAATGTTAGACAGTTCTACGTGGACGACTATCACTAGTAATATCGTAGAAAGTGTACGACAAAAAGACGACCTGTAAATCTAGAGAAAGTTATATGATGATATGCATGAACTACTAGAGTCAAGACACAACGCAGGTAATAACATAAACTTTATTTTAAGACATATTCAAAATGCCCCCAGAGAGCATCTGTCGAGTGGTACATGGTGATAGGTAGTATAATTATGTTATATTACAATTATGCCTTTGACTGGATAAGGCTGTTGTCATATACTTTTACTGCTAATACAGCTATAAAATGTTATAGTTATTACCAATGTTTTTGCTAATACTAATACTAATACTAATAATAATGATAATAATAATAAATGGTCCCACTGCCTCATCACAAGACCCCAATAGAGAACACAATCTAGGGATAATATCTTTGTATGGATAAGAATTGGATCATATTCTATAGATGATTTATAGTAAGTTGGTTAAAAAGTTAATTAAAACATACTGCGATGAAATGAAAAGTGTAACCTAAATGCGTTTTATATACTGCCCCAAGACATCATCCATGGATAGGATTAGGAAGATCCTTAAGATCTCCAATAGTTTTATATGCTGAATATCGAGCAAACTGTTTATTGAAGAATTGTTTTGTTTGTAGTATTTAAGCCATTTTACAGCATATGCCAGTCTGTACATGACTCTTAGTATATCAGGCGGATGAAAACCCCGAAAAAGACAGGTAGGAATCAGTCTATGCTACGCGAAAATATATTCTCGATCTAAATTTTTTGCAGTTGGAAATTTCCATCGCAGTTTTAGGAAATTCCCAGTAGGAATATGGATTTGGCAAGTAGGATACCAAGAGTGCTAAAAGTAATAAACTAAAATAATAAAAACAGATAATATAAATGACGTTTTCTAATTTTTAAAACATTTGCATGAATATCTTAATTTATGGAGCCTGGATTGTATCATGTCTCAGTAAATGGATATGTTCGTGAAACTGAATTTCTTTTATGGTCCCCAATTTTCCCCTCCTTAATTTCAACAAACATTTACTTTATAAACTGAAGCCAGTCAGAATAAAGGTTTGATACCATATGTCAAATGAATCACATAAATGTGAAAAGTTGTTCCAAGCATGTAATCACACCTAAGGAAATAAGCTGCTGAGATCTTCTGACCATCCTTGGTTTGTATGGACTAGCTAGAAATAATTTCTGGTCATAAAAAGAGAGAAAAACCTTTCCACCATACCTTTTGGTAGCGTTTGTTCTATAGAATGTGAAAGCGGTTTCTATGCTCTCTAAGTTTCGTGTTTTAGAGTCTTGTAATTCTTACTGCTTAGAATGTTTCGTTCAAAACAATCAAACAACGGCTCGATTATCAATCATAGTTTAGGAAATAATGGTGAAATTCTAAAATGCGATCATGATATACTTTTCATAAAGTGTGCAACATTTCAGTTTTGTTTCACTTACCTATCCTGATTAGTGACGCGACGCAATTAATTATTTAGACCACTTGACATATTATACATTATTCCTGTTCCACCTATTTTATAAACTTACATTGTCCTTTAGTTCAATTGCTCCTGAGCAATGAAAACACCATATCATTATTCGGATTGTCTTGCCCGGAAGATGGTTATCAGTCTGAATTTCTCATACACAAGGTATGAAAATAATGAGTTTACAAAGAACCAGATATTATCAGAGGAAGTACAATTGTGTTCAAGATACCGCCAGTATACAATTAAAAGAACGATGGTTATTGATGGCTCGCAAAAGGTCTTTTAAATTCACAGCAAAGGTGAAAGACTTTCTTCTCGATAGTTTTCAAGAGGATGGAACCAAAGGAAAAAAAGTGAATGTAATGATGACTTATCCGATAGATTGAGGATGCAAGCAAAATGCTCTCATTTGATGAATGGTTATAAGGGATCCAGAAAGAAGTCTGTTCTCAAACTTGTCTTCCAAGAATCAATCAAAATGCTTGAAACATTTAATTACAAGGAAATGCTTTGCAATAGCCAGAACCATAAAGAGCACAGAAGGTTTCAAAATATCCAGTGTTGTAAAGAGTTCAGCAATAACCAGTACCATAACGTATCTACAATCTCCACGGATACATCAATATATTCAAATTGAATAGATATTGTTTAGTTTGTTTTCTTTTCACTACACCAAAAACAAATTGGATTTGATTTTGCATCTTCATGGTATGTACAGTGAAACATGTTTATTGAACCACTTGGGACAATAAATGTATCCTTTGGTTTCCTTGTAGCCGAATTCCTGCTTCATTTTTAAGGCTAGAAAATGAAACGTTTGCTCGTGTATTGACCAACTGATTTAGATTGTGAAATAATTTTCTAATGTCAATCCCTTCCATTCACTTGGGTCCGTTAAATATATGAATTGGTTATTCGTAATATCAACACAACCCTAGAACTTTCTGTATTGCATAAATAGTTTCAGCATGAATGATCACTGACCCAACTCTCAACACATGTCATTATAGCTTTTATTAGTTTCATTATTTATTAGTGTCCATGCATGGAAGGATAACAGGCTACTAGGAAACTTACCGTTAATGTGAATGCGCTGATTCTGTTAGTTTTCTACTAAACTGATATCATTCTGTATTGGGTCAGGAAAACACCATATGTCATGGTAAACTTAATAATATCTTCCCATATCTTTTCAAACATGTTTCATACTTGTGTTTCATATATTTTAACAGTCGTGCTAGACCAACAAATGTAGTGCGACTTTGTATGAAAAGGGTGTAATTTGCACTGATGTTATACGATTGCTACTTACCATGCATGATGCCATGCTAGCTTTCCACATTACCCACTTTGTTCAAGGTGCAAGAATCTTGAGAGATGACGGAATAAATAAATCTGACCCTTTTGGCTATGCTCTGCGATGCAGACGAAATTAGTCCCAGTGTCATAACTTGAGCAACACTGAAATTTGACTCTATATCTTCTACATTCTTTAACCTGCGTATTTCCTCCCCTCGGCAAACAGGTCACGTCATTTTGCACAAATATAGATAATAAAGTGCAATTTTAACTCTGTATATTAATCATCTATCAAGTTTCATCGCACATACTGACTCAGATAGGCAGGTTTATTTGTGCAACAGCAGAATCTTAATACATATTTTGGATTTTGTTTAGGAACGAGACTTTGATTTTGAAACCAAAATGGAACATGCAAATGGAAAAGTTTGAACATAGATTGTTCAGAATACATGCAAGAAGTTTGAAATCAATGATTAGATAAATTGTTTAAATACTTCGATAATGTAACTAAGCTCCCAAGCTACGACCACGATCATCTTTTTTCACATGGAATACATAATTATGAATTACCCCTCTTAGTTAAACGTTTCAGTTAGGAATAGACTGCACATGGTATTGTCATAATAATGAAAGCATGGAATAGCTTTAACGTTGTTACCATGAACGTGTTGTGCTTATTTCACAATACTAACCAGTATTCATTTAACCATAAAAAAAAACATCTGTTGTTAATAATTCAAAGAAAACTTACAGATTTTTCTTTTAAAAAAGTAACTAACATTTTTTTAAAGTTTTATTTAATAGCAGAGATCACAGACATATGTATTTTGCCCCCTATGCTAAGTACAAAAGATAGTGAAATATACCAAAACCCATCTTAATCCAGAAATATGAAATATTAACCAATTTTATAAATGATGAAGCGGTTTTAAAGAGGACTTATATCGAATTCATATGCGACACGGACAGCGAAACGGAGTTCACTATTGAATACCCTTTTTTAAAACATTTATAAACATATTCCAAAGCAAACAAATATTGGTTTTGTCTTGGCATTTTACAGCAAAAAGCAAAACAGTTAGGCTAATGAGTACCCAGTCAATAGGACAAGAAACCTTTTCCTGAATTTAAGAAAAGATCTTTGCAGCGACTACTAATTACTACGATAAAATAATTGTAAACGGGCTTGGGCATAATACCGAGAGTTTACTGGATTGAAACAATATTAAGTTTCCACCAAATTATTAAGTGGAGACAGCGTCACAGAGACGAATATGACGGACTTATATTTTTAAATATGGATATATATAATATATTCCTAAGCCAGAATTATTTGGGTTTTTTTTTGGTATTTGACTCCAATTAGACGCAATTATTAAGAATATATTGTCTTAAAACTGTTTAACAGATGAGATCGAACACCAACAAGTTTTGTAAAATTCAACATATCATTTATTTCTCTAGAATACAAAATGTAATTTAAAAAGAGTTTACATTATTCTCAATTAATTCCCAAATAGTTTCAAGTCTAAAAGTTCTATCACCGGTAGTATTGAGAAAAATTCTAATTAAATTCCAGTGACGTTCCAACAGTCTTTTGATGAATCAAGTTATCTATATTTGATATAATTTATATCTGATTTAATTGCATGTAAATTGTAAAATCTTTCTTTTTTAATTTCATCATATGTCAAAATAATGTAGTTCTGGTTTCTATGGAACTCATATTTTTTTTTGCAGAAAATAGTTTGACCGTGACAGTTTATTTTTGTGAACATAAGGTTGGCCTGGTTCCGGACCTTAATTCAAAATTAGTTACAGCCAAGTGAACAAGTTATTTTTAATTTATTTTTATTGTGAGAATAACAAGGTTGAGATCAAGGCTGTGTTGGTTACGTGGCCCCCGACTTGTAAAAAGCTTTTAGTGAAGTAAACAACTTTTATTCTCGGAGCAAAATGGTTGGTTCTTCAAGGAAGGGGCTACGTGAATTTTTATATGCAAAAATGATCAAGTGACCCTTATCCAGGCATCTGTTTTGCGTTAAAGTTAAGTTTTAGACCATCGTTTTAGAGAAATAATCTCAGTTGACCTTCTGAACTCTGAGATAATTCCACCCACATTAAAATCTGAACACAACCATTAATTCAGATGTCATCTCAGTAAATGAATATGTTCTAAAGTAAACAAACTACATAAAAAATTGCGACACAATAGTAAAACAAGGATAAGGGTCAAAAGTTCATTTCTAAAAAATTCTAAATTGTCAACAAGATAAAATCTTTTACTAAAATTATAATAAATGATTATAAAAATATAATAAAGATCATGGGAAACATCGGGCACAGCAGGTTGGTTTTTCATGGGAAAATTCCAACGTTCTAGACCAAGACAAATCATAAACATGTTTAGGCTAATAATTATCTGGATACTTAATCTACTATCATAGACAAAATGTTGGTTATATATTCTGTTCTTTGCAAAATCAATGAACTTGATTTGGACAAGATCAAGTCCATAATACAAGTAAACACGACATCTAATCATGGATAAAATACGAACGAATAATACAAATCAAATAATACCAATTTTAAAAAAGACAGCATAATTAAGTTACTCAGTTCTGATGCACCAGAAGAAAAATGTCTTGTCCAGCAATGCAGCATGGGCCCAAACCGATTCAACAGTAGTATTAGAAGCCGTGCCCTTTCCATGAAGAGTACAGCAATTTCCCACTGCGACTTTTGCATCGTACGACATGCGAAATGGTGTAGCGATTATATTATACTTTCCTTAGCCAGCATTTGGAAATTAAAATCTCTAGAGTGTTTTTAAACTTGTTGATAATTAATCATTTTTCATGCCCAATATGTTTAAGTTTTCTGAGCGTAAAGTAACGACCGTCATTGATTGACGAAGTCTAAATATACGACACATTATTTGTTAGTTTCTTTAAAAAAAATTATTTTTATTTCATTATATACTATGGTAATATAATATTGTATCTAATAGCTGACCTTCTCCATGATCTGTGACACTTTTGTAAACAACATAGGTTTATTATTAGGATTATTATCTTCAGCTTGATCATGATCATTTGTACTTTATTAAAAAGCTAGACCCTGGACGACATGATGAATGTCACATGCTTTAGTGTACCAGCCTTTTTAAATATTCTTGATCTATACACGTTTGACCCTCATCCAGGTTTTTCGTTTTATTTCTTAGTTTCTTTAAATATAAATCATGCTTACTGAAATAATTAGTCTTTCTTGCTTTAACATATGAGCAGATTCAACTTGTATTATTGTTGCTCAGTGATTTGATTTGGTTGAAATTATTTAAATTAAAATATTATTCTCTAGAACTAAAAAGTGTTTGTAAATAATATTCATTGACAGAAACATTTAATGGGAATTACAGTGATTTCAAACAATGACATTTGGAATTGTATGATTGTGAGTCATCAAAAGACTGTTGGCACAGCTTTGCAATTCGTTGGTACATTAGTACATTAGTGACTGAAGACCACTAAAGGCAAGTCAAAATCTTCAAGGATGGAAATTATTTGAAATATCATTAAAGTCTATTCTGAACGTTGTTCATTAGGATTTGTTTTAGAAATTCTAGAAATATTGGGGATTTGATTAGCAATACCGTAGATTTTATTTTACATTTTCACTTTATATTCCAGAGAAATCAGTTATTTGCTGAATTAAGCACAAAAGTTTGGTTGTCACTCTTTTCTAGTACTTATTTTAAGAAGATAGAATAGTAATAATAGTAAAATATAATTTTTGCATATTGTATTAATTAGTTATTTAATTTTAGTTTTTATTTTTGTATGTTCTACTATGAATCTCTTTCGTCTTTTCAAGGCATCAATTCATAATTTTTAAGAAAAACTTTTATATTTTAAGCGTTTTTTAAGGCACACCTTCAATATCATTTTAAGCAAGCTTTCCACATATGTCCATATCTGTTTCCAAAACAATATTTATCTTATCTGTGATGTGTATGATGTTTTTTAAGTCTGGTCAGGTATAAATTATTGGCATACATGCTTTTGAATCTCAAAATTCGTTTTGACGGTGAGCGCATGACCCGGTGCTATGCAAGTAGTTGAGTGGCTGTAACGTCCTTCGAGTAACTCGATGACATTTGTTTACAATGACCCTTTCTCGTGTACAATTTTGAAATCTATCAGTATATATTAAATAACAGACATGTACAAAACATTTGAAACCTAAAATCAATCATGCAACTATTACAAAATAAGAATAAATGAATGAATAATGAATATACATGCTATAATTTTCAATCGCAGCAAAGAAACCCTCAAAACCAGGATTAAAACAATTCACGAAGGATTGCTGATGAGGAACGATATTACTAACCTTTCCTCCTGACGTTTCACGTATACACATATATACAGAGATAATCATTGACTACTGTGTCAGAACAAAAAAATGTAACAAAAAGGGTTATCAAGTTTATTTTACAAGGAAATTAATTCATGAGGTTCTTAAGTATGTTCAGTATAGGTTTCCAACCAGCATCAATCTCATCATAATTTATGAAGCAGTACTTAGCAACATTGGCATTCTGGTGTGTATTTAATAAGAATTTATTTATTTAAATTTTTACTTAAAGTATAACACTGAGTTAGGAATCTGTGACATTATTCTGATAGAGGAATATTACAAGCGTAAATTTATTCTGAGGCCCACGTTATCATGGACTTTAATTTAGCAAAATACGTTCTTGTCACTTTATTAAACAAATCTGTATAAAATATACCATCACAAGCACTAATAACACTATAACTACCAATAATAATAATAATAATAATAATAATAATAATAATTATAATAAAGATCTCATTCATTGATCTGGACATCTTATTGTGGTAGCACTTGACATAGCACTCAATAAGTTGGGAGAGTGCCTGAAATAACAAAAGTATCACCGTAGCCAAACCGACATTAGAAAGTAACACGTATTGAAGCACGAAGAAAAATCCGGGAAATATTTGAGATCTAAGACCACTTGACGGATCGCCAAAACCCACCGACAAATCTATGAAAGATAACAACAACAACAATGACAATATACAGAACAGTGCTCAAAGTTATCTTCTTAACTTGACCTACAAAAAATATGTAATTTTACTGAGCATGAAATTCAGACCGGTTAATTAGTTTAAGACCATAAAGTGGTTGTTGTTCTTGTTCATGTTCATGTTATAGGGTTTAACGCATTTTTCAGCACAAGATAGGTTATAAACGAGAAGCTACCGGCATGCTTTCTCACATACACACATTGGCCGCCAGGCAATGTTTCCCAAAAGTGTGATACGCGTACCATGTGTGGTATGCGAAAGAGTTTCAAGGGGCACGTGGCAGAAAATAAATCGCTAAAATTCGCACTAAGAATAAAACACTACCGCAATGGGACAAAGTGTACGCCGATAAGACTGATGTCCCCAAACGGACTAAGCGAATGTTATATATTGGGAAACACTGTTCTAAGGTGACATATCCAACTCATTTGAAATAAAAGAAAACGCACCTTTTTGTACTTTTCTCTTAGATCTAAATTCATTGTCAAAACAGAACACACGCAGCTTTTCAAAATTGAGTAGAAGAAACCAACATGTACTTAACAATACTAAGCGTTATCTTAAAACTGAGTTTTGTAAAGAATACTTAAACTAAACGAGCTTAATAAAGCTTCGTAAACTAAAACATAAAATGGCCTAACAGAAGCGTATGAAAACATTATATATCCATGTGTTCATGTACGGTACATTTTATGAAACTTAAGCACACAAACACACACACACACACACACACACACACACATATACATATTTGTTTTATTGTTTATTGTATTCTTTATTTATATAATTGCCCTTTTATCTCTTTGCATAAAATGTGTATTCGTTTAAAACTATGACCTAGAAAGTTTGAAGGACATTTATTCAGAGAATGCTGGTCATGAGTCATGGTAAGTATCGCTGTATATCTTTACTATCTTAATTCATAATAGAAGGTTTAAGCATAAAAAGCAAAAGATGAGAAAGAAAAACTTGGGATACGCGAATTTAAAAAAGTTGAAGATAACAATTAAAAATGAAGTTAAAAGAAATATTATTGCTTGGCAAGAGGAATGGGACACAGAAAAATGACAAATGTCGATGTGGGTGTTTATGCATAAGAAATTATGTTATTTATATAATACAAATCTCTGTGTATCGTGTATATTACTCGTGCGATCGTTGGTATGTACGAATTAGTCTTGAATTCCGGTGCAGGGTGGCAACCTGTTTCGTTATCCCAATAGTCAGCATCCGTTTTGCATATCACCCTAAGCAGCAGAGAGGGCGAACGGACCAGGTTTATTTCCTCGATTGAAGCCTCCTGTGAAAGAACCTTTTTTAGAAACTTTTATTTTCAAAATTAAAAGCTTCTACGGGACGTTATTTTTGCCCCAATTACTATGGGTGACATCACATATGTGTTCGCGACGTCGCTGCGATTTTAAAATATCTGGTCGAGACCAATCCGTAATGTTTTTATTATTATAAATTAAAATTATTAGTATATTAATATTCATGGATGTCGGAGAACCACATTCTGCTAGACTAGCACGAGATCGAATAGAAGCAATAAAATATATCTGCCTGTGAGATAATCTGTCAAACGAAAAATAAGGGCAGTTGAGGATGCAAAACAAGGATTTACTGAGTCAACTGAGTTATTATTCAAACCAATAACTACAACCACTGAGCGAATTATATTAGGAGATGTTGAAGATGTTGATGTGAGAAAGCGAGGTATCCTTCCGGTATTAAAACAAATTGAAGAACAAACTTGACCTCAGCCTGCACCTGCACCTGTAGCTCAACCTGTACCTGTAGTTCAACCTAAACTTAACTTAAATCTAAATTTAAATATAAAGTTAAATATAAACCTAAGACTGGATGTAAACCTCAAGCTGAATTTGAAGAAACACCTGAAGATGACACAGATATAATTGATGATGATACAGAACAAGCTAGTGCTAGAGTTTCAGTAATTGAAAAATTTACCGAAGATGATATTAAAAATATAAGAGAATTAAAAGTGTCGATCAATTAGCTATAATTGCCATATTAACATATAATCAACGAGAAAAAGTTTAAAAACCTGAATATGCCGATAAACCTGTAAGTCGTGATAAGTGGTTCAAGTGGATATATAATATCTATTATAGAACTAATCAGGCTAGAGCATCTGATCCTAGATTTATTGAATTTATTGATGCAATAAATACAAATCTTGAACAATTACATCGACAACAACCTTCACCACCACCTGTGCAAACACAAAGACAACCTTTTCCACATGAAATATTTACCGAAGAAACTCTTAATATTTTTAGTGATCGAAATAAATTAATTGATATTGCTATAAACGGTTATAATCAAAAACATAAATATCTAAAACCAGAATTTGCTGAACAACTTGAACCAGGTGATTGGATTCCTGCGGTATATTTTGCCACTAGAAAATTAAAGGTTAATTTAAAAGATCCAGAATATAAAAAAATTAGTACTGAATTATCCAAAGCAAAAATATCTCAACAACAAACGTCACTGTTGCAAGCACAAGAATTAAAAATAGAAAATATACCTTCACTCATGTTTAACAAAAATGCTCCTACGACCTTAAAAGATCGTAATAGAGTAATTGAGATTGCTGCATTTGATTATAGTCAAAGAGAAAAATATTTATTACCAATATACAGTGATAGTGTCACAGAAGATGAATGGATTCCTTATTCGTATTTCACTCATAAAAATAATAGGATTAATCAAAATGATCCAGATTATAAAAAATTTCTAGAGGAGGTAAATGATATCAAACAACAATCTGAAGATTTTTATTCTCCACCACAATCACCAGGTGCTACCGGTAGCGGTTATAATTCTATCTGCCTGATAGTGTCATCATTGACGTATCACGATTGTTCTTATGGGAGGAAAACGAGCTGGAAATAATTCATCGGAAATAATTAACGAGGCAACTGATATTTGTCAGCGATTACTTCGCGGTGGTGTCATGGATGTTCACATTTACAGAAATCTTATCGATGAAATTATTGACGAACACAGCAACTAGTTGTTAAATAAATAATTAATTAAATATAATGATCGTTCACAAACATCATCGTAAACCTGCGCAAGTTCGATTTGTAAATGCGCGGTTACCCATGTACAGAGTCACCCACGGAAACGGACTTGGTGATGTTGTTAAGGGTTTCATCACAAGAATAGCTCCTAAAGCTGGATCTGTTGCAAAACAATTATCAGTGAAAGCTATGAGCTTCGTTCGTGATAAAGCCGCTGCTGCTGCTAATGATATTGCCAGTAAAGCTTTTAGCCCGGTCAAGGACAGAATAATGAATTAGATAAGCAGAAAAAAAAGCTGACGTTGCTCCGATCAAATTACCCAGCACAGAGTTAATGCCTAGCGACGTCAGTAAGGTAATAAATGGCGCAGCAAATCAAAAACTAACATAATTAGTGAATCAGGAAGCCAATAAAATGTAGCAGAATCAGTAGATCAGGAAGCCAATCAAATAATAAATACTAGTACGATATCGGGAAGTGGTCTTCGTTTTAGAAGATAATCTTTATAATAAAATGCTTACTCGGACATCCATTGAGGTATTTGACATGGATGAATCTACAAGTAAAGATACGTCAGTAAGTGATTATCAATATTACTCGTAGGACGCAGTAACACCAAATAGTAGCAGTCGAGTTGAAATTCAGGTTTCGAGGTTGTAGGTGCAATTATAAAAACTGACAATTCCGAATATGGAGCAGGTTTTAGGGTCGGATTTGTCAATAATGGTATTATGGCGTTATTTAAGAGCGCCATATACATGATTGATGGAAGAGAAATTGAATTATTTATCGATAATATTGATATTGCTACGACAATTATAGGTCTAGATAGATACTCAGATGATTTTACTAGATCAGCTGGCCCAAGTACGATGTTTGTCAAGGATGATTCTGATCACGCTGATAATATGCAGTTTTCTAAAGTACAATTGACTCAAGCTTCCTCGACTGACCCTCAACCTGCTGGAATGATAGCTACACCAGCTGCTCCGTTTCCAGTACTATACGACCATAATCCTAATTATAATCTAGGATTTTTAACACGTAACGGTATGTTATCAGGTGCTCGTAAAAGATTTTCGTGTGCAATTCCATTATCTCATATATTTGGATTTTGCAGAAATTTAAGAAGGTAATTTTCGGAGCCAAACACACAATTGTTTTATATCGAAAAGGTGATAGCAACGATGCAGTCTGGCGAGAGGGTGTTGCTGATCCCCTGCTGATGCTGCTAATAATGGTAAAGTAGTATTATCTAAACTTACCCTGCGGATGTCAGCATTGACCCCATCAATACCTGAGGAACAAAAATTACTTTCCTTTATGGAACAAGTTGGTAAATCAGTAATGTCGTGGCTAACAACAACCACCGATAGTAGTTCTCCTAGAGCAGGGAAGTTTAACAGACCAGGGTGAACAGACAAAATAAAGCTTCCTACGCGAACTTTCTCCGTAGAAGCCTCGGATTTCACATTTACAGCCTTCTACGGAAGCTAATTTTCGTGCATTTCAGACCAAGTGCATCGGTTGGTCGCGCCGGTGTGTTAGTAAAATATAGCGTCCAGGACAGGAAAAAGAAAATTTAGGGAGATTTTTTTGTGTTAATTTTTTTGTTGTCTTTGGGGCTGCTTTTTCATGAATAAATTTGATCGAGACCAATTCGATACCGACTGCGTGGATCATGAAGATTTATCGTAATAAAACCGTGAGGTGTCGCCTGAGCGCGGCTAAACAAATTTTTAAATTTATTTATGTCCATGTCCGTTGCACCAGGTCTCATGAATATTTCTCAGCGTGTGTGTGTCTACGCCATTGAACACAGATAAAATATTGCAATTATCTCTAATCACCTTTGGAATCTGCGTATATCTCTGTGTTACGTAAATCACATCGGTGTTTTTGTGTCTGCCACGCGAGAATATTCTAGCCGGATTAGTTTGCTTGTCCAGCATAACGTCATCGAATACAACAAGATTATTAACATCGCCGTCCAAATTCTCCACGGATGGAGCTTCATTGATGTCTGTGATAAATTCGATTGTGCCCTCATCGGTATTGTCACTAAATTCTTTTAACACTTGATAACATCGTTGATCGTCAACGGATGGTGCAACCAAATACAACTTATCCCATTTCAGCCATCGCATAATCAAATTTAGCAACAATTGCGTCTTACCAGATCCGGATGGGCCGATGATTATCATTCTGATCGAATTCGGTAATACCGCATGATGTTTCACTTGCTCGCGTCGCTTCGTGGCTGAAAGATCAATTACATTCATGTTACTAGAATACATGGATTTATATTGTGTTAAGTGTCGCACTCACACAGCCACGATAAATCCAACCGAAATCATTACACGCAACAACAGGAACGCAATTGCAGGAGAATGTGAAATTTGCAAGACGCGCAAGTTCAGATTTGTAAAAAAAAAAAACTAGAAGAATCGGAGGAGACATTGCCGCCTCCTTGACAAATCTACCTGGGCTGCCCTGGGCGAAATATCCCGGAGAGAAGCATCTACCAGGGTACAATTATTGTGGACCCGGAACAAGACTCGATATCAGACTCGACGATAATAACCAACCAAAACAAAATGAAGATCCGGTAAACGCCATCGATAGCGCTTGCTATGTTCACGATCTCGCATATCGCAGCGGAGATTTACAACAAAGACATCTCGCTGATATCAGGCTAATTCACGCACTAGACGCGATTCCTGATAAAACTTTCAAAGAGAAATTGGCATCCTGGTTGATAAAAGGCGCGATGAAAGGTAAATTAGCATTCGGCGCTGGTAAATAATATGGAGCAGATATATTATTCTCCGCGAGGATTTTGGAGAGGAAAATCAGCAATTGCCAAACTCGCTAAAGCCGCTAAAGTAAAATCATCCGTCGCTGAATCGTGGTTATCGAAACAGGCAATTTGGCAAATATATCTTCCTCCGCCTAAGAAAATACCATATGCAAGTTTCACTGTCAGTGTCCCTAATGAGGTCCATCAGGCTGATCTTATGTTTCTTCCTCACGATACCGTTGACGGCGTCACATACAAATACGTTTTAACAGTCGTTGATATCGCTAGTAGGTACAAAGAAGCCGAGCCGTTATCGAATAAAACAGCAACAGAAATTGCTAAGGCGTTTAACGAAATTTATTCACGATCTCCGTTGACATGGCCGAATCTTCTCCAGGTTGATCCAGGTCGAGAATTCCTCGGCGCGGTTACTTCATTGATGAAAAAAAATAACGTGAAAATCCGACGCGGTATCGTAGGTGTTCATCACAATCAAGCTATCGTCGAAAGATTCAATAAAACTCTCGCAGAACGATTATTCGGATACCAATACGCGCGTGAATTTATTCAGAATAATCGATCTCACGATTGGGTATCAAGATTGCCTCATGTAATTAACGCACTGAATAACGAAGTAACTCGAACGATAGCAATGAAACCCGCAATTGCAATTACAAAATCGAATATACCCCTAAAGCGAGATTCCACAATTCAGCCTGTACTAGGTAGCGTCACAGTCAGATATTTGTATAAAGAAGGCGAGGCTGAAGGAGGTAGAAAAAGAGCAACCGACCCAACCTGGAGCGTTACAACACACAAAATATCCGCCGTAACAAGATCGTCAGGAAGACCAGCTATTTATATCCTAGATTCGTTAGCGCCTCAACGCGGATTTACCAAAGAAGAATTACAAATAGTACCAGAAGATACTCAACTACCGCCAGCATCACTGATGTAATTTACTCGAATTCGTCCTAGTTGGGATAATTTTCTTACTCTCGACACGGCTAAATACACTAGATTTGACCAAGAAATTCTATCATCGACTATCCAAACTTGGCCATCTACGGTCAATCCCTGCGATGAGTGTATCGTTGTTGCGTAGCCTAATTTCCACGGTGATTTTTCTGCATTTATCGCGTCATTAACGAGACTAATATCAACAAAGATAATATCATTTAGGACCAAAATCTTTTCCTCTCCGCATGGCAAAATAATATTAATATTTTGTTTCCTAGTATTGGCGGGCCTGTAGCATAATGGTACCTGCAACGTTGGAAATTTCTCGCAATGCAGCTTGAATAGCATTTCCTGAATAATATCACGAATAATTTTCCTACTAGCAACGATCAAATGATCGGGACGCCACAAATTTAGAAAATCGCTCATCGGATTATTCTCCTCATTACGTCACACTGAATCTTATTCGGTTGTAGTCGAATCAATTTTTTGAATTCGGTCAGTAAAGTATCAGTCGATCTATAATCAGCGTCGATTTCCTCATAATAGTCAACGAAGTTTCTGAGCCACTCGTGAGGTGATTCGCCATCAATAGGATTAGGTTGGCCGTGATCTCCGCACATTATCACAGCGGTATTTTTCCCTTCCAACCAAGTCAAGATCGATTTTAGCATATCTAAATTCACCGTGCAAATTTCATCAAATATTATAATCTTGTTGATATATTTATTTCCCATACGAGCCGAATCCCATGATCCACCGCTGTACTTGAAATAACTGTGATACGTGCAAGAATTAACTCCGCGCTGCTTTATTTCTCGCGCTAATCTGTGAGTCGGAGTCAACACAATCATATCGGAATTTGCAAATAAATTTATTACTCGCGTTGTTTTACCGCTACCACCAGGTCCATTCAGGTAAACGAATTTGCTGCGTGAAATTGGGTCAAACGCAGATGCGGCTGCCGAAGATTCCTCAAATTTATCTCGATGAAATTTATCGCAATCTTCGACATCGGCGTCTTCGCAATAATCTAGAATATCTTCGTTTTTTATCCTCCAAGTTCCCCAGGAGCTACCATCGGTGATTAAATTTTCCAGCCTACACTGGTATTTTTTATCGATATAAAATGAATCCGTTGCGACTCTTACCGCGATATCAGAAAATTTGTTTATCATCGAGAGCAAATTTATACTAACATAAGCGAGCATCGACGATCGTAAATGTGTATATTGCGCTGATTCTCCGTCAAGGTAGCTAATCACGGTACCTAACTTTACTCCATCAATAATAATATTCTCCCTATTACAAAATATTCCTCGTGATACCGTATCGGCGATTATAAAATCCATCTCGGCGTCGTTGATAAATAATCTAGCGTGTCGATGTTTATGATCAACGGATCCACCTTGAGTAAATTTACCAATTATTTTTCTTCCTATATCTTTTGCGTTGTCACAATCTGTCGGTAGCCACACATCGGTTTGTTTTCTGTAAGATATAATCGCCTCGCTCACTGTCAACGACACTAACATCGATGAATCTAGCATATATCTCAATAACACCGTAGGAACCCAACGGCGCTGAGATAAATGCCTACCAAACCAAATATAACAAATTTTATGTAAATTTTCAGCAAACTCGAACGACATAACACAAGCGAATCCGGTCATGACAAAATCAGGCAACGGCCCGTTAATTGCTACCCTTGTCATCTCGCTGGTAGGATGGCCGAATTTAGCAAAATAATCTGCACAATCGCCATATCCAAGGAAACTTCCAGGATAACACGCGCTCATGTCAACGGAGATCATATCTTCGAAATCGTACCTGGTATTCCATAATCCTCCATGGCCGTGTTCGATACAACTAAGTTGAATATCAGCGAGGAATTCGTTCCTTGTAGGTTTCCACGAGTTTTTCTCTCTAGCGGCATGAGCGGCCACAGACGGAACTGTAAAGCAATTCGTTAGTAGCTGATCGAGATTCGACGAATATTTCACCGCGAGTTTTTTCATCGACTCGTGTAATATCTCATCCCGGTAAATATCACCGCATGGCAAAATAAACTGATCATATCTTTCCTCGCTCGAGAATAACCATGTCGATATTGGATCAGATGCGCTTAATTTTTTGATAAATCTGAACATGGAATCGGAATTGTCCTTCGCGGTGTCAACGGGATAAAATTTAACCACACGATCCCGCGGAAATATCATTACCGACTGCGACCACGCATGGGAATTGTGATCGACAATCTCGATTGGCGCTCCTCGAGATCTATACGGCGACGAGTATAATATTTCTCCCGATAACGTTTTCACGGTAATTGGAAATTTAAGTTTCTTACTCAACGCAGCTACATCATCCACAGATGCACCATCAGCGACAGTCTTTGCCCATGCGTTAATTTTATCCAGCCTCAACTGGGTCAGACCAGATCCACGTCGAGCGTTTTTCATGTGTTCGATGACACGCTCGGCCACGCAGTTTATCATCGGCGATTCTTTCATTGCAGGTAGATTTTTCACATCCGGATTATTATTTAGCCGATAAATTCCATAAACAACAGCGCTAGATGGATATGCCCTGGCATAATAAGGACCGTCGATTCCCAGTAACAATCCATGCTTAGAGTTTTTATCGAGAATAACATTTTTCTTACTGTGATAAATCTTGTAGAGGCGATTATTGCGGCGCTCACACACATGCGATTCGACGTGGCAGTAAGGGACCACAGCGGTGTTTAGTTTGTCAAGTTGGCACGCGAGGAAAAACTCGGTTGTGTTTGGCCTGCGGAGGAAAGAATTATCGAGAATTACGGCGATATTATGAAAAAAGATCCTCGTCGGTGATAACATGTGAAGAAGATTATATTAATCGATTTCAAGCTAATAACGATTTAGACAAATAGAATATCATAAAATGAACTTGAAATCAGCGAATCCAGAAACAACAGTAACATGCGAGTTTAAATCTCACCCAACTATCGAGGGATACGAAGCATCGTCCGATGGTGTTGTCAGACATATCAAAATGAAGAAACGTGTTGGTAATGTTAACTGTTTTGGATATCTCAGATTTACCGTCAGCAAAAATAATAAAAGAAGATCCGCAAGATATTATAATCACAGGTTTATATTCGAAGTTTTCAACGGACCAATAGAAATCGGTCTTGTTATCGACCACATTGACGGAAATAAACTTAACAATAAACTGTTAAATCTTCGCGCGGTATCTCAGAGTGAAAATTGCATATCCGGCAATACCGGTGGTGTACGATCAGCTAAGGGGGTTAAATCGATAAATCAAGAAACAAGCAAGGAACTTGTATTTACGTCGATGAATGCCGCCGCAAGGTATTTCGGTATTAATTCTCCCTCGGTACGATATGCGGCAGAAAAAATAATCAACGCGACATTCTCATATAAATTTAGCGCGTGGATCGAATTTTCTTATATTCCGATAATATCCGATTCGGAAAGTGAGATCGAAGATTTTCTAAAAATTAATTGAATATTACAAAAATTATATAATGAACGAAGAAAACGTAAACAACATCATCGAAGCCATCGATGACCTGAAAAATAAAAAAATAAATTTATCTTCGGATTTGGACACAGGTAAAATCCGGTCCGAATTTGAGACAATTGTTCAGGGAAAGCTCGAATACAGATACACGCTACCGTCAGAATATAAATTCATAAAGAAAATCCAAATTGCGATGTATCAATCACTTGCGACTGTCAGCGATGATCAATTTGAGAATTTCGTTAAATTATCGACGCTGGTAGAAAAAGTTAGATCGAGTTTGTCCGACGAGTATGAGTCAAGAAAAATTACAAGCTCGCGCGTCAGGCAGTTGAAAAAGCTGGTCGATGAAAGCAGAATCGAAGATTCTTGAATTAGCGTCAAAGATTCTTAAGATTCTCAAAATTAGCGTCAAAGATTCTGAAGATTTTATCACAAAAAAAAACAAAATTTCTGATTTTTATTATTTTTTTAATATTTTACTGAAATTGCACAATTTTCTTATTTCTGACTACCATTTACCCCAGCAGATTTGCTAAATTATATAAATTACTCAATTTGACGGGTATTTACCTCAGCAGATTTAAGAAATTATATAAATTACTCGATTTGACGGGTATTTACCCCATCAAAAACATAAAATTACACAAATTTCTTAATTTCTCTGATTTTTATTAATTTTTTTTATTATTTACCGAAATAATTTATTTATTGAAATTGTGCAATTTTCTTAATTTTGACGGGTATTTACCCCATCAAAAACATAAAATTATATAAATTACTCAATTTGACGGGTATTTACCCCAGCAGATTTACGAAATTATATAAATTGCACAATTTGACGGGCATTTACCCCATCAAAATTAAAAAAATCTACTAATTTTGAAAATTTCCTTGGGTTTTATTATTTTTTTTGGCCATTTCTCTTTGGCGGAAAGATCAAAAATCTTCGATTTTCACGATCTTACCAGCAAATTGATACTCAGTGTTTCTCCGCGTATATCAAGCAAATGTCCATTTTGATCCGTCAGTTTGAAATTTATCTTCGATAATAATCGATTGTGACATCGCAGATAAAACGGATTTACTGGCTGTTTTATTATCAAAAAACCCGGAGATGCGCTAGGTGAAAACGAATATAAGATAAATCCCTGCTGTGCCTGCTCTGACACAGACGAATCTACGTTGTAGCTACCTTCGACGACATCCGCGTGAAGATAAATCGCGATAACCTCCGTTATATTGACGATACCTGGCGAGATATGCAGCCCTTGCCCGGCAGGATCATTATTGTGTTTGAGAATTGATTCTGATTGTATTTTTTTAGTCAACGCGGCATGTAATTTCGGAAATAAATCATCGATGGTATCAGTGACGGATTTTCTCATTTCATCAACATCATAATCGGGAAATTTGAAATTTGGTAGCGTTTCCTCGGTTAATCCAAATACTCTCATGAATTTTTGTTTTTCTCCTGAATTTTTGATCAACTCGAATTTGCTAATAGGAAGAACATAATCGGCAATTGATATATCGTCGATTATCGCCCGAATGAACATACCATGATAATATTCAACATCATTCGCGAGTTGATTTAAAATCTTCACGCGTCCGATGATTTCGCTACATGAGCCTGATTTATTTAAGATGCATTCATGAAAGGATTCCCGCAATAAATTTAATTGTAATTTATGTTCTTGAATAAATTCGTCGAGGGTTTTTCTTACCAAGGTACCGTCTATGGGGGCTATTATCCTGTTAATGTTGGTAGCGTCGAAGATTTTCACACCGGGAGGAATTTTAGGAAGAGGCAACCACGAGAGAGTTTTTTCGTCCCTAAAAGTAAAAGCGAACATTACCAGGTTAAATTTGTGGTTATTCATGAGATTGATGGCGCTGTGGATCAGAGGCTTGTGTTTGATATCTCCGTACCATCCTTCGTCGGTGGTAAAATCTGATTATTTTGGCTCCGGTAGTTCTGGAGGAGCTTCCTCGTGCCAACCTGGAATAATAAAATCTGGTTTTTCTGGTTTTGCCAGAGGTGCGATTTCGGGCCAACCTAGAACTGTCCTAATCGATGACTGGTAAATATCAACGATATATGGCGATTTTACCTCGATTATCGACGACAACGTTGGATCGTGCGAGGATATTTTTATTCCTGGAGTAGCATCGCCGGTTATATTTGATATTCTACTGGTAAGTTCCTTATCTAGTTGCTCAATTTCGTAACTGCCTGTTGGTATGCCAACGACGATCCAATCGGGAGTTCCATCGGGGCGGTTTTTATTGGCAAAAACAAGCGAATTATTCGATGATAATCTACCAAATGATTTCGACCTAACATTGGGCCAGCTATTATAGACGCGTAACTGTGACAGCGCAATTTCCTTGACGCTAATTGGTATTGGAAAATCGATACTAAATTCTGGCCTGGTTGAGCTTGCCGATATCAGCGTTGTTATCGGCGGTGTCGTGTTTGTCACGATTTGAGTTAGTTCCGACATTATTGATATTCATTTGTTCAATCTCAGAATAGATATTTACCATCACAGAAAATTCTAGATCGGATATAACGCCATCGTTGAGACTCTCAGAAAGCAACGATGATAATTTCGAATACGCCTCGTTGATCTGGGATAATTTACTCGTGTATAAAGACAATTTCTCATTCGTGCACGAGGATATTTTTTTGCGATGATATTGAGAACACCAGCGATTGTTGTTGTCGACGAGATTATTATCGTTGCTGCGATCGGCGCGATTGTTGTTACCGCGGATAAGATTATTCCCGCACCGGCGATTATTGCACTTACCGCGTATACGGCAACATCGATGGCAATTAATCTGCGTTGATATTTTTTTATTTTTATCTGATACTCGTCGAGGAGTTTTTTTTAGCGAATCCTGCCATGAACGCGCCTGATTGTAACGGTAATCCGATGCGGTCATTTATTAGTTAGGTTATCTAACCAATTGCGTGTATTCCGGATAAATATTCGAAAATAACATAATACGTAATTGATCTTGTGGTGGTTCTATCTGGTGGTTCTAATACGAACCTTTCCAAGGTATTTTCACCTATCGAAATAATAAAAAATCCAGGATAAAATTCGTAAATTTTATTAAGTAAGGTTGTTACGTTGAATTTTATCTCGGAGATAAAATATACTCGATACACGCCAGTAATTGGCGCAATGAAGTCAAAACTATTTTCATAGGGTGACCATGTGCTATTTTGTGTTTTTACCACAAATGGTACATGGCAAGGAATACTTTTTGTTTCTACCTCCGCTGGTATTGAAATACGCGCTAATTTTGGAAGATTCACTGACGATATTTTTGTGCTAATATCGCTAATTTTTGTAGATGCGTCGAGAAGTTTCGCGTTAAAATCTCGAATTTCTTCGTCGTACAACGATACATCGACCTTTTGACGCGCCAATTCACGTACCACGTTAATTTCCTCGTTGATTTTAGTAATATCCTCGTTGATTTTTTTCGTTTTCTCATCTATCGATTCACGTATCGCGTTAAACCCCTTGGTAAATTCGGGAGCAACAACATCGCTGAGTTTATTAATTTCCTCGCTGATTTTTTTGTTGAGATCGTCGATTGATGTTTTATCGATTTTCTGGCCCATCTCGGTATTTATTTTGGTAATTTCATCGTTGATTTTTCTTACTTTATCGCTAAGATCATCGTGCGATTTTTGATTGGCTTTTTTCTTTTCAAGCTCGTTTGCGGCGGTGGATATATTATCAATAGATTTTTTTATATCCTCGTCAATTTTTTTTTTAAGATTATTTGATGTTTCTTCGAGTTTTTTAAGCTCGCGATTTAGATTGCTAAATCTTTTTGATACTCTATCCTGAAGATCGTCGTGTAGTGTCTTATCAGCCTTCAGAAGCAACATTGCTGATAGCTCGTTATTTTTTTGTTTTATATCCGCGATATCGGCCTTGGGGGGAAACTCCGCGATAATATCGGTGATATCAGCTATAGATTTCAACACCAATTCTGATTGACGAGTAAATTGATTGATGTGATCATTATATTCGCCCCCCTTGATTATATCGGTTATTTTCACATTGCTGGTTTGTAATCTTCCTTCGCGGCTCTGAAAAACAGCAACTTCATCAGGATCCACTTCTGACAGCGATAGAAGATTATTAATATCACTCTTGGTTGCAAATTTTGATGTATCAATGTCGGCTACTTCCTTCTTCCTGTAGAGGAATCTCCGGTAAATATCAACCATGATATTTATATATGGCATATTCAAATACGATTTTATGATACAGACCGGATGATTTTGAAATTGCATCAAGGACATTAATTGATTCAGGACCGCATATCGGTGGATCCATTAACGTCTGCGTCGGAAGTGTCGAATACCAAATTGGAATATTTAACTTTGACACGTAATTGACGAATTCTTTTGGTGGCGCTAGTCCGTATGAGTCAAAATAAACAACTTCGCGTGGATTAATCGCGTAGGCGACCCAGTGTGTGCCAGGGCCGGTATTTGAATCGAGATTTATTATTCCTGTCTCGGTAGGGTTTGGTTTTTCTGGTAGTTGATCCCGCATAAATACGCCTCTGAAAAATTTTATTTTTTCATTCTTTGCTTCGTTGAATAAATCTAAATTTGAGGCTGGTAGGCTAATTTCAGACCGGATCCGTACGGGGGTCGTCTTAGATAAAGGCCGGATCCGTACATGGGAGGTCGTCTTAGATAGAGGCAGCTTCCTTTTTTTTTACCGTATCGCCCTCCCATTACTTTATGCGCTAATTTAGCACCTGCGGCTCCAACCGCACCTAACCCTAACGCTTTTGCACCTGCTATTAACGCGGGAATAGCAGCTAGGAAAGGGAAAATTCCGCCCGTTTTGACCATGTCTCTGATGGCACCTATACTAAGATTCACATGAACGCCGGAATTCGCTGATTTTGCTTTGGTGAATCGTTCACGTTGATTTTTAGTTAGCGACAGTTTGTTAGGACCGCCCTGAATTTGATCATTTTTCAGGGTTAATTTCAAACCGCATCGCTTTGATATCGCTGATTGGAGCTTTTTCATCTGACCGGGGGTCAGAGTTACGCTGACGTGTTCGTATGGCATATTAATAATCGTTTAATCTAAATTTAGAAAATCTGATTTTGTTACATTTTCTCGACAGGAGCGTCGATGATCCTCATTCTACCGCTGATTCCTTCCAATATCATTGTTCTATCGCTGAGAATCACCGCGATTGCCCTAGCTGGTCCACCTGTGTTAATTCTGGCCTTGAAATGGATATCAACGACGGATTGTTTTACCAAATCGAGATGTTCCAGGGAAAAGTAGTAGATAGGATAGCGAGTATTAAAATCCAGCTGTGATATTTGCAATCCTGTATCGATATTTTGATCGCGGCCCATGAAACTTAGCAAGCGATGATACGCGCGGGCTGTAGAATAGTTGGCAAAATCAATCGATATTTCCTCTGATGGTTCTTGTTGGCCGTTTATTCTCAGTGAAACGTTTGTTGCCGCAAATTGATCGAATATCATGTGACTGTGAGTTTGGTCATATCTATTTGCGTTTTGAAGAGCAACAAAGATATGCCTAGGTGCCGAGACGCCTTGCTGTGACGCAATTCGCCAGGTAAATATTCCGTTAATATTAACGTCGAAGGAGTCGGTCATGGTTGTTAGCCAGGACATGACGGACTTTCCGCCTTGATTCATGAATGACAACAATTTTTCCTCCTCAAGTATCGATGGAACTATCGCTGGCATCCACAAGGTAAATTTAGTTAGTAATATTTTGCCTTGATCACCTGCTTCTCGCCAGATGGCTCTGTCATTGCCTTCGGTGTCTCGAATAAAAACGACCGTGTGTTTTGCTCCGTAAATGACTTTCCTGAAATGCCTGCAAAATCCAAAAATGTGAGATAGCGGAATTGCACAGGAAAATCTTCGATCATCTCCTTTTAACATAGCTTTCCGCGTGGCAAATCCGAGATTGTAATTGGGATTGGAGCCGAGCACTACACCAACGTTGGTGGCGTTAGCATTATCAGCGGCATTTCTTGGTACACGGATATCATACGGGTTATGATCAGCTTGATTAGAATTGTCTTTGGCGAACATCATACTAGGACCGGCTGATCTGGTAAAATCATCCGAGTATCTGGCTAGGCCTATAATCGTCGTTGCTATATCAACGTTGTTCGTGATTGATTCGATTTCTCTTCCATCGATCATGTAAGTGGCGCTCTTGAATAAAGCCATGATACCGTTGTTGACAAGTCCAACATTAAAATCAGCGCCATAGTCGGTATTATCCGTCTTCTTAATTTCCCCAACAACTTCGATATACGCCTCAGATGGAAGAAAATATCTCGTTGTATCGTGAACTTGAATTTCAACACGACCAATCGCATTTGGTATCACTGTGTCGTACGAAAAATACTGGAAATCTCGCACGGATGTGTCTCTACCTACAGGCTCGTCCATGTCGAACACTTCATTTGACACTTGTGCGAACATTTATTAATAAGAATTTCATCTAAAACGAAGACCGCTGCCTGAAATGAAGCTTGTATTTGCGACTTCCTGTGCTAGATTTGTGTTAGCAACTTCCTGCGCTAGGTCATTTATTTTTTTATTTGCTGCGTCGTTTATAGCTTTACTGACTTCGGGGGGCATTTCGCTGGTGCTAGGTAATTTGACGGGTTGTTTTTTACGCGTTAAATTTGATATTCTACCTCTGACAAAATCGAAGCCTTTGCTGGCCAAATTGCCGATACCAGAGATGACAGTCTCGCCGATCTTTCCTATTGCTTTTGACGCGAATTGCTTAACTGTGGGTCCGATTTTAGGGACTACTCGCGTAACGAGGCTTTTGACAATGTCGCCGAGTCCATTGCCGTGAATATATTTGTATACAGGCAATCGAGAGTTAACTATGCGGACCTGTCTAGGTCTGCGCTGATGTTTGTGAACAATCATGTTATTTCAATTGTGTTGTTTTAATCGATGAGTTCATCAATGACTTCCTTGTAAATGTAGGAGTCGATGACGCCACCGCGAAATAATCGCTGGCAAATATCGGAGGCCTCGTTGATTATTTCATGAGAGTTATTTCCGGCTCGTTTTCCTCCGATTAATATTTCGAGGCGAGACACGTCGTTAACGACGCTGTCAGGGCAAACGGTATATCCTCTTCCTGTCTTTGGTTTTGGAAACACTTGCGACGATGGCGATAATACATCCTCGAATTTCTCCTCTTCTTCTTCTTTTTCTTCTTCTTCTTTTTGTATTATTTTTCCCATAAAATTTTGGTAACCCGGGTCATCAAGATTAATGGATTGTTTTTTTGAAGCAAAATATACCACGGGAGCCCAATTTTCTTTAGTAAATTTATTAGCACGCCCAGATTTCAAATATTTGCTTCTTTCATCGAAGCCAAATCTGGCAATGTTGATTAAATTATCCTCGTCTTTGTTGAAATAATCGATGGAACTTTCTTCGAATTGTGTGTGAGGAAATTTTCCTGTAATTCTGGCTTTCGATTCTGTGGAAATGGATGCAGAAGGTTCATCGATGGATTTTATTTGTGGTATTTTCTCTGTTTTCAAAGATTGTGGCGTCACCGAAGATTTAGGTTTTCCTTTCCCCCTAGGTTGACTTATATTATACACAAATCTATCCTGTGCAGATTTGTAAAATCGATAAAAAATCTGGTCACCCCCAGCTATCCTGTGTATATTAGCTCTAGCTCGGTATATATTCCTGTACCAAAGATCTCGCGATTTAATTTTATTTAATCCATCCTTCGTTAAAAATTTCGCCCTAACGCTAAAAGAATCTTCAGCAAATGCACCAAGTTCATCAATATTATCACCAGATATTTTAAATTGTTTTTCCATCGTATTCCAACCATCATCAGTAAATTTATCTTTTATTATTTCCCAAGGTTCTCTATCGCCTCCCTCTTCTTCTTCTTCTTCTTCTTCTTGCTGTGGTTGTTCTTGTGCTTGTTTCAATTGTTCTTCTAGCCTTTGTGTTTGTGCTCGTACTTGTGCTCGTATTTGTGCTTTCCTCAATTTTTCTTGTAGATTTTTTGTTTGTGCTCGTACTCGTTCCTGTGCTTGTCCTTGGTGAATTTGCTCAAGCTGACCCGGCACTACTCGAGTGTGTTCCTCAATATCTCTCGTCATGGGAACAATTCCGAGTTTCCTGAGTTCCTTATCGTCTTTTTTGTCACCATATGCGACTCTCTCGACTGTTTCGGTGACTGGCTTTAGCCATTTCGACGATATCTAGGTAATTCCGTATTGCGTATCTTCGTGCTCACGAACTTTTTTCTTAAATAATTCTTTTGCTGGAATAAGTTTCTTTAGTGACGCTAATTGCTCTCGCGCTAATCTAGCAGAATGAGGCTCTCCAACTGTGCTAGTTTTCCGACTCATATTATTTTCAAGTATATTATTTTAATGCGACGTAAAATTGGGAAAAGCAGCCCAACCATGCAACAAAAAAATTAACACAAAAATCTTATCCCTAGAGAATTTCTCTTATTTTCTTTTTCCTGTCCTGGACGCTATATTTTACTAACACACCGGCGCGACCAACCGATGCACTTGGTCTGAAATGCACGAAAATTAGCTTCCGTAGAAGGCTGTAAATGTGAAATCCGAGGCTTCTACGGAGAAAGTTCGCGTAGGAAGCTTTATTTTGTCTGTTCACCCTGGTCTGTTAAACTTCCCTGCTGCTCTCCTAGCAAAATTAACGGTAATTTTACTTGGCACATGGCATTGCAGCAAGGTGTTTCTGCGCCTAGACACATCTTTGTTGCTTTTCAAAATATTGATCGATATCATCAACAACATAGTCATATGATACTTGATCATTACAACTCCAGCGATATAGCGTTGCGAATAAATGGATAAAACGGGAACCATATGAGGAAATATCGATAATTTTTGCTGATTAATTAGTTGCTCGTGCATATCATCGGTTGTTAAGTTTTATGGGACGAGATCAAAATATTGACACCGGATTACAAGTATCACATTTCGATTTCATAAAATTTTATCCGATCTATTATTTTTCACTAGAACATCTCGATTTAGTAAAACAATCTGTCGTTGATATACATTTCAAGCCAGAATAGCTAATCCAAATAAACATGATATTAGGGCAGTTGCAGTCATACTTAGCGATAGAACTATGATTCTTGAAGGTATTAGCGGCCGAATGAGTCATTGATGCCCCAGTAGAAAAAATGTGAAGATTAATTTAAATCAATCGTATAATTATAATGTCATACGATCATGCTAGTGTGACTCTGACTCCAGGTCAGATACAAAAAACTACAGTCAAATGTAACAAAAATGTGCGGAGTAAAATTATCATTAAAAAATGTTCAAATTCAAGGTGGTCCAAATAAATTATTGCTAACTAAAACTCAACATAAAAATTTTACTAAAGCTAAATCAGCGAATACTGGAATTCAAATTAATCTTTCCCCGAGCGCCATCAAAGATATCATTAAAGTAGGTGTTTTTTTTCCCACTTCTAGGTTTATTACCAGCATTAATTGCAAAGCAGCAATTGCCGCCCCGTTATTAACAGCAAAAGCTGCTCCGTTAATAACAAAAGGCGCCGTATTAGGTGCTGCTGGATATGCAGGTAGTAAAATAGCAGAAAAAATAACCGGGGAAAGATAAGGTAAAAGAAAAGGTCGCGGTCTAAGGTTGCCAGGAACGCCACCGTCATGGTACGGAAAAGGTCTTCGACTACCAGGAACGCCACCATCATGGTTTGGAAAAGGTCTTCAACTACCAGGAACGCCACCGCAATGGTATCCGAGGATCCGTTAAATATTTCCCCAATGTCCAATTTTGATTTATCTAATGAAGCTAGAAATAAAAAAATAAAATTCTTCAGAGGTGTATTTATGCGAGATCAATTACCAGCTCAACCAAACATTAACGAGACAGGAATTATAAATCTCGATGACAGTGTTGGTCCTGGTACACAATGGGTATCATACACGATGAATCCACGTGAAATTATTTACTTTGACTCGTACGGGTTAGCGCCACCGCGAGAGTTTTTAAATTATGCAAAACAATTAAATGTTCCAATTTGGTGTTCAACGTTACCGACGCAGACGTTAACCGATCCGCCAATATGTGGCAGTGAAGCAATAAGTGTTCTTGACGCAATGTCAACGTCAACTAAACCATACCATAAGGTTGTACTTAGGTACACGTCTGATAAATTAAACCGCCCACGTGAATGATTTTACTGGTTTGCAAGAAACTATCAGAAAAATTAATGAAACCGCCGCTGAAGTAAATAAAAAAATTAATGAAATTAACGCAAAAGTCGCTGATATCAGAACCGTCGTTGACGTATCTGAGGGAACTAATGCATTAAATTCCAGGAATTATCGAGAAAACAAGCTTTACCAAGATTCCACCAAAAATAACATCATCGCAGATCAATAATATGATATTAACAACGTCAACGGGTTCATCAACGTGGACACCACAAAATAATAACATCAAACACACCGCGTCGGTTACTGGCGTGTACAGATTATATGTTTTTCCCAAAATAAGATTCAGAATAATTACTAAAGAATACGATTGGAGACATCCCAGAGATAGATTTCTTGGATTTTTAACTGTTTTAATGAATCAAAATGTCGATGAAACGTTTACGCTAGAATCTGAAAAAGTAACAGCATCAACATCGTATTGGTGACTCGTGGAATTTATCGCTGAAACACCTCAATTATTTACATTAAAATAAAATATGAGTGACGCGTCCGAGTACAGATACAATCAGGCGCGCGCGTAGCAAGACTCGTTGAAAAATATCATCGACATGTACACGGCAAAATTAAAAAATATCAACGACGATTAGTTATCATTGACGTTGTTGTTTATTTGGTATCAGCAACAGTTTTGCAGGGGCTGGAATAATATTATCCGCGGTAACAATGATGGTACCAGTCGCTGTCATAATTTGTATTTCTGCGGCAACAACAATGGCAGGCGTCCTTAATATTATTGCAAAAAATTATGTTCGTGCACAAATGAGAAATTATCCTCGTATGTGCTTAAATTATATACGGCAACGTTCGCGTACACAAAATTAACTTCGCTATTGTCGGAAAGTCTCCATGACGGAAATATATCTGATTTTGAGTTCTCGATGATGATACAAATTTACAATCAATCTGATATTAAACCTACAAATATTAACAATGTCGGAATTAATGCAACAGATTGAGACAAACACAGCTGAGCGCAGAACAACGATGATCTCGGTAAGCTCGACTAATCCAGAATTTAACATTAATTTTCCGACGCCAAGTTCTGTTGACGAAATCGCGCTATCAGAATTGCGAGTTTATCACAGTTGGCCCAATATTAGATGTAAATAATTTTGTAGTTCATTCTCAAATAATTCTTTCTTTTCGCGAATGAAAATAAATCAGACGGTACTCCGGATTGGACTTTTGTTGGATTAACGACAGTAGTTATCAAGTCGAAGAAATCAATAATGAATTATTATACAGAATAAAAAATATAACCGGAGATAAAGAACCTGGAATAAAAATATCCGCGCATGAACCGACGTTAACTTCGATTATCGAGATAACCTCACCTAATTATGTTGTTGACATTTATCAATCCACAATAAGAACCGTTCTAGGTTGGCCTGAGATTGCGCCGCCATCAACACCGTGGCAGCAACCAACATCACCAGAACCTAAAAAATCTGATTATTTCACAGACTGGGGAGAGATATGGTATGGTGATAAATTACCAAAATATGCGAAATATGCGAGATATTCAACCTTCGGACAAGCCAATTACAACAAATTTATCTTCAGAAACAAGGACGATATGTTATTTATTATTTATGAAACAGATGATTGGCATCGGAAAACAGATAAAATTAATTCCTCCTATGAACTAAGTAATTTTATTGATTGGTTTAAAGAATATAATCAAGAATATAAAAAAATATTCACAATTGAAACGGCGGTATTTTCAGGAGTGTATTTTTGACAGATCAAGCTCATTATGTAGGAGATTTCCCGTCAAGCAGTTATAATAGGTAATATCGCGTACGACATGGAAGATGTTAACAGACACATGCGTGCGATTATATATAGAGATAAAACAGGCAACAAAGGAAAAATTTTTGCACGCATATTCACTAATCGAAGAGTCGTTATTAAAATTTGAATTTCCCGGTTATAATGCACCCGAAATGAGAAAATCTGTCCACGACACCATTGATGAGTTATTTCCTCAAATACTAGACGCGTAGAGAAATACATTACTGCCACCAGATATACTTAGGCATAATAATGATCAATCTGGAGGTGGACGACATATTTCACCAGGTGTCGTAAACATAACAAACATCGTCGCGGTTAATATTAATTGTGACGTCGTCGAAAAGAGCTGCAGCGCAGACGCGTCAGTGTCAGATCGGGCTCAACAAGGATTTATTCTTTATTCATTTTCACCAAAAGAACACCGGGATACTTAATCACACAAGAACCAATCAATCCGATTTATCTACGGCGTCATAATAGTTTGTTATCGAGAATTAATGTCAGATAAACTGATCAGTCAGGAAATTTACATGATTTACGTGGGGAGACGTTAAGTATTAATTTGCTAGTAAGATTTTAACATCTCGACGTAAAAAAACGACAAAAAAAAAAAAATAGATAAAAAACAGCAAAAATTAATAAAACATCATTTTTAATTTTCACAAATTTTGAGAAGGTATTTGGCAGTCAAAATCACGCAAATTGTTCGATTTGTTACTTTTGAGGGGGTATTTACCAGTCAAAATCGTGCAAATCGTACAATTTTGTTATTTTGAGTGGGTATTTACACGAAATTGCAGTAAAAAACAAATAATTTCAGTAAAAAAAACCAAATAATTTCAGCAAAAAACAAATAATTTCAAAAATATCATTTTTTAATTCTCATTTACCATTTTTCTTAATTGTCTCGAGCGAGTATTAATTATTTTTCTTGATTCATATTCGTCAGATAAATCTGATCTAATTTTCTCGACGGCGTTAGATAGTCCAAGAAAATCTTTAATTTGTGATTAGTTAACGGATGCCAGCGACTGATACATCGCTGACTGAATTTTCTTTATAAATTTATATTCACCTGGCAGAACGTATCTACCTTCATGTTTATTTTGTACGAGTGTTCCAAAGTCAGCGATGATCTTTTCAGTATCCAACTCTTCCGATAATTTTATTTTTTTATTGTTCAATTTTTCGATGGCATCAATTACATTATTGATATTTTCTTCATTCATTATAGTAAATATCATATTTCTAAAAGTAAAAAAATAATTTTAAATTACTGATATAAGACGAATTTAGTTATCTAATATCAAGGGAATATAATAAAATTCGATCCATTCACCAAAGTTGTATGAGAATTATGCTTTATATATTTTTTCTGCAGCTTTTCGCACTGAAGCTGAGTTAATATTGAAACATTTACTAGCAGATGTCATCGACTGAAATATTATCTCCTCGCCGGTTTATAAATTTATTGATTTTACCCCCTTGGCACTACTATGATGACGACCGGTATTCCCGCGCGCAAAATTTTCACTTTCAGTAATCGCTTGAAGATTAGATAATTTATTATTCAATATTTATCCGTCAACGTGGTCAATTACAAGGCCATCTTTGATTTGTCCGTGAAAACATTCGTACACAAATCGGTGACTTAAATAAGTTTTCTTTGGATTCCTGATGCCAGATATCACATAACCCAATTTACTAACAGTACCAACTGGATTTCTCAATTTACAATGTCTGACAACACCGTCGCATGATGCTTCGTAGTTATCAAAGATTGGATGCTTTCTGAATATGGAATTCATATACTAATTATTATTTGTCTAAACCAAAGTTTGCTTGAAAACCTATTTAGATAATTCTCCTCACATTTGATGATTCTGTCATCGTCGTTGCTTTTTTTGTCATAATGTCTCTTTAGTTCTCGGTAGCGTTTTCCAACACAGCGTGCACATATTCGAGATTTTCCTCGTATTCCAACGTTGCATTTTATGCATCTAGTTGGTCCATAATTACCCTGACGAATAGCCTATATATGTTCGCCGCAGAATTTACTTTTGCACGATTTTCCACAACAAGTTAACAAACCGACCAATAGCCAATTGCAATAATTCATTATTTATTTAGATATTTGTCTAAAATATAACATGAATTATTTGACCTTGATGAAGCTAATACGATATACCTGACGTTGATAAAGCAAAGAAAGAGTTTTCGACGACGGAGCGGTTCACACGGGGTCAACTTGGAAGACAAATTCAGTCAATAATACCATGACCGATGCAAGAGCAAAAAAAATAATTGATTATATTATCGCTATATCACCGCGATGAGAAATTTATATTTGGAATAAAAATAATTGCACAAATGACCGACAACGAAGTTTGGGTTATTCGTGATAAACGAGATCCTGTAATTGGCGGGGGAAAAATGTCATTTTGTCTGCCAGCACCAGGCATGGATTATTAACCGGCATAGACAAACCATACCTATTTGACCTAGATGTCGATGCTGTAATGTTGCTAAAGAAACAACAAAACAATCACTGTTCAGGCTGTAATTGCATAATGACATGAAAATATCAGAAAAATGATCCTCGACAATTTACTGTAGACAGAAAAAATAATAATCTCGGTCATGCACGAGAAAATGTCACATTGGCGTGTTTAGAATGCAACAGACGTGTTATTTGAGCGATTTAGGTGGCAACTGAGTATCCACAGGAATTACTTGCAATTCTTCGCGAGTAAATCCACGTTGAGGAGCTAACGAATCAAGAACATAAATTGCTGGTCTTCTCGATGACCTTGTCACGGTAGATGACAGGATCAGTTGCTCTTTTTCGGCCACCGTCAGCTTCCCCTGGTTTGTATAAATATCTCACAGTGATACTGCCTAGAACAGGTTTTGTTGAAAAATCACGCCTCTTTATTGGTATAATTGTTTTTGTGATTGCAATTGCTGGTCTCATGTTTATTGTTCGTGTTATCTCGTTATTTTCTGCGCTAATTACATCAGGTAATCTTTCTACCCACTCGCGAGATCTTTCATCGATGATAAATTCCCCTGCATATTGATATCCAAATAAACGATCAGCAGTTGTTTTATTGAATCTTTCAACAATTGCTTGATCTCGATGAATTCCAGTGTGTCCGCGCCGTATCTTGACGTTATTTTGTTTTATTAAAAATGATACCGCGCCTAAAAATTCTCTACCAGGGTCAACTTGAAGTAAATTTGGCCACCTTAGACTGCCTCGTTGATAAATTTTATTGAATGCATCTGCAACCTCAGTGGCTGTTTTAGTTATTAACGGTTCTGCTTCTTTATATGTACTTGCAATATCAACTATCTGTAGGTTTTACCATTAACAACGTCATGTGGAAGAAACATAATATCAGCTTGATGAACCTCATTAGGTACGCTGACGTCTAAGTGTGCGTGTTCAATTCGTTTAGGTGGCAAAAGATAAATTTGATAAACAGCCTGTTTAGATAACACGATGCCGCCACGGGAATTTTTACTCGAGCAGCTTTGGCGAGTTTGTTACTTGCTGCTTTACCTCGCCAAAATCCAATCGGAGAATAATAAATTGACTCCATGCTATCAATTACCAGCGCCGAATACTAATTTACTTTTCATCGCAGTATTAATTAACCAACTAGTTAATTTTTCTCTGATAGATTTTCCAGGGATAGAATTTAATATGTGAATTAAATTTACGTCCGCGAGATGTCTTTGTTGTAAATCTTTGCTTCGATAAGCAATATCATGAACATAACATGCTTGATCAATAGCATTTACTGGTCTTCGTTTAATTTTTGGTTTATCATCACTGTCAAGTCTAACATCTAGTCGAGTACCAGGACCACAATAATTATATCCTGGATGCTGTTTTTATCCGGGATACTTTGCCCAAGGAGCACCAGGTAATTTTACTAACTTTGCAGCAATGTCACCGCCGTAATTTTTAAATTTTTTTTAGATTTTATTTTAACCGATTTTGTTTGTTGTCCAGGTGAAATAAATCTAAATTTCTTTGTGCCACATTTTGCACACGCACCTGTCATTGCTGATCTATTATTGCGCGTAACGACAGTAGTTAGGCCTATCGTTGAAGTACGTGAGCGACATTTTACACAATATAAATCCATAATATTATTATATCATTAATGTAATTGATTTTTCTGCTACAAAAAAAAATGAACAAGTTAAACATCACGCGGCATTGCCAAATTCTATTAGAATGATAATAATAGGTCCATCTGGGTCTGGTAAAACGAAGTTGTTGTTAAATTTGATAATGAGGTGGTTAAAGTGGGATAAACTATATTTAGTTGCACCATCAGTTGATGATCAGAAATGTTATGAGGTACTAACAGATTTTAACGAAAATGCATCATTGCTAAACGAAAATAAAGAAAATGTTATTGAATTTGTCACTGAGATCAATGATGCACCATCAGTTGATGATCTTGACGGAGACATTAATAATTTAGTTGTGTACGACGACATAATGTCAGACAAACAAGCAAATCCTGCAAGGATATTTTCACGTGGACGACATAAAAATACTGATGTTATTTATGTAACTCAAAGGTACACGCGGATACCTAAAGTAATGAGAGATAATTGTAATATTCGAGCAGTATTTAAAGGAGTTGACACGCACACACTAAGGACTATTCATCACACATGGTGCAACGGCGACATGGATATAGTTAAATTTAAAAATTTATTTAGTCGTGGTCAGTTGACTCCACATGGATTTATAACGATACATTTGCATGATCCACGAACACGATATCGGATTGGTCTCGAACACATACGTGATGTCACCCTAAGTAATTGGGGCAAAAGTAACGTCCCGCAGAAGCTTTTAATTTTGAATATAAAAGTTTCTAAAAAAGATTCTTTCATAGGAGGCTTCAATCGAGGAAATAAACCTGGTCTGTTGCTGCTGCTGCACTCGAGTTTCGGTACTTTGATTTACGACACTGCCTCAAACAGGAAATGAAACTCAAACCCTCAAGATCTGTGATACGCGGTTGATCCATCCAGGTCTTGTGGTAATAAGAGATACGTATCTCAACAACATTTGTCTTTCTTAAAGCATAAGGCTTGCACGAAACAAAACCTGATAACTTAAGAGATAATACAGTATAGGAATGTTTGATAACAATACTATGCAATGACACAGCTAAAGTAAACAAAATAAATACATAAATAAAAATTCATAAATTCAGAGTACAAACTACCAGGATGCATTCATATGTTACATTTAACTCAGTACTCACTTTTACTATCGTTGATAAGAGATTGCCAGCACCACAACTTTATCTGTATCTCCATCTGCAAATAAATTTAGTAATCGATCTCCATTAAATCAATGGATTTTGATGGTGCTCCCTTGGTTAATATATTAACTGCTTGGATCATCTGTGTGTGCTAAGTATCTTATGGGTAGTAATTCGGCAAAATGTATCAAAATCGTGCTTAATCTAACAATGTATCCATAGATCATGTTAAATTTCAAATTCACTGTAAAATTGGTTGGAATGGTTAAAAATTGAATTGTTTAAATATTTACAATTCATCGTTGTATTTTAGGCTGATGAAGGATTTATCTTTGTATAAAATTACACAAAATATTTGGATAATCGAAGTGATTGGACATTCTATAAATGAACATTCATATGATGTTTTTATTGTGATAAAAGAACGATGCTGTCTGAGTATTTTATGTGTAAGTCCATTATACATCAATCACGACTCAGTACTTAAAGCAGCATGCTAATCTCGAAGTGAATTTCAAAAGGAAATTTTGACAGATAATTTGATTAAATTTAAAACAAAATGGTTATGACTTACAGCGTTTGAAAGACGTTAGGTTGTAAAATATTCTAATATCAAAACTCTCTAAAGATGAAAGAATGTCAATGACTGAATCTATGATCTTGTATGGATGAAGCTTGAACACACATTTCCACTAATCTGTGGACGACTAAATGCAAACGAAAGCCAGGTACACTTAACGTCCAGAAGACATTTCATGAGAAATCAAGCTTGAGGCATATAGTAATTTATCTGATAACACGTGTATTCGAAAAGTTTACATCTATAGAAAAATATATATTTTTGATAATACGATGATCTCTTTGACTCTTTGTGCATATCTGCCTGTTTGTCTGTATATGTTTGTATGTCATTATAGAACCTCAGTATTTTACTTGATACTGCAAGTATACTTACATGACGTGAGATCTGTGTTACAATTTTGGAAGCATTTACATGTGTCCATTGGGAAGATTGCATTGATCATAGAGTTGTCTCCCTCCACAATTCGATCCCTAAATATATAAGAACTAAAGACTAAGCTTCAATTTAGTATGAATACTTTTATCTTTTTTAAAGGCGGGATGAATGAAAAATTAATATTGATGTAAGCGTCATAATTAGATGTGATTATATTCAAAATTGTTAAGTTTATTTGCACTGGTTGATGCTGAGTGCACTTTATTTATTAATCTTATTGCTTTGCTCGATCTTGCCTATCCCTTACTGCATTGTATTATAATGTATTGTCTTACTTTGTGCACAGCTTGATGATCTGCAGGTTTTTGAGGTATATATTTGCCAATTTTGTAATGGTTTTTGTGTAAATATGACCATTAAGGGAAGTATTGGTGGTGTTGCATGCGATGCAATATCGAATTATAAGGCTTAGTCAGTGGCTAATACTTGTATAGGGATGCTGTACATCTACCTTGAAGACAGGGAATTATGCAAGAACTCTTACTGCCTTCATAGTGCTCGGTGGAGGATCACTTGGGGTGGGCATGATCACAACTTTTCCTATGGGTTAGCACTAGCTGAATTCAAAGAGCCAACCAATGTAGATAATATTAGAGACGATCATGTAGAGTACCATGTGATCAGAGTCTTTGCATCAAACTATTCTTATGGATTTGTGCTGGGTTCGAATCTGGAGGTTTTACATATCGTTTCAACAGACTTTCTCTACATCTTTATGGTTTTACTGTTTGTTGGGTGGATTTTGTACATTTCTGTTGTGATTTTTTCCCGTTAGTATTCCACATTTGGAAAAAGTTCAAAACATGGCTGACAGGAATTTAAGGCAGCCGTATCAGTAGAGTCGGCCCTCTTGATCACCGAGTCTCGCCATCAACGGCCAACTATGGTGTGACATTACCTGATAATTGGCCTCTGCCAAACTTAGACAAGAACTTCCTAACTGAGGTATTCATTTCAGCACGGGATTAGAGAAAACTAGTCAATGCGTTAGTTCAGGGAATGTAACAACAACAGTGATACTGATAGTCGGCCGGTTCTCAAAACAAACACTTTTGCCCATTCACAACCATGCATTCAGCACATCCTAATGTTTTGATAGAGACCCAATTGTCTAGGACTGTGGTGGCGCTACAAAATAATGTTCTTACGGTATCTGAAAGTGTTCATTCCGTAAGTGACTCTAGGAATACTGGCACGAGAGAAGCACGGACGAATCCGATATGCTATTCTTCAGGGCATGCAGAATCATTGCTGCCGGATGTCCGCGTCTTGGACAACAATGCAGCGCTAGTGGAAGACAACTTCAATCCCTTAAGTGACGGTTACAACATACAAGGCTGAGTCCTTTCGTGGAGACAGTGCATCACAATCTTAGCAAACAATTTTAAAAGGTTCACATATTTCTCTTGATCTCACCTTATGCAGAGGAAATTCCAGAACAGGTCCCGGAATTATCGACATGAACAGACTCGGAGTAATATTGTCCATTTGAGTAAAACGTGTTCTTTCTCCACGTTCGATGGAAGTCTACATGCGCAGTTTGGAACTCTGCATCGATTTTTCAACCACTTTAAAACCCCACAGCACTATCATGTATTCTAGTACCGTTTGGTACTTTTCATTTCATATCTGTTTGAGAAACACTATGCGCTATCTACGATATCTACCTGTGTCTCAGCTATTGGTTATGTACATAAACTGAACAATATCCCTCATCCAACCAATTCCTTTCTTATTCAAAAACTTCTGCAAACGCTTCATAAACATTTACCGCAGACTACCGGTGATAAATGTATTCTATAAAAACTCATTCTAATACTGTCTATATTCACTCACAATGCCTTCCGTGTGGCTCTATTTACATACATGTTTCTCCTTGCGCTTCTTGTGTTTCTTTTGATGGGGAAATGACAGACAACCTGGTTACAGAAACCCAAGCTTAAGTTCTCTCGAGTTGAAATCAGTTACGATGTTGTAGTTGTCGAGTTTACACATTACAAAAAATGCAATGGTACCCTTGTTTCCTAAGCTTTGTTTCCCAAAAAGTAGAAGACCTCTTGGGTGAGGGGTTATCCCATAAATAGGCAAGAGTTCAACTAAGCCTTGCGCACATCATCGTGCTATGCGGTTTTAATCCTCAATTATTCAGCAGCATGGTACTAAGCGTGGTCTATCAGACATCATTATTCGGATCTTTGGTAGTTAGCAGTCATATACCTTTAAGAAATATATGCCTTAGCAATAGAATTTCCAGTTTGTAATTTAGTGCTGACTTCGGTCGTTTTACACATTACCATATCGCTTCCAATTGAAATGTGCTGCTTTCAATTTTTGTTTTCATGATAAAATAAAAAATAAAATTCAGAAATTGTTGAGGTGGTGTTTGTCGTTGGAAAAGAACAATATTAATATTAGGCACATCAAGGGTAAAGAAAACTGAATTGGAGCAAAGTCATGTATTGTTTTATTTTGTATACATTTTTTAATACATGAGACGTTCCATTATAATTATATTGTTTCATAAGTGCGCTTGATTAATATGCAAAAGAAACCTTTGTTGCTTATATCTTTCTTTTCTTTTTGAGGGAAAGTGTACTAGGTGGACAATTATTGCTTTCTTACTTCTTATGTTCTTGTTGTAACATCCATTCTGCAGACGTATTTAATGTGCAATGTATTCCGACTTTATTTGAGTGGAAACGTTAGTTTGGATTATTCGTTGGAATTGCAAAGTGTCCATTTGATTGCTATATTATTCTGGGCGTAAGTATGACATTATTCAAAGGAGTTCAGGACATTCAAGGATCTAAAATGTATTCGAAACATTCGAGTCTTTGAGACCTGAATAGTTTTTGTGGGGTTTAACGCCATTTTGCAGCACACAATACGGCATATATAGCGGCTAGTATAACTGGTGGAAGAACTAAGGAAAATTTAAGGAAATTATATTCACACACATCATGTTCTTAATTAGTAATGTGTTTCTATAATATAAGTCACGGCTCCGGTGGCCTAAGTGGTTTGAGCGTCCGCCTTGGATGGCTGCAGGCTCAAGCTCCTGCCCAGTTATACCAAAGACTTATTAAAATGGTAGTCAGCTGCCTCGCTTGGCGTTCAGCATTTAGAGGTTAGTGTTAGGGCTCGTTGGACTGTTGTCAGCATAATGTCACTGGATGGGACATGATGCTACATGAGTAGTAAGGTGTGATACCCTAGGGACAAGAGGACTTCCATGTTAAATGAATGAGTTGTACCCTGGGGACTATGTAAAATTTAACATTAGAGAAAAAAGTTTGTACCCTAGGGACAATGGAAATAAACATTGGGGAATAGTTCGTGGGCTTGTCTAGGGACAATGGGAATTTAACAAGGGGGAATAGATCGTGGGACTGTCTAGGGACAAGGGGAAATTTAACATGGAAATAAATCGTGGGACTGTCTAGGGACAAGGGGAATTTAACATGGGATTTTTTTTAAAAATAAAAAAAAATGGGGTAGGCAATGAAAGTCAAGGTCTTTTCGAGAGATAGGAGTGGCCCTCAAAAGGGCCTTTGGGTTTATGTTAATATACCCTTAACATAAAGGGCACCGCATAGGTCTTCTTCTTGTCCTTAGCCTGCGCCTCACTGTAGAACCATAGATTAACACTCTTTTGAGGCATCCTTGACGTTCTACATAGATCCTACGTATCCATAGGCTGGTGTCTGTCCTATGGACAACTGTCCAGTTGGATCGGACATACATTGGTATGTCGGTCCGGAACATCATCGAAGACACAAGCGTGGAAGATTGTACGTCGGTCCACATGTTGGGGTGCCCAGTAACAATTGAAGGAATGCAGTGAACTGCACTTATTTATAGGGAGAGGAAGGATTGAAACGGATTGAGTTCGTTGACCAATCCAAACACGCGTTACAAAATTCAGTCAGCCCACGTCCAATCCGAAGATAGCAGTGTGTGACGTCACGTAGTCTATATAGATTCGCTAGCGCCTGTACGCAGTCAATCTATGCGACAGTTTTTCAACATGACGGAAACTCAGAAAACGATCAATTTGGGGTGTACCAGCCGTTGAGACTACCCAAGGGAACCCGGACTTACTTTCAGAAGAGGTACATTGGGATTTTGTGGATTTTCTTACCTCGCTAGAATTTGTTCCGGAACCTTCGTCACCTTCATTACCACACGTGGAGAATTTTAGACAGAGACAGAAAGAAGAATTGGAGAAATTTATACAGCAGCAAAAGGAAGTAGAACAAGCTTTTCTCCTACAGCAGCTTCAGCAAGAAGAAGAGGTAAGAAAAACTGCAACAAGAAGAAGCAGCAAAGAAACAAGAGTGAAAGTCAAACCGTCACGGTACTGTTAGACATTTTAGTGGAGTTAATAAGTCTGAAACAAATGTGTCAGACTTCTTTATCACGACCGAAGAGAATACGACCTTCCCGAGCTAAACACTGCAGCCCTGTGACTAAGCCTACCGTACCACCCTTAATGATTTCAACCAAATCATCATCATCAGAAGTAGGCCTCGACTGTGGCAAAGGCTTAAGGCAGTTAAAGTTGATTGCTTAAACTCACCCCTACACCAAAAAGGCCCTTTTCAGGGCCACCCACGTCTCTGGAAAAGAGATATACTGTCAGTTGCCAATAACTCAAACAAACAAACATTGTACCCTATAGTAAGTGTCTGTGTATGAGTGCGTGAGCGTAGGTTTTTATTTTAAAATCAAAACCCAAAGACACTTACCTTTTTATACCCAATTTGTTCTTTTATAAATATGTACAATCCAATTCACAATTCACAACAAATCACTTTAAAAAGTTCATAAGACTTCTTCTGTCTCTTTGTTTACTCTCTCAATTGTTTCACTGTCACAGTCTTTTCCTTTTCTTCCTCTTCACTTTCTTCCCTTCTTCTTTTCTTCTCCTGTTTCTTTTTCTTCACCTGTCTACTTTCTTTCTCCTCTTCTACTTCTTCCTCTCCATAATCCCTTTCTTCTTCTGGCTCCTCTTGTTTCTTAGAGCAATCTGGAGACCAATGTCTTTTTTCTTGACAATGATAACAGGTATCTTGACTTTGTCTCTTTTAACCCCTGTTTTGCTTTTTTGACGGTCTGGCCACTCTGAAGACCAATGCCCTTTCTTCTGACAGATATAGCAAGTATCTTGACTTTTATCTCGCAAGGAAGGAGAGTAGTCCGACGGCTTGTCTGAAGAAAATTTTATAATGACCCTTCGCAAAGCTCTGATGAAACGTTCGAAATGGGTAGTCTCTTCCATCGTAGTACTCGGTTTGAGAGTGAAATGAATAGCGAAAGGACAAGGCACACACCCTTTATATACGCTTGTCTGCCGTGACTATAAAGTAACCCATGGTGTTTAAACTTTAGTCATTTGACATTTTGCTATCAAGATGAAACGATCCAATTCATTTGAGAAGAAAGAAGAAGAAAGTAAGAGGCAGAAACGTGATCTATCGCCTCGTACCAGGGCTGAAGTCTTGGCACAAATTCATGCCAGTGCCTTTAAAGAGGCCATGAGTGAACCAGAATCCAAGCCCTCTAAACAAAGTTCACCACCATTAGTCAACCCTGAAAAGTACAATTCCATTAAAAAGAGACAGAAAAGCGCTCCTCTATAAAATTTAGAACCACAGCTTCCAAATACACGGTGAAGTTTAAAGATTTCAAGTCCGACGTACCATTGGAGAAAGCAGAAGGGTTCATCACCGGGGTGTGGGATTCTTTGCTTACCACACTCAAGCGACAATGGCAACCCAAAGAATACGATTGCTTGAGACTTTCCATACAACACGACGGTTTGAAATTCCCTGTTTGGATCGAGTTTAGCAGCCCTGCAGAATTGACGGCTTCCAAAGTCATGGACGAAATTCAACACGTACAACAATCCAATGACCAGTTTGCCATCACCGATGGAAAAGCCACACTGGACATGACCCACGTCTCTCCCCCTCAAGGGACTGGACGCAAAAAGATATTATTGGTGGAAGAGCTTCGCAGCACCAAAACAAGTTTCGTCCGAATTAACAACCCTCAAGACCAGATGTGTTTAGGCAGGGCTATCGTGATGGGACGAATCTATGCCAACAAAAACGACACGGTAGAATGGAAAAGAGCCTGGGAGAACATTCGAAAATCGGACTGAGCCAAACAACGAAACGAAGCAGAACTCCTGTTGCAACAAGCCGACTTGCCCAAAGACAAATCATGTGGCATTCCTGAAATGCAGAACTTGCAAGATGTCCTAGCTCCACTCTGCACCTTGAAAATGCACCCTCAAGAAGTGCGTGGGTCTCTCTTGTTTCGAGGCCAAGACCTTCACCTCTATCATCACGATGACCATTTCGATACCATTACCAGTATCACCTCATTCCTGCGATACGGTTATTACTGTGAGAAATGTGACTATGGTTATAATAATCGAGAGCAACACAAACATTGCAGATCGAAATGCTGAGGATGTTTGGTCTCTCCACCCTGTCTGAGCGAAGGGCAAGAACCAGTGCATTGTCCTGCTTGTCTGCGCACGTTTGTCAGCCCTGCCTGTTACCAACAACATCTGAAGACGCAAGGTTCACAGAAGAAATGTGCTTGTCAACTGCTAAGATTGTGCCCCACGTGTGGACAAGGTCTATGTACCAATAATGTCAAGTCACACGTATGTCGAGGAAAGAAAAATAGTCACATTTGTCACCACACCGTGGACTTGGAACACCAATGCTACGTGCAAAAATACCATCCCCAACCAGAGAAAGAGGACAGTCACAAGAAGAAAAAAGGCAATTTCATCTTTTTCGATTTCGAATGCATGCAAGAGACCGGCATTCACATTCCTAATTTCTGTGTGGCTCATAGAGCTTGTGAGAAGTGCATTCAAGAAATTATCTGTTGTCATTGCCCTCACTGCAGCAAGATTCCTGGAGGACGTGAACAAATCTTTCGAGGACCGAACACGCTAGCCGATTTCGCCCGATGGGTCTTAGACCCCATCGACAAGACGTGGAGCCAAGATGACATTGAACGTTACCGAGATTGTCATCGTCATGCCACGGTGATGGCTCACAATTTCTCCGGATACGATGGACAGTTTCTTCTCAGATACTATACAGAACATGGCACCGAACGTCCTAAAGTCACTTTGAACGGAGCCAAAAATATTTTCAGGCAAGTGGGACAAGTACAGTTAAAAGATTCAATGAGTTACTTGGCCATGCCTTTGAGTCGAATGCCTAAAACGTTTGGAATGCCAGAAATGGCCAAAGGTTATTTTCCTCACTGTTTCAATACGGAAGCCAATCAACATGCCGTTCTGCCTCATTTGCCTGAGGCTCACTATTACAACCCCGACAACATGCGTACCGAACAACGAGAAGCTTTCTACGCTTGGTACCAGGCTCACGCCTCAGACCCTTTCGACTTTCAGGAAAAAAATACTAAAGTATTGTCGTTCCGATGTGGCCATTTTACGTCGATGCTGTGGAAAATTTCGAGAACTGTTCATGGAACACGGAGGGGTCGATCCTTTGAAAGAAGCTTGCACCATTGCCAAAGCGTGCTTCTTAGTGTACCGGCAACGATTCATGCCTGAAAACACCGTGGCTGTCATCAGTCCTCAAACGACCAACTATGTCAAACGTCAATACTCGGTCAAAGCCCTACGCTGGTTACATTACTTGTGCGACAAGGAAGACAAATGGATTCAGCATGCCCGCAACGGAGGGGATGAAAAGACCATCGGAACGCATTCGGTCGATGGCTGGGACTTAGAAAACCCCAAGATCGTGTGCGAGTTTAACGGTTGCTTATTTCACGGATGTCACGTCTGTTACCTTGACCGCGGCACTAAAAATCAGTTTTTACAACGAACCATGGAGGACTTGTACCAGGCTACTTGTCAGCGACGCCTAAAGTTAGAACAGGAAGGATACCAAGTGGCGGAAATGTGGAAACACGAGTACCATCACCGTTTGAAAACCGATCCCGAGCTTAAACGCCTCGTGGAAAGTTACCAGTTCATGGACCCACTGAACCCAAGGGATAGTTAGTACGGAGGAAGGACCAATGCCACCTGTTTGCTGTACCAAGCCGACGAAGAAAAAGGAGAAGAAATGGAATACTTGGACGTGTGCTCGCTGTATCCCTACGTATGCAAATATTGTCGTTTTCCTGCAGGGCACCCGCAATTGTTAACGAAACACATCGACCTCAACCAATGTCATCATTGCGGCTTACGTGACAGCTCGTGCTCGCTTAAAATTGTACGAAGCTTTAGAACTGTTAGGGGAACGCGTCCTGTACTTTGACACGGACAGTTGCATTTACATCGATCACTCGAGTCAACAGCACCCTGACATCGAAGGAGACCATTTAGGAGCCTGGACAGACGAACACCCCGACGACAAGATTCTAAGTTTCGCCAGTGGCGGTCCTAAAAATTACGCCTACGAATACCGGGACAAACAAGGATAAGAGCACACGAAGTGTAAAGTGAAAGGATTGACTCTGAATTATCGCACCAGTCGAGTGGTCAACTTTGATGTATTGAAAGAAGCCTTGCAGTCTGGAAAAGATGAACACTTTAAAGTGACCACCTATCAGCCCAACACGATTGTACGTTTACCCACTCACCACATCGTCAGTCGACCCTTGCAAAAAGTCTATCAAATCGTGTACCAGAAGTGAGTACGACTTCCCAATCATTTCACCTTACCGTATGGACAGGTCGGTATTGGTCTGTATATAAAAATGAACCCTAGGCAAGATCGAAAGTTCATTGTGACTACCAAGACCAAGCGAACAAGATGAATACTTTCAGAGAAACACAAAACAAGTTCATACAGGTACAATTCAAGTTTGGGGCTTCTGAAGTGGAATGCGATTGTGAGCCTTGCGATGAAAACGATGCTGTACGTTGTGACCTTAGCGATGCCGTAAAGCATCATGATAACTTTAGTGTCACTACCCCTGTCATAGAAAGTGATGCTGTGCGTGTCGAACCTGAGGGATGCAAAATCGATGTCCCTGATCATCGTGGACACTTTATTGGGTTTCATGGTCGATGTGGAAGTCCACCTTCACGTCTACTCCTTTACGGACGTCATCCAACCCTGAGCAAACTTCTGTCCATGTCACCCTTCCCTCATCAAAACGAACCTGTGAAAGACGAGTATTCGTGCCCTGTGCGTTTGTCGGAATACTGCGACTTTGAAAATCGTCTTCAATCGTTCAAAGGAAAATGACCTAAGTATCTGGGAGGCCCGACCCTCGAAGAATTAGCCAGAGCCGGATTTTTCTACTTGGGCGAAGGGGATAAAGTCAAGTGCTTCAGTTGCGATGTGTCACTTCACCACTTGGAACAACAAGATTCTGCCTACGTAGAACATGCTCGATGGTCGCCGAATTGTCATTACTTACCCTTAGTGGGACCGAGACATTGAAGTAACTTACCATGTAGTTGAAGAAGAAACCAGATGGGTTAGGAATCAAATGTTGGACATCACCGAGACCAGTATTTAAACTTCATTTCAAAAACGAAATATTATCATTACCTAAAGAACCGCAAGAGAAGATTTACAAGGAAGTTTGGCAGGGACTTGCCAGAGTGAAATCTCAATGGGTAACTGTAGAACTTTTGTGTCGAGAAATTCACAAGTGGAAAGTGCAAAAAATTAATCAATGTGTTAGATTTCTCTGGGTCAAGTGGGCATTCATACTATTATATCACTCTAGACCGTTTACATCAAAAGAGTTCAATGAGATTCTTGGACGTTACCCTGAATGGCAGTGGTCAGAAATTACCCACTATGTGAATTACGTTTGCTCTAGGAGAAGATTGTGAATTGTACGGACTAACCTATTCATGGATACTTTATAAGAGAACATTCGTGCTTTGCCTGTGGATTTGAGAGAACGCATTTACCGAGAGCTGGTCAAAATACAAGTCAAACGTAAAGAACAATTGCATCCGTTACGTCACCAGATGTTTAACCACTGGTACCTGAATGGTATAAAAGAACTGATTCTTCAGAAATTGTTTCAGTGGTCAGACCTTGTTCAACACTTTGAGTTAGTGAATGAACGAAATGTTCATAATTTTGGTTACAAAGAGAGTCACTTAGAGCAACGTATTGAGGAAGACGAGTTAAAGGATTACCAACATATTTTACGTGGAATCTGCTTAGAGGAAGAGGAAACATCTAAACAAACTCTGAAGTGTAGGTTACAGTATGCAAGACTTAGATTCCCAACCGGAGAACGAACATCTCTAGTTAGAAAGTACCTTTATTGCTTCCGAAATAAAGAGACTATAAAATCAGGAATCCATGCCACGGCTTATGTCACAAGTGATTGAACAGATTCCATGGAAGGAACTCAATGACCATATTCAAACCATGGATCATTATCATCAATTATTACAAGAACTGAATCCAATCAATTTGGGACGACGCATAGTGTGTGTCTTAGTGACTTGTTTTCTGGGATTTCGTTTACCAGGCGATTCCTTGTGGATTCTCTATCACCAGTACTTACCACCAAAATGGCCTTAAATGGTCACGAAAGACTCCTTTTATTCAAAGCCTTGCGTTTTCATCTGGATACTTCTCGACCTCTACGGGAAAAAAAGATTCGTGAAATTTTACCTACCCAAGACGTTTATGACGATGTGTGTGTAGCTTTTGACTTACATCCCATTGGACAGATGTCCGTGCCTGGAAAGAATGGGATTTTGAGGCTTGGACCCAAGAAGTGGCCCAGTATGCACGAGAGTTGTTCAAGGAAAAAAGTTACTTTTCATCCTGTGTTAGTGACAGTGCCAGAAGAAGAAGAACCCGTCACCCAGGACAGGACTGTCGTCGACATGCCTGAAAGACCCTTTCGGAAGGACACTTGTGTGACCTTACCCCCTATAGAACTGGTCAGAACATTACCCAAAACATGTTGTGTTGTACAGACACTTGATTCTATTTCACGTTGATAATTTTGATGTGTCTTTTATCGTTGTACTTAAGCCTTTGGCTTTTATGTATTTTTGTCTTTCGTATTCATGTTTAAAACATTCGATAAACGTGTCCTGAAAAAACTATATAAACTCTTGGCTTGTGTGTTTTTCGTGTCACAAGTGACATTCCTAACACTATGGCTACTTCTGCTGTCTCTGCTCCCTCTTCCTCTACTGTCAAAGTCATCGACGAACACTTAGATCGTGCCAGTTCGGAGGCTTTGTATCTTCGCCATCCCTTTAACATGCTCATTGCTGGACCTAGCGGTTCAGGCAAAACCGAATTTGTCAAACGTTTGATCGAACATAAACATCATTTGATCGATCGTCCACCCCAACTTATCGTGTGGTGTTACAAAGAGTGGCAATCGGCGTACAGTCTCTTGCGAGAAAATCAAGGCGATTCCATCGTGTTTATGGAATGCATTCCTAAAGAAGACGACGTAATCGTCTCTGACTCCCGTCAAACCCATTTGGTCATTTTCGACGACATGTTAGGAGAAGACGAAGAAGAAATTAAACTGTGGTTTACGCGTAAAGGGCATCATCGTAATGCCAGTGTCGTTTACATCACCCAAAATTTGTTTCAACAAAGTAAAGCCCATTGCACCATCAGTCTCATTACGTGGTCTTGTTTAAAAGCCCTCGAGATAAATCGCAAGTGCAAGTCTTAGCCAAACAGTTAGGAACGCCTTGGCTGACTCAGGCGTACGACGATGCCACTCACACTCCACACACCTATTTACTCGTCGATTTGAAACCTACGACCACCGATGATTTGCAATTTCTTACCCAATTGTTTCATCACTGGTGCCAAGACGGAGGGCCTGTCCTGTACACGTCTCCGTCTTCTACTTAACTTTACTGAAAAAAAATCTGTAAAAACCTCAGACACTTTTCGTCTGTCTCACACAGTTTGAACATAACGTCCCTTCAATCACATCTTCCCGTCAAATTGATTCGTGCCTTGTATGGCATCAGTCGAGAAAAAAAAATCCAAAAATACGGGCTCGTGTCTTAGAAGCTATTCTCAAAGAAGTCTTACGATGGTTCACGGTGATAGCACGTCAATTACTGCAAGGGATCATTCAGATTCCTCATCAAACCAAACGCTTTTTTGATCGAAACAAAGTCGCTTTGACCCAACTGGCCGGTCCCCGCATCGACACTCAAACCAAAACACAAATCATTTTGAAACCTGGAGGGAGCGATACTCTAGGAGGGATCATCATTCGCTCTCTCTTAAGATGGGATCCTAATGCTCCCAAAGTTCTCCCCAAGAAAAAAGCCAAACGAAGCCCCAACACGAAAAAGAGCCACGGTGTCAAGACCAGGTCCCCAAGGAGACCCGTGTATCCAGGAACTTCTCCAGTGGTGGATCCCTCCTCTTACCAGACACCACCCCGGAAAAAGTAAAGCCCCCAGAAAAAGAAACAGAGAAAAGTCCCCAGAAGAAAAAGCCCATAGGAAACTAGTCGCAAGAGAGGCACTTCGGCCAGGACGCATTTTACACTCGCAAACCACGACCTGCCACGGCGGTGACCGCATCTCCGGTAGCCTCAGGTTCAGTCATTTCTCCGTTGATGACACCAAGAACTGAAAAGTACTTGGAGACGTTGATCACACCAAGAACTTCTCCGTTGATGACCCCAAGAATTTCCCCAGTGGCAGGACCTTCCAATTTAGCGGCAGTGGCCGCGCCTCACAAAGTACCTGCTCCCAAAATCAAAGTCCAAGAAAGATCGGGCGTATTACAAAGTTTAATGGATTTGTCCAAGCAAGAACTGACTCGATTTAGTCCGTTGCGTACCCCTGCTCGACGTGTCATGCCTGTCCTCAAGTTGATACGACGTCAAGACAATCAGTGGCGACGCGTTCCAGTATAAAAAAGGCTTGCGACCAAGAAGGGGTATCAGTGAACTTCCAAAAAATGTCACCTCCAAGAAGTCAAAAAAGAAAGAGACAAAGGCAGACTCGTCATCCGACAAAGCGCTTAACCAAGCATCGACGTTACCCTAAGAAAAGACACAGTCGTTACAAGAAAAAGAGGCGTCAACAAAGGGGAGGATTCCTTGGCGATTTTGGGAAAAACATTGTCACCTTTATCACAAAGTGATAGTCCCCTCGAAAAATAAGATCAAACGGTGTGTGTTAAGTCATCCATGTTAGTGTTTGCTTGGTAAATGTCCCGGAACCCACAAGCAAAGATGTCACCCTCCAGAAAACATTCCTCTTCTAAACCCCAAGGAAAGAAAAAGAATGGACTCTCTCCACGTTTAGTCAAATATGGGGACATGTTATCTGTCCTGTCCAAAGCTTCTCCACCCCTGCGAAAAAAACTCATTCAAACGACCTCCAAAGAGGTCATCGATACTGTGTGTGAATGTTGTTTGAACGTCTTGAAAGGTACGATCCCTTTGTCCAAACACCAGAAACAATGCTTAGGCAAGCATCGTCACGTTCTTCGCCAAATGGTTCCAAAGAAAATCCCCATCGGACAAAAACAGAAGATGTTGGTCCAACGTGGAGGAATTTTACCCCTCTTGTTAGGCCCCTTACTGAAAGGAGTCTTGGGAACCGTGTTGGGAGGATTGATGGGAGCACGATGAAAAGGCCCTCTGAAGTCCCAAGATCTCCGAATCGACCCTTGACATCCCATGGAAGGACGAAAACTAGCTTTAGTGCCTTACAAACGATGGATGGAATGCCATCGTTGGCAAGAACAACGCACCCCACATTTACCTCCCAATCCCCATTTGAGCGAGATGTCCCAGTTACAACACGAATTGCAGTCCTTGATGGATCGCCAAGATTTGTCCGAAACAGAAAAATCGCAAAAGTACGGTCACCTCTTGCAACGACTGCAACTCTTTCACCAAAAAGCTTTAGACAAAACAGCTCTTCCTACTCTGAAAGATTTTAAGACCTTGATGAAACGTCCATCCCCCACACTGCCACCACCACTACTGTCATCCCCAGGGGTCACCAGAGACGCTACTCCACGAAGGCCTGAGGAAGAAGAGATACAAGAAGTGTTTCAAACACCGTCAGCAGCTCCCCTTTCTAGTAAGATTTCAGCATCCTTGTTTACTCTTCTCCCACACCCCAACGAGCAGAAATGAAAGCTTGGGTTCAAAAGTTGATGTCCACTCCTCCTTCGACAGAAGTGAAAAAGAAAGAAGGGAAACCAGAAATGAAAAAACAAAAGAAGACCAAAGCCATTCCATTGCCACCTCCACCACTACCTTCGACTTCTACTCCCGTAGCCCACCGGACACGTAAATCCGTTTCCAAACCACCCTTTCGTCAAACCCAAAGTAGCATCACCGAAGAGTGGGTGACTTATTAACACACACAAAAAAATGGAGAAGGTGTTAGCCAGCATTTACTACGATTCCTCCCATCCTGCAGGTTACGCAGGAGTTCAAAAATTGTATCTTGCTGCCAAAACTCGACTGAAAAGTCTCCGTTTACCTCAAGTGCAACGATGGTTACAATAACAAGCTACATACACTTTACACAAACCCATTCGACGCAAGTTTTCCAGAAGTCGCACCCAAGTAGAAGGCATCGATCATCAAAGGCAAACCGATTTAGCCGATGTCTCTCATTTGGCCAGCTACAATCGTGGCTACAAATATTTGTTTTGTGTCATCGACGTCTTTTCCAAATTTGCCTGGGTCGTGCCCTTGACTTCCAAATCGAGCAGCGAGCTAGTGCAAGCCCTGCAACGAGTGTTGAAACAAAGTGGTCGTCACCCTCTTCGATGGCACACGGACAAAGGTACCGAATTTCTGAACCAAGCTTTCCAAAAAGAATTAAAGAAACGTGACATTCATTTTTTTGCCACCGAGAATCCTGAAACCAAAGCCAGCATCGCGGAACGTTTTCAACGCACTTTGAAAGAACGCATGTGGAAATATTTTACGCATCACCACACTCTGAAGTACATCGACATCTTACCGCACCTGGTGCAAGCGTACAACCAATCTTACCATCGAAGCATTGGACGTGCCCCGCAAGAGGTGACTCCCGAGAACAAAGTGCTGGTGTCTGATCGCCTGTTTGGTACGTCCCCGACGAGAGCTGTCGCCAAGAAAAGTGGAATGTTGACCGTAGGAGATTGGGTACGCATTGGCAAAACCAAGCGCACTTTCGACAAGGTTACTTACCTAACTGGACTACCGAATTGTTTCGTGTCACTGGACTAGTGCATGGCCGTGATCCTGCCATCTATAAATTGGAAGACATGAACGGAGAAGTGCTCAAAGGAACGTTTTATTTGCCCGAGTTACAACGTGTCACCAAAAAAGAAGACGTGCACGACATCGAAAGCATTCTCGAACGCAGAACCCGTAAAGTAGGCAAACGATGTGTCAAAGAAGCCAAAGTACGTTGGAAAGGATACCGCCTAGTTTTGATTCTTGGATCGACGCTTCGCAAGTCATCGACTATAAAAAGAAGTGACCATCATGGCCTTTCACAGAGACGCAGCTACGACGACCACTCCTTCACCCAGTTCTTCTCTGCAAGATTTACAAAAACACCCCTTGTGGGTGTGGTATGGAGAACATGTGCCTAAAACGCAAATCGTCTGTTTCTGCCAAATCTTCGTGGTGTATTGTGTCATCGGGGCAGCTATTGCCAATTTGATTTTGCAACAAGGAGACAAACAATTGTGGACCATTTTATTAAGCAGTTGCATCGGTTACCTGAAATTCACCTCGAACGGGAACCACGGGAACCTTGTGTCCAGTGCTAGTGTCAGTCACCACTCCAACAACAACAACAACTCTATTTTAGGCGGAGACACGCCTCTGACTTCCAGTAACCCCTCGGACAGTCACAGAACTCTGGAATTATGAGTCACCAAAACCAATTTTACTTAACCTTACCAAGTGACAGTTCTATGGAGGTGTTTCCCCATAACACTTTGTACTGTTACACGGCCAAATTACCTCAGGCCATCCAATTAGATCACGAAGCCCATTGGGAAGTGGCTTTAGTAGAAATCATTCACCCGACCCAAGTCCTCAATGTCCTTCACAATCAAAATTATTTTACGGTGGAAGTTCATGACGAGCAAATGCAACAGTACTTGGATACCCACGTCAAATATGATAAGAAAACCCCAAGCACAAAAAATCAAAAGTGGACCACCTATCACTTGTTCGTTTCCCCAGGCTATTATTTTAGTGGTTAACATTTGGTCAGCACCATAGCCTCCAGGTTTAATGTTGTGTATCTTAAAGCGTGGGAGAGTGTCAGAAAAAGTGTCACCCTGGAGTACCATAAAATAGCTCGTCGCTTCCTAGTGAAATTTCCTGAGGGGGGTAAAATCATGTCCATTTTATTTTGTCCTGAATTATTTGCCATGTTGGGCGGGGACTTGGAGCTAAGGAAGAAAGTAGAACAACAAAAAGGCGAATTACCAGTCATTTCCGACAACGATCCTTTTGCCAAGTTTTTTCATGCCCCGGTAGAATTGAACCAAAGACTGAATTTGATCTTTGTGTACTCGGATGTGTTGGAGGATAACGTGGTGGGACACACGTCCGTACCGTTACTGCGTGTCATTCCTTTCAAAGTGGATTCTGCCACGTCCGCTGACGAGGAAGGTGGAAACACTTATCACGTTCACCTCGAATTTGTACATCCTCACTATTTGCCGGTCAGCAAGTCTTATTTTGACACGGTCAACATTGCTATAAAAGGAGATCTGGGACAAAATATTCCATTCACCAAAGGAAGAGTCACGGTGAAACTCCATTTTCGAAAACGGTTCTCTCACGAGTTGTAAGTCATGTATCCAGTGTACCGAGGGGTTGCTCGACAGCGAGGACACGGTTTAGGAGATATGTTAAAATCAGCCTTTCGTTCGGTGGCTCACGTGTTGAAACCGATAGTGACACGCGGATTGCACGCCTTGAAAGATGCGGCATTGACACACGGCAAAGAATTTCTCCAAAATGTCATCATTGACAAACAAAACCCTAAAGAAGCCTTCTTGAGGGCAGGCAAAAATATATTGTTGCAAACAGGCAAAGACCTTTTGGGTCAACGAGAAACGCCTATAAATGCCCTGCACGCTACCGAGTCAGGCATTCCACAGCAAGGACAAGGCATAAAGAGACGACGAAGAAACACCCTTTTACCAGACTTCACACGCCTTAAAAGCTAGAAAGACTAAGAAAAAAGAACCGTTCGAGACTTAGACGTTTTTGATTATTAAAGTATTGAGAAACAGCAGAAAATGATGCACCGAGAGTCATGCACTTGTTCCAAGTCGGAATTGGATCTGTTTGCCATGCCACCTGCCATGATGACGATGCAAGAATCCCAATGGGTGGAATTTCACCCTCTTTGATGGATTCCGCTCCCATCGAGTTTGAAATCAAAGGACAGCCCGAAGATTACATCGATCTGAATAGCAGTTACTTGTACCTGAAAGTCAAAACTCTAGATAAGACTGGAGGTCCCATAGACACTGAAGCAGTAGCTCCCGTCAACAATTTCATGCATTCCTTGTTTAGTGGAGTGGACTTGTACTTGAATAACAAACTAGTCTGTAACAGCATGGATACTTACCCTTATCGTGCCTACCTGGAAAATCTCTTGACGTACGGAATAGACGCCAAGAACACTCATCTCAACGCTTGTGTAGTATGGGAAGCTGACGATGCGGGCCAGTTTGACGAAACCGGAATTGATACAGCCAAACCACACAACGAGGGATTTGTAGAACGAAGAGACAAAATCAAAAATGGACAGAGTTTAGAACTGATGGATCGCTTGCATTTGGACACGTGGTTACAAGAAAAGTATTTGCTGAACGGGGTGAATGGCCGCCTGAGACTGAATCGCAACAGTACCGCTTTCCATTTAGTGGCTGATAGTGCCGATTACAAAACCAAAATCGAAGATGTCAAACTCTACGTACGACGTGTGCAAGTCTTACCTAAAGTGGGAAACGACATTAGTCAGACGTTGAGCAGAACGACCGCCAAGTATCCCATACGACGTGTGGAAGTGAAAACCTTCACCATTCCTGCTGGACAGCGAACCATGATCGAAAATCATCTGTTCCAAGGGCAATTATCCAAACGTTTAATCCTTGGTATGGTCAAGAATAGAGCCTTCAACGGAGTCCACGATCAAAATCCTTTTGAGTTTAAACATTACAAAGTGTCCAAGATTGAAGTCAGTCGCGATGGTAAAACCTTGTGTAGCCGACCTTTTGAATCTGACTTTGACAAGAAGAATTACTTGAGGTCGTACTTGTCCCTGTACGAAGCCACGGGACAGTTAGGGACCAACACCAGTCATGGCATTACGTACCAAGATTATGCAGGAGGCTATGCTTTGTGGGCATTTGATTTCACTCCAGACCAAGGCAGCGACGAGGGACATTTCCATCCTATAAAATCAGGCCAGATTCGTGTGGAACTTCAGTTTGCAGAAGCTCTAACTCAGACGGTGATCGTCCTCCTGTATGCCGAATTTGATAATACCATAGAAATCAACAGTTTGAGAGAAGTCATTCTAGATTATTAGAAGCCATGGAAGACTGTTATCCCTCTTTACCTAGTCGAGACACTTTGAAAATAAAATGTGAGGAGACCGTGGAAGAATCCCAAGACAAAGACGAAGAAGTTGTCATGATGAAGTCGAGATGGCCAGAACAAGAAGCCCATTTAGTTTCCTGTTTTGCCAAACACTTGGTCGAAAAAATTACGGAATTGATCAAGAAAGATTGCTATGGATGTCAAAACGATCATCCCCGTCAAATTCAACACGACTAATGTCTGATCCTGAGTCAAGAAGAAAAATTGGACGAGTATCTGGACGAAGCTTGCAGTCTCATCTCGGACGAAGTCCTGTTGCACCAGTGGTATAAAGACTTGCGTGAACATTCTTGTCCACCATTAACCACTCAAGAGATCCATCGTATCGAAGCTCTCCTGAATCAGAGTGGGGAGACGAAGCGAAGAAACGGTTATTTGTCAGACATTTTCAAGCAAAAAGTCAGGATCGAATTGATCACTTATTATTACCTGTGATAAAGAAGAAAAAACACACAAAACATGGATACATGGGAACTTTATTACCTTTTGAACCACAGTTCGTACACTGCTTCTTGGAATCCTGTCGTCTGTGCTAAAGATGAACTCCCTCATCGCAAACCTCAAGACCATCAAGCTTATGTGATCAACACGGACGATAGTCATCTCCCAGGAACCCACTGGGTAGCCGTCTACTTTCCTCAAGAAGGATGTGTAGAATATTTCGATTCGTATGGATTGGAAGACGATATCATTAACTTTATGAGAAGAAATGCTCAGACCACCCGATTCAATAATGTGAAATTACAAGGCACAGATTCCTTGGTGTGTGTACAATATTGTGTGTATTTTCTGCATCATCGCAGTCCGGGTTATTCCTTAGAACATTTAGTGAATCAGTTTGATCCTCGTTCTTCTTCTAGAAACGATGTGAAAGTAGATCGATAGTTTTATGACCATTATACTGGCCTTTTGTCTCAAGCTAGGAAACGTAGTGTCCATCAATGGCCTAATGACTTCCAACAGTGGAAATCACAATTTCATTCACAACGTTGTCAACCCTGTCCAAAATAATGTTAGTTGAAAAAATGTTTGGTATTTGAAAAAAAGTTTGATGTTATCTTCTTTGATTATTGTTAAAAATGTTAAAGTTGTTTGTTAGTGTTAAGTGATTTTAAATTAAAAAATGTTGTTTTGAAGAAAAAATGCCTTTGTCTTTTGTTTTGGCTATAAGAATTTTGATTCATGCTCTTTGACTTCTTACTATCCCTCCCATGACACTCATTGAACGTTCCGGCTCGAAAACCGTGTAGGGATGTTTTCCTTCACGTCCGCGCTTTGACTTTAAAAACCGGGGTAGTTTCCAGTCTAACCATGATGATGATGATGATCATCATCATCATCATCATCATACAGGCAGTGGATAACGACAGAGCAGGACCGGTGACCAGCAGCGTGTGAGCGGGAGGGCAAAGCAAGTAACATGTGCATGTAGGATCACAGAACAAAGAATGTGACCATAGCACTATTATCATGTAGAGAACTGTTTCTACCTAAAGCCGAAAACAACGTTCACTAAACCAAACGTTGCTGAATTGTTTCGACCGAAACAGACAAAGAGTGGAGGAGGGAAAAAGCCGATACTGGGGTTTTGAAGTTTCCTACACTGAAGCCACCACCTCTACCATGTCTACAAGTAAGCGAACTAAAGTTATAGCCGGAACGATAGAAGACTGGAGCGGCAGCAATAACCTGGAACTGTCTAGCCCGGACACTAGGGAAAAAGCTGCGAGACTACCTTTCTAGACGGACAGCTACCGCAACGCCGGAAATACCTGCAGTTCAGCGTAGCAGTCTAAGAAGAAAGAATAACAAGATTGCTACCATTGCCTTAATGACACACAGCTTTCATTTGGCAGAAAGCTGTATTTCATAATACTTTATTCAAACCAGATTTGACCTTATTGGTACCGCCGTAAATATTTCTTATACTGATTATTTATTTATGCGTGACTCTAACTATTACAAGTCACACTGACTTAAACGATTGGTTTATTTATTAGAAAATCAAAAGTACACTATGTACGCAAAAATTTTAACTTGTTCGATCAAAATTTATTCAAAATTGATATAACTCTAAAACTTTGGCTAAATTGCAGAGGTGGCTTACACATTATTGGTATTGTTTATTGTCCATTAGAATAACTGGACTCGATTTGAAATAAGTACGGTCTGGTGTTTCGGGAGGTACACAACATCCAGGGCTGGCTTGCTGAGCACCTTTCCTCCTTTACCACTCTCGGATTTCGTACAAAAGTGGCAAGATGTGGAACGATCTCAACTTGCCACTAGCCCAGGTGTCCTAATGTGACGTCATAGCTGGCCAATGGCTGCTGACGTTACATACTGCCTGGGTTGACACCTGGGGCACTTTAATAGCTAACTGAATATATGAGTGTGGGTTTGCACTATTCCTACTCATATCATATCATTTAATTTAGGCCTTACATTTAGTATCGTTTCTACGAACTAACGGCCCAGTCAATTAGTACTGTGTGAGTACATAAATGCCTGAGGGGTGTGGCACCATTCCACCCCTCAAGGAGTAATCAATTAGTGCACCGTGTGCACAAAAACCAGTGGTACATGTCTATTGCAGACGAACACCACTATAATTCAACTAAACAAACAACAAACAGTCTAACCATCATCATCAAGTCGCGTCGAGCAGAGCAAGAGGTAACACGACAGCGATGGAAAGCAGAACTGCACAGAGCGAACAAAGCCAGCCAGGCGTCAGGAAAAAATGGCTGCCGGCTATTGCAGTAATCCCTGCACCAGCACTGAGAGCCATTAGAGCCATTGGTCTCCAACAGGCAGCTAATTGGAGCTTACGAGCTGGGACGAAACAAACTACATTACTACTCGTTTGGGAAACCAGCTATGAGGGAAGCCACTTAATCGACGAGAAGGAAGACCTTTACTTCGTGAAACTCACTACACGTAAAAATGGCAACGTTGGCAGAGAAGGAAACTGGACCCACCACAGTAGACTAACCACTCTACCACGCCCGTTACGAAACCGTACGAAACAGAGGGTCACCTTCACCCGAAAAAGACGCCCCTATTAACTGGGACTACCACCACCACCACACCATCTCCACTCAAACCAGCGAACTGCAACCAACCCAAAGGGCGGTGAACACCAGGGAAGCTTCTACAACAACTACAACCTCAGAACCACAGCAGATTGAAGCAGTCATGAAATCACTACCACCAACACCACAAATTTCACCGATGTTAAAAAGCACTCGGAGTATGACTGCTACACCTATTCTTCCAACTGCGAAGACGAAAAAGAAGCAGAAGCTAAAGCTAACTCCATCACCACCACCACCACCACCACCACAAGCCGTATCTCTCGAAATTACAACAACCCTAACTGACCATGCGAATTCCGCTACTTCAGCCACATCTCCACCTAAACCAGCAAACCCAGCAGATCCAAGGGTGAGCAAACGCACTCTGTACGAGGTAAACAGACATATTGCCTGGGGATATTCAGCAGATTATGGCATAACAAATATTTGGCACAACAAAGAAGAAGCCACCCTCTTTCTAGACGAACTTGGCACCCTAATGCTCTACAAATGGGAAGAAGATGCTGGCCCTACTACCAAGCCAAATAAATCAAAAGCAAAAAAAGCTTAGACGGCCTTCAAAAAGAGAGGGGAACTACTTCTAGAGTGCCCTTTAAATCTAGCAATCATGGTCGCTACTATAGTGACAGTACACCACGGGCTGAAAACACAGATCATCTCATATCAGGTTCGAGAGCTTGACTGGATCCTGAAAGACCTAACCGATCCAGGCTTACCACCAGCAGACAGCCCCAGGAGACGATATACACAGCCAATAACATACTTCAACATGAGTGCAGTAAAACAGGCGGAACCACCACCACCACCAAAATAATCCTTTTAAGGGCTAACCAAATTGCCTTTTTTATCTAATAGGGAAACCTAAATTGGCTTGGTTTCCTCCTTGAATTTACCAAAAAACCTACAAATTTGAACCATTGGACCACCGCTCAAAATTCACAGCTATCGAGAAACCTACCAGTGACAAAACTTTTAAATGTCGCTTAGACATATTACTTTAAATAAGGAATACTAGGGAGTTCGTTTATGTACACTTCTGTACTAGATTAGATAGAACGTTAAGGGATAAAAAATTCAACAGACTAGCAGACTTTGAACTAATTGCACAGGTGGCTTACACAATATTGGTATTTTTTCTGTCCACTAGTATAACTGGACTTGATTTGAATTAAGTACGGGCTGGCGTTTCAGGAAGTACATAACATACAGGGCTGGCTTGCTGAGCACCTTTCCACCTTTACCACGCTCGGATTTCGTACAAAAGTGGCAAGATGTGGAACGATTTTCACTTGCCACAAGCCCAGGTGTCCTAATGTGACGTCATAGCTGGCCAATGGCAGATGACGTTACATACTGCTTGATTGACACCTGGGGCAGTTATCAAAAAATAAGAAACTGAATACATTATTGTGGGTTTGCACTCCTTCTACTCATTATCTTAGGCCTTACATTTAGTATCATATTGGCACGCCATAACTGTCTACGAACTAACCGCCCAATCAATTAGTACTCTGTGAGTACATAAATGCCTGAGGGGTGTGGCACCATTCCTCCCATCAGGAGTAATCAATTAGTGCACCGTATGTACATAAACCAGAGGTACATGTCTATTGCAGACGAACACCTCTATAATTCAACTAATCAATCAATCAAATCAGTCTAACCATTCATTGTCGACTCATCCTCCTACGAAGATGTGCTCCAAACTAGCTAAGCTAAACGAAGCCTACGTGAATTTGTATAGGGTCAGACACAGTCTGATACCGAAGCCAGAAGAGATAGAGAATGTGAGAATGTTAAAAGTCACTGAAGACCTGATAGAAGAGCTCTTCAGAGAAGAAATTAACAGGGAGAAAGACGAATGGACAGAAAGGTACAGACTTCAGAAACAGCAGAGAGAGCAGCAACAGCAACAACAACAGCAACAAAAGCAGCAGCAACCTGAACCTGACAGAGGCTTTCTCGACTGTTGTATCGAAACCGAAGAGTTCTTCTTCTCTTTCCGAAGAAGCAGACCTATCGTCAGAAAGAATATCGTCAGAGGACGTCGCATTCTTAGAATATAAAAGATCGTCCTAGCTTCAACTTCACGCAAGCAAAAAAAAAAAAAAAAACAACAGCCCTTTTCAGGGCTACCCCAATCTCTAGAAAAGAAATAATCGATTTGCCGATGTGTGTAAGTAGAGTAGTGTGAATATAAACACTCACTCTTTTCTGGTGTGATTGTATATGTTTATGGGGGGGGGGGTTTATTGTACGCGCTCAAGTACGTTTGTGTGGATAGTAGATTATGATAATGTTTTGTTTTTTTTGCTGTTTGAAGTGTGGAAATAGTATATTTGGGGTTTGACTTGACTGCTTGGCGTATGTGGATAGTATATTATTTGTTAAATGAAATTTTTTTAGAATAGTGATGGGTAGTATAAAAAAGTTAGTGAGTGTTTCTTTTAGGTCCGCGCGTTGTTTGGTCATGATCTAGGTAATATAAATTTTGGGTTTTAAGGGATGTTTTCCTTCACGTCCGCGCTTTTAGTATAAATTGAAAATCGCTCGGCAGTCTAGCTACCCTTGTTGATTGATCAACACTAGAGAATGAGCAGAAGGCTAGCGAAACAGTTGGAACTTCATGTGCACCTGGAATATGCCAGGCTCATGCTAAATGAACTGGCCGCGGAGGCCATAGTTGAAGAGGGAAGGATGAAAGAGGAGGAGAGAAGAAAAAAAGAAGAGGAGGAAAAGGAGAGAGGAATGGCTGTACCACAGCCACAAGTAGGAAATTTCAGAATCCCAGAGACAGAAGATTGGAATTCTGAAGCCACTCATTCCGCCTCTGCTCTCCCCCAAAAAAGAGTGAAAGGAGATTGGAGTAGGAGATGTATGTGTGGTGCCAGGCTTGGAAGGTGCCATCATTGACCAGGTGCCATGGAGTTCAAAACAAACAGCCCTTTTCAGGGCTACCCAAACCTTTAGATAAGAAATAGTAATCCATTTGCCAATGTGTGTATGCAGAGTAGTGTGAATATAAACACTGACTCTTTTTTCCTAGTGTGAGTGTATGTGTTTGTGTTTGTAAGTGCTCAAGTACGTTTGTGTGGATAGTAGATTATTGGGTTTTGTAAGAGCTTAAGTTGATTTGTGTGGCTAGTAGATTTGGGTTTAATTTTAATGCTTTGCGTGTGTGGATCGTAGATTTGGGGTTTGTTTATTTCTGCTTCACGTATGTGGATAGTACATAATATAAAATGAGAAAAGTAGGGGGTGTTTTCCTTCATGTCCGCGCGTTTTAAGTGATGATCTATTTAATATAAGTTTTGTGTCTTAGGGGGATGTTTTCCTTCACGTCCGCACTTTAACTATAAGAACCCTCAGTGTTCGTTATTCGCACCATTCCACGGAATAAACAAAACGAAGATGGAAGTGTCCCAATTGTTGAAAAATTTAATGAATATTTACTTTTGGATGGTGGATGGGAAATATGGAGTTGAAAGGATTGAAAGAGATTGGAGGTTAAGAACAAGTCTGCACTACGTGAACGAACTAAAATTAGCCAGGGAGATGATAGAGGGATTAATTGAAGAAGAAGTGAAGAGACTGAGAGGGCTGATAAATCCCTCCATGTCAGAGTGGGGACAATAAAAGAAGCCATGAGGTAGGTAAAAGAAGTAAGACGGTTTTTGGAAGAGATAGAACAACGGTCAGAGTGGACCTTTGTCAAAAGGGGTGTTGAACAATTGAAAAAAGGGGAAGAACAGATGAGAAAGGTGATAGATGAAGAAGTGAAGACAATAAAGAAGAGGTGGAGAAAAGAGAGGAAAGAAGAAGAAAATAGAAAGAAAAATGAAGAACTAGAGAAACTGAACGTTAACTGGATGAAAATCCAGAACAAGTTCCGAGCCTTGGGTCACCCGGACTGGATACCGGAAAATGAAAAGAGAAAGAAGGGAAATTTTTTCAAAGATAAGGGGATGGATAAAGAGGTTAAGGAGTTAGAAGAAGAAGAAAACCAAAGGCCCTTTTCAGGGCCATTCCTATCTCTCGAAAAGACCTTGACTTTCATTGCCTACCCCATTTTTTATTTTTTTAATTTAAAAAAAATCCCATGTTAAATTCCCCACGATTTATTTCCATGTTAAATTTCCCCTTGTCCCTAGACAGTCCCACGATCTATTCCCCCATGTTAAATTCCCATTGTCCCTAGACAGTCCCACGAACTATTCCCCAATGTTAATTTCCATTGTCCCTAGTGTACAAACTTTTTTCTATAATGTTAAATTTTACATAGTCCCCAGGGTACAACTCATTCATTTAACATAGAAGTCCCCTTGTCCCTAGCGTATCCCACCTTACTACTTATATGTCTGTAGCATGATGCCACAGTGCAGACACGTATCGATATGACTGGAAATCTTTTAAAGCTCTTTGAAAAATCCAGATCAAGCGCACACGTTAACGTAAGTCAGTAATTACAAAATTTTATATCAAACGTTTCAGAAAATATGTATGCTGGCGAAGTGACACAAGATTAGGACTGTTTAAGTGCTAATTAATGAATAAGATCGAGATTAATGTCACAAAAGTAAAATGCATGTCACAAAAAGAAATGTCCACTTTCATTACCGTTGGAATTACGCTTGTGAGCTTACAAAGAAAACCCACTTTTCTTTAACTCGTGACTTTATCACTCTTACAAAATGCATGCGTTTCACTCATTCGTGAGCAATATGAATATTATGCAAAAGAAAATATATACATGGTCAAATATACTTGAATGCATTCATCATCTCAATGTATATTTTATACTTTACTTTTTACAGCTTTTCGAAACGGATCACGTCAAGGTCGTTTCTTTTGATTTTGACTCTTTCTTTTTTGTGGTCGTTGGTTACAATCAAATATCTATAGTAATAGTGAAAAACAGTTATGTTTCTAAGCTTAACTGTTCTGTAACCCATAAACAGATCATTCATGCGTCACATAATAGCTTTGTATAATAAACTATTTTATATGTACAGCGTTGTTGGTGACATTAACGTGCTTACTAAATTTGCAATAATCTTGTCTGTCTGTTACAGTCATTTTGATATTCCCTTTTTTCTTTTTCTTTTCTTTTCTTGTTCGCAAATATAAAAGAATTACATCATCTGAATTGTAACTGACTATTAGGTGCGATGTCTGCGTATTATTATATTTGGATGGGAAAATTCTCTTGCAATGTCTTGGAGATGAAGTCTTGTCCATTTAAATGAAATAGGAAATCAAATCCAACCTAAATAGGTCATACGTTGGTGAATGAGCCAGAAACACAATTCTTTTATAATACTTAAAATATATACATGGTCAGTTTTTCATACTGACGGTAACAGTTCAAAATAAGAGAAACTACAAAGAACAAAGAATTTTAAGGTGATAAGAGATGCCAATCATTTTTATATTGTATAAAATGGAATGAAATGGCTGAATAATACTTAGACTATCTGAGCATTTTTTACACCTCCATCAATCATCATAACATTAGCTTAGTTAAACCCCGCTATTACAAGACACTGCTAGAGACCATGTACTTACAACCTTTGTTTCTTTCCTTCTTGTAGAAAATGTACACTCCAGAAGTGATATTGCGTAAACGTAACTGACAACGCTCATACACATTCACCAGCAGAAATAGTTCCATATTCTATACTCTATATTGAATGCTTGACATTTTCTCATGATATGCTGACTGTATAGTGACTCCTCTGCAAAACAAAAACGTATCTCTTTTCACTCGAGGATAAATAAAGCAAATGTCTTCTGCACGGGGTTCTACACCAGAGTCTTCGATGTGCATCAGAATATTGGCGTAGCAGGTGCGCAGTGGGGACATCGATCAGAAAATATGTCGGGGACACACCTAGAAACGGGGATGTCGCAAATGCGTAATTGGGCAGAAATGAATTAACACGACCTTATTTCTAAATCAAGACGACGAAATAAGTTGAGCATGTTCTTCTTTGATGATAACATCCCATAGACGGAAATAGACACATTCTACTAGACTCAAAACGTCATGTATATCAGCCGGAAGCTGACTCCAAATTTACAAGGTAAACTCTTTGTCAGCTCCGCTGCTATCTCTTGTACTTAGCTACCAAAGTACTTACTCAAACTTGTAGCAAGATCTAACAGGATTCAAATCATGTATGGAAGCATGGATACATATTATGTATTGCCATCATAAGACGGAAACGAAGATCGATTATGTGCTTATTCACGGTTACCCCAGCATTTATAACTCCTTCAACAAACTCGAACAATCTGGATTAAATGAAAACTGAATAGACGGTTTTGTATATATAATGAAAACCACATTTTTCGAATAAATTGATAATGTTTATGCAAATATTCTTCAGAAATTGTTGATGGGCACGTGGCTTTATCCGCTTTGCTCTGCGTGTACAGTTTATCTTTAATATACACGTGGGCCAGTTGCGTTTCGAAACGAAATACATCGCAGAGTATGTACGCTTGAAATGCACTTGCAATATGATTAGAGCAAAAAAGGTTGTCAAACATTATTCCTGTCTCACTGTTGGCATGAAGGCTTCGATTTAAATTTTCCATAAGAAATTGAAACAACGGTGATTTTGGTATTTTTGCATGGAAAGTTTTAATGTATGTATTTATTGATTTTATTGATGTATGTATTTATTGATTTTATTGATGCATGTATTTATTGATTTTATTGATGTATGTATTTATTGATTTTATTACTATTACTCATCATAACCATTGCCACCACAACGCCATCGTCATCATCCTTATCATTATCATTGCTGAAAAGTAGAAAAGAGATGAGAGAGAATTTGATGAACTGTGGTTTTTTTTAGCGGCACAGAGAGTGAGAGAACGTGTGTATTGCTTAGAAAATTAAGCTTTTAATGCGCAAATTTCGCTTGTTTTTTCCAATTTTATCCGTGACAAATTGATGGAAATTCATAGCGAAATCTATAACAAAATGTTCTGTTGAAATGTTGAAACCATAGCTATATGAGAATTATGTATACGCCATTAGCGAAACAGAATTTGGTATACGCTTATCATTGGTATATCAGTTACCTTAATACAACCTCTTCAGATGACATATTATAATAGAAGTCACCATTAGATATAGACACAAGTCAATTATTGTATCGAAGGCGATGTCGTTTATAATTTAATAAATATCTTTTGAATGAAAGCCACACGATCTCCTCCTGGTCCACATGGAAAATACAGGTTAACTACATTCATGTCACATAGTCTCGAGCTTGAAAACTAATCCGTTTGATTAGTGATAGTCTAATGCGCAGTTATGTAGAACACTTGGTTATCTAATGTGATCAGTAATACGCCAGACGTGCAAGATTCAAAGAATACACAAAAGTAATAGTTACTGTATTAGTTTAGAATCTGCACAAAGTCCTAAGAATCTCTTCAATTCGTAATTTTAATCAGAAATATTCCTCATTTTTGTACACTTATTCGACTTAAAAAAGAGAAAACTTTACCCGAGTATGTTTGCAGAAATCGAGGTTTTAACAAATAACTATGTTAAATTGTACTGTATCTATCGAGTTCTAGGAATGTCTCAAGATTTCGAAGGAAGAGTCTATGACTCTTAGGTTTGAAGCTGTTATTACAAATTTGTTACGGGTCCCCCATCCTTCAGATGTAGAGGGCTAACTATGGCAGGAGTAGATAGTTAAACTACGTAAAGTTATATTTGATGAGTACATAAAACTCCGGCAACATTATAGAGAAAAGGATGAAAAACTTCCAGACATTGTTCTGATTACTGGGTCAGAAATTTGCCTACGTGCTGACCTGAACATAAACGTAAAAGACACGACATCATCCGGAACAAATGTAATAACTAAGTTATTGACAAAAAACAAAGTTGTCTACTTTATCATAGAAGGAAATTATCTCACAGCGTCCTTCATATGACATTCAACCACATATTTCATATCTTTTATTTAAATATTTATTGTGATCACGTTACACAGGACTGCATGTCAACCTTGAATGCAAAATCATGTTGTCTGAAATATCCAAATATACTTAAGTGGTATTTCATGATACAGTTTAGCAGGTTAATGGTTTGTCTTCGTGTATTATAGCATATCAGCACAAGTAGATTATTTAGTTATTTTAGTAGAGTGACTTCACCAAGGACACACTACATTAGATGAAATTGTTGATAATCCTTGAGAAGAAAGTATAAATCTACTCGTATTAGTACATTATTGTTGACGTCATACAAATCTGTACATTGGCTATATATGATGATTTGCCATCCAACACATATCTCAAGGCAATTTAACAAATATACCAAGAAAAACGTCAGAATATTAACTGCATGTCTGTTTCTATATTTTTAATATTTTCTTCAAATTTTAACTCAGCAGAACTACTTGAAAGTTATTGAGTTTCGATGACTTCTATCAGATCGGCTATCAACTTGTGTGCTACACGCGTTTCGAAATTTCTGACCACTACATCTTGAAATTAACAGTCAGATCGCAAGGTTTTGAAATCTCATTTGCTTAAAGCGAAATGCCTCCCCCAATTATTAGCATGTCTTAAGTGGTGAAAAGTGATCATCGGGATTTGGTGAATCCACCCTTGAGTTTAACTGATTCTGTTAGATTCAAAGATTACACTATGCTACGCAGATATTCTTTACATAATGGCAATCAAACTGTTACGTGTAAGTAGTAAAGTGGGTCACTTTAGCGTCAAGGAGAATTAGCATTAAAAAACACCCTGGGTCACTTTGGCGTCAATGGGAAATTTAACATTACGAAAACCCCTGGGCCACTTTGGCGTCAAGGGAAATTTAACATGGGAATAGAGTTTGGGTCTGTTGAGCGACAAGGGAAATTAACATGGGGAATAAATCGTGGGTCTGTTGAGCGACAAGGGAAATTTAACATGGGAGAAAAAAAGCAATTCTAGGGACAAGGGGAAATGAACATGGGATTTTTTTATTTTTAAAAAAAAAAATAAAAAAAATAAAGAAAGGGGTAGGCAATTAAAAGTCGATCTCTTTTCGAGAAATGTGGGTGGCCCTGAAAAGAGCCTTTGGGTTTATATATGCCCTTAACATGAAGGGCATCTGTGACTTCTTCTTGTCCTTAGGCTTCTTCTCACTGTAGGACCGTAAATCAGGACTCTTTTGAGGCATCCTTGCCTCTCCACGTAAATCCTACGTATCCATAGGTTGCTGGCGGTCCTATGGACAACTGTCCTTTCGGATCGGACATACATCGGTATGTCCGTCCTGAACATCATTGTTGACACAAGGGTGGAAGATTCAACGTCAGTCCACATGTTGAGGCGACGAGAACAGGTAAATCAATGCAGTGAACTGCGCTTATTTATAGGTAGAGGAAGGATCGAAACGGATTGAGTTCATTGACCAATCCAAACACGCGTTACAAATTCAGTCAGCTCGCATCCAATCCGAAGAGAACAGTCTGTGACGTCACGTGGTCTATATAGATTCGCTACCGCCTGTGTGCAGTCAATCGATGCAAGACAGTGATTCAACATGACGGAAACTCAGAAAACGATCCATTTTGGTGCACCAGCAGTGGAGACTACACAAGGGAACCCGGACTTACTTTCAGAAGAGGTACATTGGGATTTTGTGGATTTTCTTACCTCGCAAGAATTTGTTCCGGAACCTTCGTCACCTTCATTACCACACGTGGAGAATTTTAGACAGAGACAGAAAGAAGAACTGGAGAAATTTATACAACGACAAAAGGAACCGGAACAAGCTTTTCTTTTACAGCAACAACATCAAGAAGAGGTAAGAAAAAAACAACAACAACAACAACAAGCAGCAGCAAAGAAACAAGAGGGTGAAAATCAAACGGTCACGGTACTGTTAGACATTTTAGCGGAGTTGAGAAGTCTGAAACAAATGTATCAGACTTCTTTATCACGACCGAAGAGAATACGACCTTCCCGAGCTAAACACGCCAACCCTGTGACTAAGCTTACCGAACCACCCTTAGTGATTTCAGCCCAATCATCATCAGAAGTAGGCCTCGGCCGTGGCAAAGGCTTAAGGCGGTTAAAGTTGATTGCTTAAACTCACCCCTACACCAAAAAGGCCCTTTTCAGGGCCACCCACGTCTCTGGAAAAGAGATATACTTTCAGTTGCCAATAACTCAAAAAAAACCAAACATTTTACCCTATAGTAAGTGTCTGTGTATGAGTGGGTGAAAATCAAACGGTCACGGTACTGTTAGACATTTTAGCGGAGTTGAGAAGTCTGAAACAAATGTATCAGACTTCTTTATCACGACCGAAGAGAATACGACCTTCCCGAGCTAAACACGCCAACCCTGTGACTAAGCTTACCGAACCACCCTTAGTGATTTCAACCCAATCATCATCAGAAGTAGGCCTCGGCCGTGGCAAAGGCTTAAGGCAGTTAAAGTTGATTGCTTAACTCACCCCTACTCCAAAAAGGCCCTTTTCAGGGTCACCCACTTCTCTCGAAAAGAGATAGACTTTCAATTGCCAATAACTCAAAAAAAAAAAAAAAAAAAAAAAAACATTATACCCCTATAGTACGTGTATATGAGTGCGTGAGTGTAGCTTATTATTTCAAATCAAAACTCAAAGACACTTACCTTTTTATACCTAATTTATTCTTTTATCAATAGTTACAATCCAATTCACAATTCACAACAGAGCACTTTAAAAAGTACATTCACTTCTTCTGTCTAACTGTTTAGTTTCTCTGTTTTTTAAATTTCTTCACCGTCACAGTCTTTTCCTCCTCTTCCTCCTCACTTTCTTCCCTTCTTCTTTTCTTCTCCTGTTTCTTTTCTTCACCTGTCTGCTATCTTCCTCCTCTTCTTCCTCTGAAGAATCTCTCTCTTCTTCTGACTCCTCTTGTTTCTTTTTTGGGCAATCTGGAGACCAATGTCCTTTTTCTTGACAATAATAACAGGTATCTTGACTTTTGTCTCTTTAAACCCCTGTTTTTCTTTTTTGACGGTCTGGACACTCTGAAGACCAATGCCCTTTCTTTTGACAGATATAGCAAGTATCTTCACTTTTATCTCGAAAGGAAGGAGAGTAGTCCGTCGGCTTGTCTGAAGAAAATTTTCGGATGACCCCTCGCAAAGCTCTGATGAAACGTTCGATCTGTCTAGTCTCTTCCATCGTTGTGCTCGGTTTGAGAGTGAAATGAATAGTGAAAGAACAAGACACACACCCTTTTATATACCCTGGTTTGCTAGGACTATAAATTAGTCCATGGTGTTTAAACTTTAGTCATTTGACGTTTTGCTATCAAGATGAAACGATCCAATTCATTTGAGAAGAAAGAAGAAGAAAGTAAGAGGCAGAAACGTGATCTGTCGCCTCGTACCAGAGCTGAAGTCTTGTCACAAATTCATGCCAGTGATTTTAAAGAGGACATGAGTGAACCAGAATCCAAACCCTCTAAACAAAGTTCACCACCCTTAGTTAACCCTGAAAAGTACTATGACATTCGAGAGACAGAAAAGCGCTCCTCTAGAAAATTTACAACTATGGCTTACAAATACACGATGAAGTTTCAAGTCCGAAGTACCGTTAGAGAAAGCAGAAGGGTTCATCACCGGGGTGTGGGATTCTTTGCTCGCCACACTCTAGCGACAATGTCAACCAAAGAAGACGATCGCTTGAGACTTTCCATACAACACGAAGGTTTGAAATCCCCTGTTTTTATCGAGTTTAGCAGCTATGCAGAGTTGACTGCTTCCAAAGTCATGGACAAGATTCAACACGTGCAACAATCCAATGACCAGTTTGACATCACCGATGGAAAAGCCACACTGTCCATGACCCACGTCTCTCCTCCTCAAGGGACTGGCCGCAAAAAAGTCTTATTGGTGAACGACCTTAGCAGCACCAAAATGAGTCTCGTCCGAATTCACAACCATCAAGACCAGATGTGTTTAGCCAGGGCATCGAGGTGGGACGAACCTATGCTAACAAGAATGACACAGTAGAATGGAAAAGAGCCTGGAAAACTATTCAACAATCCGACCGAGCCAAACAACGAAGTGAAGCAGAACTCCTCTTACAACAAGCCGGACTGTGCAAAGACAAACCCTGTGGCATTCCTGAGATGCAAAAATTGCAAGATGCCCTAGCTCCACGATACACCTTGAAAGTACACCCTCAAGAAGTGCGCGGACCTCTGTTGTTTCGAGGGAAAGACTTTAAGGACGGAAAATACGTTCATGTCTATTATCACGATGACCATATCGATACCATTGCCAGTATCACCGGATTCCTGGGATATGTTTATTACTGTGCGAAATGTGACCATGGTTATAACAATCGAGAGCAACACAAGCATTGTGGATTGAAATGCTCAGGATGTTTGGCCTCTCCACCCTGTCTGAGCGAAGGACCAGTGCATTGTTCAACTTGTCTGCGCACGTTTGTCAGCCCTACCTGTTACCAACAACATTTGAAGACGCAAGGTTCACAGCAGAAATGTGCTTGTCAACTGCTGAGATTGTGCCCTACGTGTGGACAAGCCATACGTACCAATAATGCCAAGGCACACGTATGTTCAGGAAAGAAAAAATGTCACATTTGTCACCACATCGTAGACTTGGAACACCAATGCTACGTGCAAAAATACCAACCCCCACCAGAGAAAGAGGACGGTCACAAGAAGAAAGGCAATTTCATCTTTTTCGATTTCGAATGCATGCAAGAGACTGGCATTCACGTTCCTAATTTCTGCGTGGCTCATCGAGCGTGCAAGAAGTGCATTCAGGAACCTATCTTCAGTCATTGCCCTCTCTGCAGCAAGATTCCTGGAGGACGTGAAAAAATCTTTCGAGGACCGAACACGCTAGCCGATTTTGCCCAATGTGTCTTACACCCCATCGAGAAGACGTGGAGCCAAGAGGACATCGAACGTTATGGAGATTGTCATCGTCATGTCACGGTGATGGCTCACAATTTCTCCGGATACGATGGACAGTTTCTTTTCAGATACTATACGGAACAAGGCACCGAGCGTCCTAAAGTCACTTTGAACGGAGCCAAAATCATTTTCATGCAAGTGGGACAAGTACAGTTTAAAGATTCGATGAGTTACTTTGCCATGCCTTTGAGCCGAATGCCTAAAACGTTTGGAATGACAGAAATGGCTAAAGGGTACTTTCCACACTTTTTCAATACGGAAGCCAATCAACACGCCGTTCTACCCCATTTACCTGAGGCTCACTTTTACGACCCCGACAATATGCGTAGCGAACAACGAGAAGCTTTCTACGCTTGGTACCAGGCTCACGCCTCCGACCCTTTCGACTTTCAGGAAGAAATGTTAAAGCATTGTCGTTCCGACATTGACATTTTACGATGCTGCTGTGGAAAATTTCGAGAACTGTTCATGGAACACGGAGGGGTCGATCCTTTGAAAGAAGCTTGCACCATTGCCAAAGCGTGTTCCTTAGTGTACCGGCAACGATTCATGCCTGAAAACACCGTAGCTGTCATCAGTCCTCAAACGACCATCTATGTCAAACGTCAACACTCGGTCAAAACCCTACGCTGGTTACATTACTTGTGCGACAAGGAAGACAAGTGGATTCAGCATGCCCGGAACGGAGGGGGGCGAAAAGACCATCGGAACGCATTCGGTAGATGGCTGGGACTTAGAAAACCCCAAGATCGTGCACGAGTTTAACGGTTGCTTATTTCACGGATGTCCCGTCTGTTATCCTGACTGTGGCACTAAAAATCAGTTTTTACAACGAACCATGGAAGACTTGTACCAGGCCACTTGTCAGCGACGTCTAAAGTTAGAACAGGAAGGATACCAAGTGGTGGAAATGTGGGAACACGAATACGATCACCGTTTGAAAACCGATCCCGAGTTTAAACGCCTCGTGGAAAGTTACCAGTTCATGGACCCGCTGAACCCGAGGGATAGTTTGTATGGAGGAAGGACCAATGCCACCTGTTTGCTGTACGAAGCCGACGAAGAGAAAGGAGAAGAAATCAAATACTTGGACGTGTGTTCGCTGTATCCCTACGTGTGCAAATATTGTCGCTTTCCTGCAGGGCACCCACAATTGTTAACGGAACACATCGACCTGAAAAACATTCGACAATACGATGGCTTGATCAAGTGCAAAGTTTTGCCTCCCACGGACTTGTATCATCCCGTCTTACCTCACCATTGCCAAGGCAAACTGATGTTTCCTTTGTGCCGTACTTGTGCCGAAACGTGCAACCAAGATCAACCTTGTCAGCAAACCCAGGAAGAACGGGCTTTGACGGGAACCTGGGTCAGCGTAGAATTGTTCAAAGCTCTGGACATGGGATACCAACTGTTAGAAGTGTACGAAATTTGTCACTTTCCCAAGACACAACAATATCACAAGGGTGACCCCACTCAGAAAGGCATTTTCGCCGACTACGTGGATGCCTTTTTGAAACTAAAACAAGAAGCCAGTGGCTATCCTTCCTGGTGTCACACTCCCGAAGAACAAATACAATTCAAAGAGAAATACTGGGCACAAGAAGGCATTACTTTAGATCACATCGAGAAAAAGGAAGGCAGGCGATCGTTTTGCCAAAGTGATGTTAAATTGCTTGTGGGGTAAAATGGCACAACGTCCGTGTTTACCCAAGACGGAGTATTTGACAGAACCTTCCGGTACTTTCAGATAATTCACGACAAAACCAAATTCATGATTTGATCTTGGTCAATTACGAAGAAGATCTGGACTTTGTACAAGACGACCTTTTAGAAATGTCATCATTGCGGCTTACGTGACAGCTCGTGCTCGCTTAAAATTGTACGAAGCTTTAGAACTGTATGGGGAACGCGTCCTGTACTTTGACACGGACAGTTGCATTTACATCCATCACCCGAGTCAACAGCACCCTGACATCGAAGGAGACCGTTTAGGAGCCTGGACAGACGAGCATCCCGACGACAAGATTCTAAGTTTCGTCAGTGGCGGTCCAAAAAATTACGGCTACGAATACCGGGACCCACAAGGAGAAGTGCACACGAAGTGTAAAGTGAAAGGATTGACTCTGAATTATCGTACCAGTCGTGTGGTCAACTTTGGGGTATTGACAGAAGCCTTGCAATCTGGAGAGGATGAACACTTTAAAGTGACCACCTATCAACCCAACAAGATTGTACGTTTCCCCACTCACCACATCGTCAGTCGACTCTTGGAAAAAGTCTATCAAATCGTGTACCAGAAGCGAGTGCGACTTCCCAATCATTTCACCTTACCGTATGGGCACGCCGGTATTGGTCTGTATATTAAAAAAGGAACCCTAGGCAAGATCGATAGTTCATTGTGACTACCAAGACCAAGTGAACAAAATTAATACTTTCAGAGAAACACACAACATGTTCAGGAGGGCACAATTCAAGTGTGGGGCTTCTAAAGTGGAATGCGATTGTGAGCCTTGCGACTTTTCAACCTGTGTTAGTGACAGGACCAGAAGAACCCGTCACCCAGGACAGGACTGTCGTTGACATCCCTGAAAGACCCTTTCGGGAGGACACTTGTGTGACCTTACCCCCTATAGAACTGGTCAGAACATTACCCAAAACATGTTGTACAGACACTTGTTTTTATTCCACGTTGATGGTTATCATGTGCCTTTTATCGTTGTACTTAAGCCTTTGGCTTTTATGTATTTTTGTCTTTCGTGTTCATGTTTAAAACATTCAATAAACGTGTCCTGAAAAAAGTATATAAATTCTTGTCTTGTTTGTTTTCGTGTCACAAGTGACATTCCTCACACTACGGCTACCTCTACTGTCTCTGCTCCCTCTTCCTCCACTGTCAAAGTCATCGACGAACACTTAGATCGTGCCAGTTGGGAGGCTTTGTATCTTCGCCATCCCTTTAACATGCTCATTGCTGGACCTAGCGGTTCAGGCAAAACCGAATTCGTTAAACGCTTGATCGAACATAAACATCATTTGATCCATCGACCACCTCAGCGCATCGTGTGGTGTTACAAAGAGTGGCAATCGGCGTACAGTCTCTTGCGAGAAAGTCACGGCGATTCCATCGTGTTTGTGGAAGGCATTCCTAAAGAAGACGACGGCATCGTCTCTGACTCCCGTCAAACCCATTTGGTCATTTTCTACGACATGTTAGGAGAAGACGAAGAAGAAATTAAACTGTGGTTCACGCGCAAAGTGCATCATCGTAATGCCAGTGTCGTTTACATCACTCAAAATTTGTTTCAACAAAGTAAAGCCCATCGCACCATCAGTCTCAATGCGCATTACGTGTCTTGTTTAAAAGCCCTCGAGATAAATCGCAAGTGCAAGTCTTAGCCAAACAGTTAGGAACGCCTTGGCTGACTCAGGCGTACGACGATGCCACTCACACTCCACACGCCTATTTACTCGTCGATTTGAAACCTACGACCCCCGATGATTTGCGATTTCGTACCCACTTGTTTCACCACTGGTGCCAAGACGGAGGGCCTGTCCTGTACACGTCTCCGTCTTCGACTTAACTTCATTCCACAAAAAAAATCTATAAAAACCTCAGACCCTTTTCGTCTGTCTCACACAACGTCAACATGACGTCCCTTCAGTCGCATCTTCCCGTCAAATTGATTCGTGCCTTGTATGGCATCAGTCGAGAAAAATATCCACAAACACGAGCTCGTGTCTTAGAAGCTAGTCTCAAAGAAGTCTTACGATGGTTCACGGTGACGGCACGTCAATTACTCCAAGGGATCATTCAGATTCCTCATCAAACCGAACGCTTTTTTGATCGAAACAAAGTCGCTTTGACCCAACTGGCCGATCCCGGCATCGACACTCAAACCAAAACACAAATCATTTTAAAACCTGGAGGGAGCGGTACTCTAGGAGGGGTCATCATTCGCTCTCTCTTCAGATGGGATCCTAATGCCCCCAAACTTCTCCCCAAGAAAAAAGTCAAACTAAGCTCCAAGAAGAAGAAAAAGACCAGGTCCCCAAGGAGAACTTCTCCAGTGGCGGGACCCTCCTCTTACCAGACACCACCCCGGAAAAAGGAAAGAAGCCCCCAGAAAAAGAAACAGAGAAAAAGTCCCCAGAAAAAGAAAAGTCCACAGAAGAAAACTAGTCGCAAGAGAGGCACTTCGGCCAGGACGCAACCTTACACTCGCAAGCCACGACCTGCCACAGCGGTGACTGCGTCTCCGGCAGCCTCAAGTTCATCCACTTCCCCGTTGATGACACCAAGAACTGAAGAGTACTTGGAGACTTTGATCACACCAAGAACTTCTCCGTTGATGACCCCAAGAACTTCCCCAATGGCAGGACCCTCCAATTTAGTGGCAGTGGCTGCTGCTCACAAAGTACCTTCTCCCAAATTCAAAGTCCAAGAAAGATCGGGCATGTTGCAAAGTTTACTGGATTTGTCCAAGCAAGAACTGGCTCGATTTAGTCCGTTGTGTACCCCTGCACGACGTGTCATGCTTGTCCTGAAGTTGATACGACGTAAAGACAATCAGTGGCGACGCGTTCCAGTATAAAAAAGTGTGTGACCAAGTCGGGGTATCAGTGTTTTGGTGCTCCTGAAGATTCAAAGATGTCACCCTCCAAAAAACATCCCTCTTCTAAACAAACCCAAGGAAAGAAAAGGAAAGGACTGCCACCACGTTTAGTCAAATATGGGGACATGTTATCTTCTCCTGTCCAAAGCTTCTCCACCCCTACGAAAAAAAAATCATTCAATCAGCTTCCAAAGAGGTCATCGATACCGTGCGCGAATGTTGTTTGAACGTCTTGAAAGGTACGATCCCTTTGTCCAAACACCAGAAACAATGCTTAGGCAAACATCGTCACGTTCTTCGCCAAATGGTTCAAAAGAAAATCTCCCTTCGTCAAAAGAAGATGTTGGTCCAACGTGGAGGCATTTTACCCCTCTTGCTAGGCCCCTTGCTGAAAGGAGTCTTAGGAACCATGTTGCGAGGACTGATGGGAACAAGATAAAAAGGCCCTCTGAGGTCCCAAGGTCTCAGAATCGACCCTTGACAACCGCATGGAAGGACGAAAACTAGCTTTAGTGCCTTACAAACGATGGATGGAATACCATCGTTGGCAAGAACAACGCACCCCGCATTTACCTCCTAATCCCCATTTGAGCGAAATATCCCAGTTACAACACGAATTGCAGTCCTTGATGGATCACAAAGATTTGTCCGAAACAGAAAAATCGCAAAAGTACGGTCAACTCTTGCAAAGACTACAACTCTTTCACCAGAAAGCTTTTGACGAAACAGCTCTACCCACTCTGAAAGATTTTAAGACCTTGATGAAAAGTCCAGTACCATCACCAGTACCACCACCACTACCTGTGACCAAGACAGAAAAAGAAGAAGAAGAAGAAGGGTTTCAAACTCCACCAGAAAAAGTACGCAAGTTAAGAACACCACCTACCTCCAGAATTGGATGGATTAAGAAGATGATGACCACCCCTTCTTCATCACAAGAGAAAAAGAAAGTGAAGACAGAAGTGAAAACAGAAGTGAAACAAGAACCCATATCCCCTGTTCCGACAGCCTCCTCTGCGACACCTATTGCTGGTCGCACACGCAAAGCATTGCAATCCAAGAAAGTACCCCAAGAGAAAAAGAGTAGCATCTTCCAAGAGCGGGTGCCTTATTAACACACAAACACAAAATGGAAAAAGTGTTAGACGGCATTTACTACGATCCCTCCTATCCTGCAGGTTACGCAGGAGTTCAAAAATTGTATCGTGCTGCCAAAACTCGACTGAAAAGTCTACGTTTACCTCAAGTGCAACGATGGTTACAAGAACAAGCTACCTACACTTTACACAAACCCATTCGACGCAAGTTTGCCAGAAGTCGCACCCAAGTGGAAGGCATGGATCATCAATGGCAAGCCGATTTAGCCGATGTCTCTCATTTGGCCAGCTACAATCGTGGCTACAAATATTTGTTTTGTGTCATCGACGTCTTTTACAAATTTGCCTGGGTCGTACCCTTGACTTCCAAATCGAGCAGCGAGTTAGTGCGAGCCCTGCAAAGAGTGTTGAAACAAAGTGGTCGTCACCCTCTTCGATGGCAAACGAACAAAGGCACCGAATTTATGAACCAAGCTTTCCAAAAAGAATTAAAGAAATGTAGCATTCATTTTTTTGCCACCGAGAATCCCGAAACTAAAGCCAGCATCGTGGAACGTTTTCAACGCACTTTGAAGGAACGTATCTGGAAATATTTTACGCATCACCACACTCTGAAGTACATCGACATCTTACCGCACCTGGTGCAAGCGTACAACCAATTTTACCATCGAAGCATCGGACGTGCCCCTCAAGAAGTGACTCCCGAGAACGAAGTGCTGGTGTTTGAGCGCCTGTTTGGTACGTCCCCACGACAGCTGCCCCCAAGAAAAGTGGAGTGTTGACCGTAGGAGATTGGGTGCGCATTGGCAAAACCAAACGCACTTTCGACAAAGGTTACTTACCTAACCGGACGACCGAATTGTTTCGTGTCACTGGACGAGTGAATGGCCGTGATCCTGCCATCTATAAATTGGAAGACATGAACGGAGAAGTGCTCAAAGGAACGTTTTACTTACCCGAGTTACAACGTGTCACCAAAAAAGAAGACGACGTGTACGACATCGAAAGCATTCTCGAACGCAGAACCCGTAAAGTGGGCACACGACGTGTCAAAGAAGTCAAAGTACGTTGGAAAGGATACCGCCTAGTTTTGATTCTTGGATCGACGCTTCGCAAGTCATCGACTATAAAAAGAAATGACCATCATGCCCTTTCACACAGACGCAGCTACTACTGCTACCACTCCTTCACCCAGTTCTTCTCCGCAAGATTTGCACAAACAACCCTTGTGGGTGTGGTGTGGAGAACGTGTGCCTAAAACACAAATCGTCTTTTTCTGCCAAATCTTCGTGGTGTATTGTGTCATCGGGGCAGCCATCGCCAATTTAAGTTTGCAACTAGGAGACAAACAATTGTGGACCATTTTATTGAGCAGTTGCTTCCCATTCCCTCCCTGAAATTCTCTTCCAATGGGAACCACGGGAATCTTGTGTCCAGTGCCAGTGTCAGTCACCACTCCAATAACAACAACAACAGCCCTATTTTGGGCGGAGACACGCCTCTGACGTCCAGTAACCCCTCGGACAGCCACAGATCTCTGGAATTATGAGTCACCAAAACCAATTTTACTTAACCTTACCCAGTGACAGCTCCATGGAAGTGTTTCCCAAGAACACGTTGTACTGATACACGGCCAAATTACCTCAGGCAATCCCATTAGACCACGAAGCCCATTGGGAAGTGGCCTTAGTAGAAATCATTCACCCGACTCAAGTCCTCAATGTCCTTCCCAATCAAAATTTTTTTGATGTGGAAGTTCATGACGAACAATTGCAACAGTACTTGGATACCTATGGCAAATATGACAAGAAAACCCCTGGCACAAAAAATCAAAAGTACACCACCTATCACTTGTTCGTTCCCCCATGCTATTATTTTAATGGTCAACATTTGGTGAGCACCATAACCTCCAGGTTTAATGTCGTGTTTCTGAAAGCTTTGGAAAGTGTCAAAAAAGTGTCACCATGGAATACCACAAAGCAGCTCGTCGCTTCTTGATGAAATTTGACGGGGGGAAATCGTGTCCATTTTATTTTGTCCTGAATTGTTTGACATGTTGGGCGGAGACATGGACATGAGAAAGGCCATGCCCAAGAAAAACGAATTACCAATCATTTACGACAAAGAGTCTTTTAGCAAGTTATTTCGTGCCCCGGTAGAACCGAACCAAGGACTGAATTTGATGTTTGTGTACTCCGATGTGGTGGAGTATAACGTGGTGTGACACACCTATGTGCCGTTACTGCGTGTCATTCCTTTCAAAGTGGATTCTGCCACGGTCACTGACGAGGAAGGTTGAAACACTTACCACGTTCACCGCGAATTTGTACATCCTCACTATTTACCTGTCAGCAAGTCGTATTTGGACACGGTTAACATTGCTATAAAAGGAGATCTGGGACAAAATATTCCATTCACCAAAGGAAAAGTCACGGTGAAACTCCATTTTCGAAAACGGTTCTCTCACGATTCGTAAGTCATGTATCCAGTGTACCGAGGGGTTGCTCGACAGCGAGGACACGGTTTAGGAGATATGTTAAAATCGGCCTTTCGTTCGGTGGCCCCGGTGTTGAAACCGATGGTGACACGCGGATTGCACGCCTTGAAAGATGCGGCACGGACACAAGGCAAAGAATTTCTCCAAAATCTCATCATCGACAAACAAAATCCTACAGAAGCCTTCATCATGGCAGGCAAAAATGTCTTGCTGCAAACGGGCAAAGACCTTTTGGGCCGACGAGACACACCTATAAATGCCCTGCACGCTACCGAGTCAAGCATTCAGCAAGGACAAGGCAGAAAGAGACGAAGAAGAAAACACCCTTTCACCAGACTTCACAAGTCTAAAGTCTAAAGCTAGAAAGGCAAAGAAAAGAAGAACCGTTCGAGACTAAGACGTTTTCGATTATTGAGAAAGAGAAAAAATGATGCACCGAGAGTCTTGCGCTTGTTCCAAGTCGGAACTGGATCTGTTTGGCATGCCCCCCCCCCCACCATGATGACCATGCAAGAATCCCAGTGGGTGGAATTTCATCCCGTCTCCTCTTTGACGGATTCCGCTCCCATCGAGTTTGAAATCAAAGGACAGCCCGAAGATTACATCGATCTGAATAGCAGTTACCTGTACTTGAAAGTCAAAGTGATCAAAACGGACAACACCAATCCAGGAGGCGATGCTAGAGTAGCTCCTGTCAACAATTTCATGCATTCCTTGTTCAGCGAAGTGGACTTGTACTTGAATAACAAACTGGTCAGCAGCAGCATGGATACTTACCCATATCGTGCCTACCTGGAAAATCTCTTGACGTGCGGAAAAGAAGCCAAGAATACTCATCTGGATGCTTGCGTGGTATGGAAACCTGACACAGCAGGTGTAGGCACGTTTAACGACACAGTCCTGACAGAAGATGACAATCCTCACAATGTGGGGTTTAACGACCGTCGTAAGAAAATTCTGCAAGGGCGAAGTTTAGAACTAATGGATCGTTTGCATTTGGACATGTGGTTACAAGAAAAGTATTTGCTGAACGGGGTGGATATCCGTCTGAGACTGAATCGTAGCAGTGCCGCTTTCCATTTGATGGCCCATGCCAATCAATACAAAACTATCATTCAAGAAGCCCGACTTTACGTGCGTCGTGTGGAAGTGTTACCTAAAGTGGGAAACGACGTCAGTCAGACGTTGAGCAGAACGACCGCCAAGTATCCGATACGACGTGTAGAAGTGAAAACGTTCACCATTCCCGCTGGACAGCGATCTATGATCGAAGATCATCTGTTCCAAGGACAGTTACCCAAGCGTTTGATTGATGGTATCGTCAGGAATTCAGCCTTCAACGGAACCCACGATCAAAATCCTTTTGAGTTTCAACATTACAATGTGTCCAAGATCGAAGTCAGTCGCGACGGCAAGACGTTGTGTACCCAACCCTTTGAGCCCAACTTTGGTGTCGCGAAATATTATTTGAGATTGTACTTGTCCCTGTACGAAGCCAAGGGACAGTTAGGAACCAACACCAGTCACGGTATTTCGTACGACGATTATGAAGGAGGCTACGCTTTGTGGGGTTTTGATTTCACTCCAGACCAAGGCAGCGACGAGGGACATTTCCACCCTATAAAATCGGGTCAGATTCGTGTGGAACTTCAGTTTGCAAATCCACCTCCAGATCACACAGTGAACGTCCTCCTGTATGCAGAATTTGACAATACCATAGAAATCAACAGTTTGAGAGAAGTCATTCTAGACTATTAGAAGCCATGGAAGACTGTTATCTCTCTTTACCTAGTGGAGAAACTTTGAAGATAGAATGTGAGGAGACCGGGGAAGAAGAATCTCAAGACAAAGACGAAGAAGTTATCATGATGAAGTCAAGATGGCCAGAACAAGAAGCCCATTTAGTCTCCTGTTTTGCTACAGTCCTGGCAGATATAATGAAAGAATTGATCAAGGAAGAGTGCTATGGATGTCACAACCATCATCCCAGTCAAATTCAACACGACAAATGTCTGATGTTGAGTCAAGAAGAAAAATTGGACGAATATCTGGACAAAGCTTGGGGTAACATCGAGATAGAATTCGTGTTGAACGAGTGGTATGAAGGCTTGGATAAACATTCTTCTCCTCCATTAACGTCTCTGGAGTGCCGTCGCATCGAATCTCTCTTTGACCAAAGTAAGAAGTCGGATCTAAACGCCTTTTACTTGTCAGACATTTTCAAGCAAAAGGTCAGGATCGAATTGATCACACATCATTACCTGTGAAGAAGAAGAAAAAAACCCACTCAAATCAATGGATACCTGGGAACTTTATTATCTTTTGAACCACAGTTCGTACACGGCTTCATGGAATCCTGTCGTCTGTGCTAAAGATGAACTCCCTCATCGCAAACCTCAAGACCATCTAGCTTATGTGGTCAACACGGACGACAGTCATCTCCCAGGAACCCACTGGGTAGCCGTCTACTTTCCTCAAGAAGGATGTGTGGAATATTTCGATTCGTATGGATTACCTCCTTTGGAAGACGATATCATTGACTTTATGAGACGAAATGCTCAGACCACCCGATTCAATAATGTGAAATTACAAGGCACAGATTCCTTGGTGTGTGGACAATATTGTGTGTATTTTCTGCATCATCGCAGCCTGGGCTATTCCTTAGAACATTTAGTGACTCATTTTGATCCTCGTTCTTCTTCGAGAAATGATGTGAAAGTAAATCGATGGTTTTGTGACCATTTTGCTTATCTTTTGTCTCAAGCTAGGAAACGTAGTGTCCATCAATGGCCTAATGACTTCCAACAGTGGAAATCACAATTTCATTCACAACGTTGTCAGCCTTGTCCAAAATAATGTGTGAGTTGAAAAAAAATGTTTGTCATTAGAAAAAAATGTTTGATGTTATATTCTTGGGTTATTGTTAAAAAATGTTAGAGTTGTTTGTTAGTGTTTAGTGATTTTGAATAAAAAAAATGTTGTTTTGAAGAAAAAAATGTCTTTGTGGTTTGTTTGGCTATAAGAATTTTGATTCATGCTCTTTGACTTCTTACTATCCCTCTCATGGCACTCATTGAACGTTCCAACTCGAAAACCGTCCGCGCTTTGACTTTAAAGCCGGGGTAGCCTCCAGTCTAACCATCCATTGTCGACTCATCCTCCTACGAAGATGTGCTCCAAACTAGCTAAGCTAAACGAAGCCTACGTGAATTTGCACAGGGTCAGACACAGTCTGATACCGAAGCCAGAAGAGATAGAGAATGTGAGAATGCTAAAAGTCACTGAAGACCTGATAGAAGAGCTCTTCAGAGAAGAAATTAACAGGGAGAAAGAAGAATGGACAGAAAGTTACAGACTTCAGAAACAGCAGAGAGAGCAGCAACAGCAGCAACAGCAGCAGCAGCAACGTGAACCTGACAGAGGCTTTGTCGATTGTCGTATCGACACCAAAGAGTTCTTCTTCTCTTTCCGAAGAACAGAGCTATCGTCAGAAAGTCTATCGTCAGAGGACATCGCATTCTTAGAAACTAAAAGATTGCCATAGCAAACAAAAAAAAAAAACAACCCTTTTCAGGGCTACCCAATACTCTAGAAAAGAAATAGCAATCTATTTGTAAATGTGTGTAAGTAGAGTAGTGTGAATATAAACACTGACTCTTTTTTTATAGTGTGAGTGTATGTGTTTGTGTATATGATTGTGTGTTTATAAGTGCTCACGTACGTTGGTGTGGATAGTAGATTATGATGATGTTTTTTGCTGTTTGACGTGTGGGGAGGGTAGATTTGGGGTTTGATTGGACTGCTTTGCGTATGTGGATAGTATATAATTTGTTTAATAAAATATTTTAGAATAGTGATGGGTAGTATAAAAAGTGAGTGAGTGTTTCTTTTAGGTCCGTGCGTTTGTTTGGTTATGATCTAGGTAAGATCAATTTTGTTTTAGGGGATGTTTTCCATCACGTCGGCGCTTTCAGTATAAATTAAAAATCGTTTGGCAGGCTAGCTACCCTTGTTGATTGATCAACACCACCAGAATGAACACCAGACTAGCTAAACTGCTTGAACTTCATGTACACCTGGAATATGCCAGGCGTATTGTGAATGAGCTGGCTGCAGAGGCCATCGTAGAAGAGGGAGGGAAGAAAGAGGAGGAGAGAAGAAACAAAGAAGAGGAGGAGAGAAGAAACAAAGAAGAGGAGGAGAGAAGAAACAAAGAAGAGGAAGAAAAGGAGAGAGGAAATTTCAGAATCCCAGAGACAGAAGATTGGGGTTCTGAAGCCACTTATCCCGCCTCTGCTCTCCCCCAAAAAAGAGTGAAAAGAGACTGGGGAAGAAGATGTGTGTGTGGTGCCAGGCCTGGAAGGTGCCATCATTAACCAGGTGTCACTGGAGTTCAAAAACAAACAGCCCTTTTCAGGGCTAACCAATACTCTAGAAAAGAATTAGTAATCGATTTGCCAATGTGTGTATGTAGAGTAGTGTGAATATAAACACTGACTCTTTTTATTTGTGTGAGTGTGTGTTTTTTATGTGTGTGTGTGTGTGTGTGTGTGTTTGTAAGCGCTCACGTACGTTTGTGTGGATAGTAGATTATTGGGTTATGTAAGAGCTTAAGTTGGTTCGTGTGAATAGTAGATTAGGGTTTCATTTCAATGCTTTGCGTGTGTGGATAGTAGATCATATGAAATGAGAAAAGTAGGGGATGTTTTCCTTCCGGTCCGCGCGTTGTTTGTTTATGATCTAGGCAATATAAATTTTGTTTTAGGGGGATGTTTTCCATCACGTCCGCGCTTTCACTATAAGAACCTACAGTGTTCGTCGTTCAAACCATTCTACAGAGAATAAAAAAGAAGATGGCTTCAAGCCAACTTGATAAAATGAAAACATTGCAAGACGTCCTGGACAATTTGGATATGATGGAGCAAATGTTAGTGAGGCTAAACGAGGATCACTATTCTTATAGTCCCCATCGAGTGAAGATGGAGATCAACAATTTAAGAAAAGTAAAGGACATGATCAGTGCTCTGATGAAAGAAATAAAGGAGGAGAAGGAGGATGAAGAGAAAAGGATAAGGATGAGAGAATGGAACGAAAAAATTGAAAAAGAAGAAGAAAATGAGAAGAGGAAGAAAGAAGAAGAGGAGAAGCAGAAAGAAGAGAAAAAGAAGAAAAAGGAGGAAGAAAAGAAAGAAAAGAAGAGAAAAAGTGTAGGACAGAAAATAAGAAGCTGGTGGAGAAATAGAAGAAATTAGAAGAAGAAGAAAACCAAAGGCCCTTTTCAGGGCCACCCACATTTCTCGAAAAGAGATCGACTTTTAATTGCCTACCCCTTTTTTATTTTTTTATTTTTAAAAAAAAAAATCTCATGTTCAATTCCCCTTGTCCCTAGAATTGCTTTTTTTCTCCCATGTTAAATTTCCCTTGTCGCTCAACAGACCCACGATTTATTCCCCATGTTAATTTCCCTTGTCGCTCAACAGACCCAAACTCTATTCCCATGTTAAATTTCCCTTGACGCCAAAGTGACCCAAGGGTTTTCGTAATGTTAAATTTCCCATTGACGCCAAAGTGACCCAGGGTGTTTTTTAATGCTAATTCCCCCTGACGCTAAAGTGACCCACTTTACTACTCTTGTACATGCGAAAAATATTTAATGCTTTTATGTGGAGAAAAAAATATTGAAATGAAAATCTAGTTAGATATATTTATAATATCAAGATTGTAATTGTTAGCAATTTAGAGTTGAAGTTAATAATGCTTTAGTTTGAAATGGAAGTTTGTCTTTTATTGTACAGATGCACTGTTTCTCTACTTAATTTTATCGACATTCACGTGTACTCTCCCCCCACTTCAAATGCTTCAATTTCATCTACTGTATTACTCTTTTAATCACGTTGATTCTAAACATTCTATCCCTCTCCAACTATAATTGATTTTATGTTTAGTTATTTCCTCTGTTAGATTTCCTCTGTTGCGTTTCTAACATTGTGAAACTGACCGCCCTTTCGGAGCTCGCATTTTCCCTTAAAATTGTATCACAGAAATAAGATGACTTGAGAATAATTGAAGATCGACCTCAATATCATGCTCGTCGTCATCTGATTTCAGTAAATAGTACACGATAGATCAACACAATATATATTGCTTTGTGTTCAGATCAAGAACAGCAACATCCCAAACCCTAAGAATGGCTATACGTCCACTACAACTGTTATTAGAAACTAGATAAGAAACAAACCACACTGCTTGATATGTCCACTACCACTGTTATTAGAAACTAGATAAGAAACAAACCACACTGCTTGAGTAATATTATTTAGAAAATCATTTAAGACAGATGAATACATGCAGAATACTCGCTAACTGGAAAATTTCAGTAGATTGCCAAGAAGGACGACCGCAATTAAAACCAAATGTGTTGGTATTATAATTAAGAATTAGTACTGTCTGCATTAAGAGCAATATTATTCAGTAATAAAATAATGTGGGAAATACATTGCGTTTCCATCTTATATCTATACTAAATAAAAATGTATACATACATCACATCTGGTTACACAGTTCATAGGTAATGAGAAATGACCAAGTAATACAGTAATCCAGACAAGAATAAAATCTAAAATACAACCATTTACATGTTGTTTGCATGTAAACACAAAAAGATTGTTTGATCCAAGTCATATACTATATAAATAATCTTCCACTGGGATACTTAATATGAAAGAGGGAATCTTAGCATTGGAATTGACTTCAATCTAGTATCGCTAAGATCAAAAAGTAAGGTAATATTGATGTCCATATTTTAGACAGATATAATCCAATTCAATATAAATCACTATACAAAGTTTCAAGTGTAAAAACAATAAATTAAAATTATAAATTATAATTATAACATGATGCATAACGAAAATTGAGCATAATAATGTCAAAGGCAATAGACAAGAGAGAGAGACAGAGAGAGAGAATGATAATCAGTGCACTGCCGGAACATTCTTGGTTTATCCTTTGAAATCATATGGGAATATCATTATCCGACATAGCTCAAAGATAAATAAACTGAAAGTGTATTATTTATAATTCCCGTAAATGTCACTAGAGTATAAAATATAAAAATAAAAGATCATTTCATACACTTTGGTGGTAATGAATGCTTGTCAATAAAACTTTAAAAGATCACGATGATTGACTCTAATGAGTAGGTTTATGGGGCTTTAGTTTCCAGTTTATACATCAAATGTCGTTATATGTAAAATACAATGTACAATCTCTCATACATAATAAACATATACAAAAGGCATGTCTGCCCTGGCTATGTATGAACAAGATACGTATTTACCTATAAGTATATGAATTTCAATAACATCAATAGATGACATTGTATCAAAATGCACACACTACTATGCAAGTGGTTCTTATAGTTTAATAGCAACACACTATGTGGTTATCTTCAATAAGCACATGACATCCGAATTTAAATCATCTTCTCAGAGAACAGCCATATAAACTAAATGCCATACTGTAAACTAACTCTAAGTCTTATTAATTTATTCTAGAACACCTGTGCTGGCATAAGAAAATACAACGCTAGTCGAAATCTGTTTCACAGATTGCTAAATTCGCTGCTACATTATCCTAGTTTTGGAGCGTTCTTTCCAAATCTGTCTTGCTTTTTTCAATTTCTAAGACATGACACATTTATCGAAACTCCAAAGCAAACTTCTTACAAACTTTTCTTATAGATATTACAGAAGCAAACTACGAGTATGAGTAGACTAAGTGTGAATACAAGTATTAGTAGACTACGTGTGAATACAAGTATGAGTAGGCTAAGTGTGAATACAAGTATTAGTAGACTAAGTGTGAATACCAGTATTAGTAGAGCAAGTGTGAATACATGTACGAGTATACGAAGTGTAAATACGAGTATGAGAAAACTGTGTGAATACGGGTATGATGAGGCTAAGTGTGAATACACGTATGAGTAGACTAAGTGGGAATACAAGTATTAGTAGACTGTCAGAATATACGTATGAATAGACCGTCAGAATACAAGTATGAATATACTAAGTGTGAATACAAGTATTAGTAGACTACGTGTGAATACAAGTATGAGTAGGCTAAGTGTGAATACAAGTATTAGTAGACTACGTGTGAATACAAGTATGAGTAGGCTAAGTGTGAATACAAGTATTAGTAGACTAAGTGTGAATACAAGTATGAGTAGGCTAAGTGTGAATACAAGTATTAGTAGACTAAGAGTGAATACCAGTATTAGTAGAGCAAGTGTGAATACATGTACGAGTATACGAAGTGTAAATACGAGTATGAGAAAACTGTGTGAATACGGGTATGATGAGGCTAAGTGTGAATACACGTATGAGTAGACTAAGTGGGAATGCAAATATCAATAGACTGTCAGAATATACGTATGAATAGACCGTCAGAATACAAGTATGAATATACTAAGTCTGAATACAAGTATGAATAGACTGTCAGAATACTAGTATAAGTAGACTGTCAGAATGCAAGTATGAATAGAATATCAGAATGCAAGTATTAGTAGACTGTCAGAATACAGTTATGAATATACTAAGAATGAAAACAAGTATGAATAGACAGTCATAACACAAGTATGAATATACTAAGTCTGAATATAACCATGGATAGTCTGTCAGAATACAAGTATGAGTAGACGATCAGATTACAAGTATGAATAGACCGGCAAAATGCAAGTATGAATGGACTATCAGAGTACAAGTATGAGTAGACTATCATAATACAAGAATGAATAGACTGTCAGAATGCAAGTATGTGTAGACTATCAGAATACAAGTATGAATAGACTGTCACAGTGCAATTATACATATACTATCGGAATACAAGCATGAGTAGACTCTGAAATGCAAGTATGAATAGACTATCAGAATTCAATTATGTCTAGGCTGTCAAAATACAAGTATGAATAGAATGTCAAAATGCAAATTTGAGTTGACTTTCAAAATGCAATTATGAATAGACTGTCAAAATACAAGTATGAATCTACTGTCAGAATACAACTATGAATAGATTGTTATAATACAAGTATGAATAATCTGTCAAAATAAAAGCATGAATAGACTGTCAGAATACAAGTATGAATAGACTGTCAGAATATATGTATGAGTAGAGTATCAGAATACAAGTATGAATAGACTGCCAGAATACAAGTATGCATAGACTTTCAGAATACAAGTATGAATAGACTGTCAGAATATAATATGAATAGACTGTCACAATACAAGTATGAATATACTGTCAAGTATGAATAGACTGTCAGAATATAATATGAATAGACTGTCACAATACAAGTATGAATATACTGTCAGGATACAAGTATGAATAGAGTATCCGATTACAAGTATGAATAGACTGTCAGAATGCAAGTACGAGTTGAGTATCAGAATGCACTTATGAATAAACTGTCACAATGCAAGTATGAATAGACTGTCAGAAGATAAGTATGAATAGTCTGTCACAATACAAGTATGAATAGACTGTTAGAATATAGGTATGAATAGACTGTCATAGAATACGTATGAGTAGACCATCAACAATATGAGTATGAATATACAGTCAGAATACAAGTATGAATAGATTATCAGAATACAAGTATGAGTAGACTAAGTCGGAATACAATGGTATAGTAGAATAATTTTCAGGAGGAAATCAGAGTTTTTGATTTTGGTCAGCAGTCTGTAATGCTAAATGACAATATGCATTTATAAAATGAAGACCGGGATTTAAGAGGAAAACCAGGGTCGCAGTGACCCTCTTTCACCCAGTAAATACACGTGTGCTTTTGCTCAACAGATGGATAGAAATATCTCAGTTGATGACTGTGCATGCAGATGCTTTTCGAAATGAATCTTGCCATAGGAACAATGTATAATAATGTTACAGTCAAAACATATTACAATTCACGCAGGGACGTTTATGTGTCTCAGGTAGGAATATAGTACATTCATTCATATGGAAAACAGGAAAAGAACCATTAGAAGTAAATTAGCTCTATGCATTGTCTTCAATTTATCACTTAATGTTTCGCGACAGGCAGACGTACGTGTCTTCCTTACGTACCTAAGTTTAGAACGAATATTGTCCTCCAGGTTTATTGATACTTTAAATCTAGGCTATTTGTATTCTTGAATTGAGCTCTTGTTACTGACAGCTGTGGAAAATCATTATTTCATAAATATATTAGGACAATAATTACGGTTCTTTGAGCAAGAGATATATAAAATGTTGACCAATTGAATAAAGATGTGCAACATATATGTATGCAAACAAAGTACAAAAGAGAAAATAACAACAATAAATAAGAACCAAGTATGGTCTAGTAATAACATACGCTGATATTACAGGAAAACAATACACACAGTTAGCCGCAGTAACAGACTGATGAACACGCGAATATAAAATCAACATATGGGCATAGCTTGACCTTTCTGTAGAACAAAATGGTATCAAACAACAAAAGAGACACTTTAAGGATGATACCAAACAAAAGAATGTATTTGCAATGTATTGAATTATTCTTTTTTGTTTATAATACATTCCGCTCCTTAAAAGTAATTCAGTCTGAAAGTTCACTTCTTTATAGAAAAAAATCAGACAGTGGGTAATTTCAGACATTCACTTGCTATCTTTATAGTTACAAAGTGTTTGGGTTGTTAAATATAGTACAAATCTATTACAGCTTTTACGAACATATCCGAGCATGTTGTGAATGAAATGGATACAGCGACATATAATTTTAAAAAAACAATAATCAAACAAATATGATTATATACAGGAAGGCAATAATATATAGTGTATATTAGTATAAAACTAGTAAAAGATATATACATTTAACGAACCAGAAAACGCCTACTTAATGAATCTTCGCTCTTTAAAAATCGACTGTACTATGCTCGCAACTGTACAATGCTCGCAACTGTACAATGCTCCCAAATGTACTATGCTCCCAACTGTACAATGCTCCCAACTGTACAATGCTCCCAAATGTACTATGTTTCGAATATCAACTGATAGGGAGTTATATGGCATGTACAATGTTTAAGCGTCAGTTTTAATGATTTAAGTTTCAGTCGCTTTTTCATAAGGTTTGTTGGAAACCTACAGTAGTAGTAGACTGTGATTTATTACATTTCGGCATAGTTTGTTATTATAAAAACTCGAACGAGTTTCATATACTAGAAGGTACATATTTGAGTTTCATGATGGTACTAGATGGTGCATATTTGACCCTTGAGAAATCGAAAACAAACTTCATACAAAAATTTAAATACAAAGAATACCAAGCCATATTAAAAATAAACTACCATACAAATTTAGCTAAATATCATCTAGTGGCACAGCCAATAGTTAACAGTGCACGATCTTATTACAAAGCAGGCCGTGAACTAAACTGAACAATATTAGCGATATAGTGCACTTAAAATAATGTGATGTCAAGCTCCTAATGTAAATATTAATCATTCTGACTTTGATACCTAATATAAAATTATAGAAACATTATTAATAACTGGAATATAATACATGATTAGTTCTTGAAGGTTAGAATAATCAATCCAACTATATAGACACTATGGTGACTATTTATCCCATTATTTTACATTTTATGTAATCAAGATTGCTTGGACATAATTACCATCTCAACAATTAACTACAAGAAGTATAGTTGTCATCTTCTGTGATTCCATCCGTGTTCTACGGACAGAAGAGTTGTCCAATCAGATCTACTCTAGTATGTTACAGGAAAGAATTTAATTCCATAGTTTTGTTTTATGTAAATCGGATGTTGTTGCGGTGAAATAAATTTGTTCCGACCACTATGCAATCCTAATAGTTAATAAGAAATTCACATCCCATGTCTCATTCTGTGTGGGATAAGGGTTGAGGCTTTGACAAATACACCCCTTCAGATAGGAAGGTATTGAATATGGATCTACACTTTAGAAACATTGTCAAGAAGCTGTGGAATTTATGCAATTAAGGCCGAATGGTCACGTGATTGAAAGGAAGAACAATAATACAATAGTGGACAAAAAAACGGGAATTAATTACAAAATTAATAAAACAATCGAGAAATAGGTTAGTCAGCCATGTCACTGGAAAAATATACACTTCTTCTTCTGATTGGTAGTTCGTTTTCGTTACTACCCGATGAGATGATTTCCTCTGAACATCCAATTCTGTGTGCTGTCCTGAACCTAAAGAACGTATATATATATATATATATATATATATATATATATATATATATATATATATATATATATATATATATATATCAATGTGTGGGTTTATATTAAATGGTAAAATCTACCTGAAGATATATCATTCTCATCTTATTTTTTTCTAATGACCTAAATGCCTTCCCAGTTTCAATATGTCACTATACACAAGCGTGTTTGCTTTTAGAGTCTGCATACGACGAATTTCATCTATTGTAGGCTACTTTTAGATTGTTACGGTCTCACTGTATGAAAATGATGTTTATAAATAGTTTCAAACACTCAATACACGAGAGTTTTATTTAGAAACATTTTTCAGTAGCAATATGATGTAAAATATTAAATGGCAATATGATCTACAAATATTCAATGGAAATATGATATGAAAATATTCAAATATTCCACGGTAATACGATGTAACAATATTCAATGGCAATATGATGTAAACATATTCAATGGCAATATGATGTAAAATATTCAATGGAAATATGTAAACAAAAATTCAAAGGCAATATAATGAAAAGTTGTTCAGTGGGAATATACTTATATTTAGTGAATGATTCAAGGAGATAAAAACGTTTCCTGCTATACTAGGGACGACAGAAAAAACAACTAATTCGAGCTTTCTTTGTGTGAAAACTAAACTATCAGTAAGATCAAACATGATTGCTATTATATTAAAACAATTACACTAAGATTGAAAGGTTCTGATGTTTCATGTTATATTAATAATTCCTACAATCGCACTAAAACTCGAAACTACATTCAACGACGCTGTAAACAATTTACTTCACCGAAAGAAAAAGAAAAATACTCAATATATATATATATATATATATATATATATATATATATATATATATATATATATATATATATATATATATATATATATATATATATATATATATATATATGGACAATCAAATACCTTGGAATCATACAGCGGGTGATAAAGACAGTCACAACAATTAGCACAACAAAGCCTCCAGCGCTTCCAGCAGCAATGGGAATGAAGTTCTGATTGTTGTCACCTGATGCCGCCTTTATTTGGAAAGACGTGAAGTGTTTGCTGGAAGTTATATTTTCCGTGATTGGTAGAAGCATTGTGGTCGTGGTGGTTTTGGTAGTTGAAGAATCCGTTGTTTGGAAAGAGGGAATGATTATTCTGGTCGTTGTTGGCAGAACCATTGTAGTCTTAGTCGGTTTAGTTGTTGAAGACGATGTGCTTCTATAAGTGGTGGTTTCAGCTGTAAATAATACATTTATTCTGTCAAAGAAAGTGGAACTACATGCTAAGATGACAACCAATAATAACTGATATAATCACAAAGAATCAACTGTAAGAGAAATAAAATGGAGTTGAAACCGACAATCAAGGAGTAAAAGGAGGCAAATATAAGGCTGACTCACATGAACATGTCACTCCGTCTGCACTGATAGAATCCCAGTCTTCACATGAACAGTTCCTTCCATACATGGTAGGTAGACAAAATGTACTACAGTTTCCATTGTTGAACGAACAAAGGACATTTGCTGGCAAACAATAATGAATCAATAAATTATATTTTATCAGAAAAGATCAAAGTTTATTCAACATTGTTTTTATGTTTATCTTCAAAGGGCCATTAATTTATGGGGAAGCAGCATTTTTCTTTAACATTTTTCTAATCATCTAATCACACTGATACAAATTTGATAAAAATTGGACGATATTTTATCAAAACCACAAAAGCAAAATTAGGCCGAGAAATTTCTTTTTATATTTTTGCACAATTGCAACCATAAATGCCTGGCAAAATTATATGAATCTTTAAGATAAAATTTACAACTATAATAATATAATAATGGCTTTTTTCTAAGTCAATTAAATGATATAACACTTTGCTCCAAGTTTTTTAAAAGCTATAAAACTGAAGCCATTGATCTATTTTATGAGCACTGTATAAATATAAATGATCTAATATTTGAAAATTATGTCATCCTATCAGATTATTCAAAAGTGATGCATTTTTTTTCGAGCTGATATTTCTTGTTTAGCAGATAAAACCTTACGTGGTGGTTGGTTATCTACTATGTAAATATCCAAATCGTCCAAGCGACCAAGTTCAGCATTCTCAAAAAGATGCACAGATTGGATCGTCTGAGATAGAACCAGTTTTGTTATATACCTGAAAAAAATGCTGCATATATATATATATATATATATATATATATATATATATATATATGTATATGTATGTATATATATATATATATATATATATATATATATATATATATATATATATATATATATATATATATATATATATATATATATATATATATATATATGTGTGTGTGTGTGTGTGTGTGTGTGTGTGTGTGTGTGTGTGTGTGTGTATTTGATCTAATTTATTTGGTTGTTAGTTCTGAAGTTTTATTCCATTTCATGTTATCATAATGCAATCTTGTTAACTGGAATTTGACATTTTTCAGAAATTAGTTTGACCTGACAGTATTGTCGTAAACACTTGAAAATAGATCTCAGTATCTTTATGGTGACCTAGTTATTGACCTTGATACAGAACTAGTAACAGCTGATGGAAACAACATTTTTTCATTCATTCTTAATGTGTGATTTAAAGACCGAAATAGAGGCTGTATTGGAGCACGTGATATAAAACTTCTATCTTGAGCTGGAAAGTGATGGCTTGACCTTCATACGGGCATCTGTTTTGCTCAGTAGATAGGTTTAATACAAATGTAGTATGATATGTCAGTTGTGTTTTTAAACACTTGATGTCAACATGTTCATTTCGTTGTTACCAGTTGGAGTTACATTTTGAGATTTCTTCAAATTATTTGGATTCTAAGAGACTAATTTTTTCCCTGGAAAATAGTTAAGTGCTCAAGCAGAATTCGTGGACAATGAAATTTATTGAAATTTTATTCGGAATTCAAACACCGGATTATTTTCTTTGGTTCAACAAAGAACTGTTGATACTTCTGTCCTATGCTGACTATAGGATACGTCATATCCTTCCATTTTGGAGATTAGAACATATTATTACTAGGACTACTAATTTCTGATTCTTGGAATATTCTTGGATTATTTTTAAAGTTGATTCTTAAAGCCGCAAGTTTGTTTTCCATATTTGCCTTGTTTTTCTAGGGAGATAAATTCTTTGTCAAATTTTACAAAGCTGCGCAATTAATATAGTACTATACTTTTAAATCTCTTATAAACAATATATATATATATATATATATATATATATATATATATATATATATATATATATATATATATATATATATATATATATATATATATATATATATATATATATATATGTATATAATACTTTATAACATATATGGGGATTTAAAGTGTCGCATTTTGTTCTAATGAATCTACTACTGAGGCACCAATTGTTTTCAGGCCTCAAACGGTCGGCACATCTAGAAGATAGGAAAATGATTCCCATAAAATCCCTATTTCTTTATTCTTTTACATATTTTGTTATTGCCCACAACCATTTTTTGGCGCATTCCAAGACAGGACTTAAAATTCTGATGGCTTATTGGCCAAAGCAAATCACTAATCGATTGGACCTAAGCGTATGAATTCAAGTGCAAGCGTGATGACGCACCTGTAATCCTGATGCCAGGATAAGTCTTTTTTGTACAGATTAGACTTTTGCATTTGACCTTAAGCAACTTTTTTCGATTCATCAAATAAAGCTATCACAAGATAATATTGTTTTATAAAAAGACTCCAATTAAAATCAATTAGATTGACCTATAAAACAATGAATAATAACATTATAGAAACGATACATTCACAACCACGACAATACACGCGGTTAATACAAATAAAGATTTAAAGACGATCTAAGCACACATGTATATAACCACAAAACACGGTGGAAGGAACCAAATGATAAACTAGTAGAAACACACAACAACTCTCAGAGTTGACATTAACCATCAGGCTGAAAAATAGGAGTTCGTAGAAAATAGCGATGCAGGCAAACAACCATTGCAAGCAAGGAAGATAATAAATGATTACCCTAACATTATTAAAAGTAGAGTACTGACAACTGCAGATCATGGTTGTCTACTAACAAAGAGAAGGTACTACGATAAAAAAAGTAATAAATAGGCAGCAAATATACTGAATATATTGGAAGGAGATAATGAAATTCAGGATTCACAGAAATAGATTGACACCAGGAAAACCATTGGTGATGAACATAACTTGCTCAAACAGTCTCAGAGGCCTTTGTGATGCAAAAATAAAGGCGAAAATTCAGGATTAGCAATATTTACAATCCTATGAACTAACAAGCCCATGTATAGATCCAGTAGAGGCCCACATGGAGCAAATACAGCAATCTCGTGAACACCTTGGCCCTTAATCATCCCATAATCAACAGCTGATAATGCCTTAAGCAGAAATGAAAGAGTGATTAAGAGATGAAACTCTTATTAATATCTTTATAAACAATATTAGTACATTTAACACAAATGCTGTTACATAATCTAATACACTGCCAAAGCTGCAAAAGATTACTGATTTAATCAACAATATAATAGACGGCAACGAAAACAAAACACATATTAAAGCAAGCAGCATGATACAGGAAAAAAATCAGAATATTACGAGTCGTTTCCAAATCTCACACCTTAGCTTTACGCTGAAACAGAAAACACAAAGCAGATACAAAAGAATATGTTGCCAAGAATTGGTTTATAATATTCGCTGTTCATGGTTGACAGAATATGCAGAAAGATGAAAGTTCAGTTCACAACGGATACAGATGCATGTGGAGTGTGTGTGATTTGGATTTTTAACGTAGCTTTAACAATATTTCAGTCATATCGCTACGATCTCTGCAATGTGGCAGTTTATAGTGATGTCTAGCACTGGGGCATCATGCCGCAGACATGTAGCATGATGTCCCACCCAGTTACATTATTCCGACACCAGGCCGACCAGTCCTAACACTAACCTCTTATTGCTGAGCGCCAAGCGAGGCAGCTGTTAGTACCGTTTTTGTAAGTCTTTGGTATGACTCAGCCGTGGATGGAACCCACGACCTCCCGCATCCGAGGCGGACGCTCTAACCACTAGGCCACCGGAGCGCATGTGGAACTGAGGTGTATAAAAAAAAACTCCTAAAAGCACGGATATATTATAGCAGAAAAGCCCAAAACATACATATATAAAACGCTGAACCATACGTGTAAATTGAAGAATTAATACTAGATATGAATTAAATGGGAGAAAAAGAAACACGCTTCCATGTAATTTTGTTCATGATTTTAAGCTATACCACACATATTGCCTACTATAAATGAATGCAGGATTTTCGCATTGTTACAAGTCAGAATTTCCATGATAGTATTGATACGTTTGTGATTATACAATATTCTCAATCGAACAACAAAACGCTATATAGTCTGTAGAAACCATAGCTGGTTCTGGTCCTATATTAACTGACTTTAACCAAATCTATCATAGTTTTTACTTCTATGACATTTTTGATATTCACTTTATTAATTCTAAAAATAGATTCTTGGAAACTGTGTTAGATGACGTTGCACCTTAAACATTAGTTTGTATTCAAGGTTATTAAGACAACAAATAAGCCTTCATCGCGTACAGGTTAAATACACCAAATGTAATTTTATATGGTTTGTATAATCAGGTACTGAAAGGTTAAGTCTTTATACTGGATTAGAGATAAAATATCAAAGTGCTACTTATATGATACAATCTTCCAAAATTATAATAATCCTCTTTTATCACTTACAGGGATCCCGGGTATAAAATATAGAAGAAATGGGTATTGATTTTGGGTTTAAAACAAGAAGTATTCAAATATTTTTGTAAAGGTTAAATCATATAATCGCGTAGGTATCAAACTTTTGTTACTGTGGATAGAATGGATACAGCAGCACAGCAATTGACAGAACGATAGCAAGCAAGCTAAGATTTGAATGAAGTAATTATCCATTTGAGTTATTTGATACCACGATTGCAAATTAAGACATAATTAGACATAATTTGACACAATAAATCTAAATTTTGCAAAAGAAAACTGCATCGCTCTACAACTAACTAAATTAAAGATAGAATGAAAAAACCAGGTTACTCGGTAACTAAGTTTTGAGCATAGGCTTAAATCCACATTCTTCATCTGTTGCTACATTAGAAAAACCAGGACAGCTAAAACACGATGATTGATAAAATCTGCACGTAATTTCTCCAATGTAATGGGTGTTTGAGTGCATAGCTAATAAATGTCCAGAGCACACAATTCCAAGAATTTCTAAGGATGATAAATACTTAAGTTCCCAAAAACAGGAGTAAAATATCTTACTGTGTAAAACATCTTAACCCACGACATCATTTTATAATATATAACGTTAGACGTATTAAAGCATCTGAAAATAAAGGTTGTCTGTTGTAATTCTAATATCGTTTGATGTAAAGGTTCACATAGATTCTATCAACTTAGTGTTTAATAATTTATATAGAATTCTAGTTAAATGCAGAACTGTTCTTATGACATTTTCAAATGAAATGACTATAATATTTATTTGACGCTTAAATATTTATGGCTAGGGTAAAACAAAAACCAGACTGCACGCATGATAGTGAGTTAAAATTTTAACTTTGTTTAAGTTGAGATCAGGAGAAGATAATGTACAAAGTAATGACGTCCAAGATATACAGTTAACAGGAAACAGATACAGAATAACACTTTTCTTCCGAATACTGGTCTTTGTTTATTCCATGTCCACCTTCTTCCTGGGGAATTATGATTTACTAGTCCATTGGCAAACAAAACAACACCTTATTTGTTCAACGAAAAACACAAACCCACACAAATTAGTAACTAGTGATATCTTTATACTGAAGTTTCAGGTCATTTGTTTATGGCTTGATTCGAGACATACACATGACTATCATAATAATAATGAGGACTTTGTATAGCGCCTAATCTTTAGAAGCTCTAAGCGCCTTACAACATTAGACAACACCTATAAGATATAAAAAAACAAATAATTATATTATTGCAAAAACAAACCATGAAATTAGAAAACATTAAAATTAACATGCTGAGAATATTTCAGGTAGGAAACATTATTAGGTCTTTAAGTTTGTTCTTGCAGTCGAAATAAGTGAGTTTTGAGAGCCCTCTTGAATGTGATCACTGTGTCTTTGTGTCGACTTTCAGTGGGCAATTCATTCCACGTTGATGGCCCCTGGTATGCAAAAGAACGCTGTCCATATGACGTTGTTTTCGTAGATGGAATAATGAGTATACGATTGTCAGAAGAGGAGCGTAAGTATCATGCTGGTGTGTACATATGGGTGAGGTCGGATAGGTATGTTGGACTAGAGTCCGACAGTGAAACGTAGCACAGAGAACAAATTTTGTATTTGATTCTGGATCGAATGGATAGCCAGTGTAGGGTACAGAGCAGCAGGGAGGTGTGCTCTGATCGTGGTACTCGAAGTATGATCCGAGCAGCTGTGTATTGAACTTTTTGAAGTTTCTGGAGTAGATATTGAGATGAACCAGACATAATTGAGTTACAATAGTCCAGTCTTGAAAGTACTAATGAACAAACAAGTGTTTTAGTGGCATCAACTGAAAGATTTTTGCGAATTGAGCTGATGCGTCTCAGCTCTAGATATGCAGCCTTGCATATGTTCATGACATGTTGGTGTAATGTGAGAGTACTGTCCAGAGTAACACTTAGGTTTCGTACTGATTGTGTGAATTTAATGTCGGCGTTGCAGATATTTATGGTTCGAGGTAAAGAATTGAATGAGAAAGTCTTTGTGTTTTGATCACAATGGCCTCAGTTTTATCATCATTCATCTGCAGCTCGTTACATCTCAACAATGATTTCACATCAGAAATGCACCTCTCTACACCTAAGGATGGTAGCATCAACTTCAGTTGGGTGGCTAGTTTTGTACATTTGGGTGTCATCAGAGTACAATTGGTGATACACTGGATGATGAATTATGACACTTGAGAGCGACTGAGTGTACAGAATGAAGAGAACAGGCCCAAGAACAGACCCCTGTGGAACACCACAACATAGATCAACTGGACTGGAGTGTATTCCATTTACAGATACAATTTGTGTCATGTTGACCAAGTAGGACTTGAACCACAGTAAGGCTGTATCATGAATGCCAAATACATGCTGGAGACGGTGAGGTAATATATCATGGTCTATTGTGTCAAATGCTGCAGACAAATGAAGGAGGGTAATGACTGTAATCTTTCTGCTATCCAACGCAGAGAGAATGTCATTAACTACTTTTAGAAGAGTAGTTTCAGTACATGTAAGATCATAAATAAACTTTGAACACATCATATACCTGAAGATAATAAAAACTGAAACATAGCATGTAGCTGCATTTACTTCGCTTAAATTGACATATATTCAAAGAATAAAATTAAGTAGAAATGTTGCTTTTGTTTTTCTCTATGTATTTTATATATATTGGAACGTTCAAGGACGAGTTACGTTGTCATAGGACTCTCACTCTCTGTTTAAATAGCGTTAGCAGCTAACGATGCATGTAACAGAACCTAATAGCATAATTTTATGTGGTATTACAAACTGTGGAAAAATATGATTTGTAACAGATTTCATAATCTGCAATCGAAACTAAGAAAGTTTTTGTCCACACCAGAACAAGAGGAAATATTCAGTGCGGCCAACTCAGCCACTTTAGACGTGAAAGGTTCCAACATTGTTTAATTTCAGGTTGACTCGGTTAAAATAATGTTTCTTTACTTAATCAATATTATATATTTCTATATGATATAAATACAACGTGCCAGTTCACCAACTTAAGCATCCGCAAAGCACATCGAGTCAAAAGTACATTGCACTTTTCGTTGTGCCTCTTTTCGCGTATGATATGCATAGGCACAACTGGACTTATTGTTCATCGCATGCCAGCCAAATTACTGCATTTAATCTAATTGCATAATCAATGTCTACTTAACTGGACAGCCCTGAAAGCAAGGTTATAAATAGCTATATGGCTTAGACTGAGATTAAGATCCACATTCTGACATCTAGGTAACCAATAGATCAATGTATATACAGTCTTGGAAGGATAATAACACTGGATGTAGTATAGATAAATGTATATACAGCCTTGGAAGGATAATAACACTGGATGTATTATAGATAAATGTATATACAGTCTTGGAAGGATAATAGCACTGGGTATAGTATGTTTGCTTTTGCAATCACAATGAGAAAGTTTCGTAACGTATTTTGTTCGGCAAAAACTTCTACCAGAAAAGCTTCATTAAACTTTTAAATTTTCGACCAGGTTTACTTGAGAGATATTGAATCTTTAGAAGCAAGCTATGTTCATTATTTCACTGATTACAAGCAATATATTTCGAGCATTATGTGTTTCATTTATATGGAAGAGGTAATACAATTCAGATGTATATTAACATAGTAAAAACTTAATCAAATAAAAATATTGCAATAAGTACAGTTTATGATATTTTGTGTTTAAATCTGACCTATTGTTTAATTGCTGGATGGCCCTGTATTCGAAACATGATGTGCCAAGAGGATGAATATACATTGACTTACGGTCTGTTCCATGCTGTGTAGTAAAGAAACCCGGCCTTGTCAAAGGCAATGTCCATCAAATGAGCACCCGAATCAACAAATACTACTGTTCTGTCAGTTCCATCCAATTTGCTTGATTCAATTCTGTCTGTGTAGCCATCAGTCCAGTAAAGTCGGTCAGCTTTAAATAGTTATGAGTATACATTTATGTTTAAAATCATATGTGTAGAGAGAAAGAGAGAGACAGACAGACAGACAGATAGAGAGTTGACTCTCAGTTATACGAGCTCCTATAATCCAATACACTATATTATCTAAGTATTTGTATGGCATTGGATAAATATGTTCCTTACTGGTATCTTTTTTATGTCTGTTATCCGAACATCCATTGTTCGAGTAAACCGCTTTATCTATATAATTTAGTGGTCCGATATAATCTAAATCTGTTCAAACGGCGACGCATTATCTGAAGCACACTAAAGTTTTATAATGCAGTTATAAATGCCGATTATTGGCAGCAAATTTATTTCAAGTAGGTTTGATTAAAGAAAGTCGGAAAATCATATAAACGTTTTCAAAGCTGCGTAAAGAACACCAGCGATCTCTTAGCGGGACTTTATAAACCCTCTGAAAGCTATATTGGGATCACGGGACAACACCAGTGATCTCTTAGCATAATTTTAATGGTTAAGCGATAAAAGACTATTTCAATAGAAAATGTGCACAACAAACTGCGCATGAAAGTTTCATTAAGCTTATTGTCTGAAATTAAGCAAATCAGCTGAAAAATATGAATATCCCATAAAAACCAATTAACTTATCAAGTGATGCAATGACACATCAGATCAATATGTTCAATGTTGATCATTTGCATCCATATTGCAAATCGATGATAAGGATAATTTTGCTTTGTTACGTGCCTTGCAGATATGTGTGTGTGTGTGTGTTCTTGTCACAGAAATCAAGGTACATGGAAATTATTGTTGTGAGTGACAACTGTATACAAAACAGAATATGCATTGATATTCATAGATTACACAGTAAACAATAGCATTAGGTATTAGAGAGGTATAATTTGTAGCAAATCGGAATTTATTAAGATTCCAAATATTGCTAGTCTAAGCATCTAACTTTCTTTCTTCCGACCATACAAGAACATAAGAAACAACATAAATTAAACAAAACAAAATTTAAACATTTAGTGTCTTCATTATCTAATGATTTCTTTTGATATCTTCAACATCAACTAGTCACTGAGTAATACACCACTAGATTTTCGTTATTCAAGTTGTCTAAACCGTACACCACTCACATAAGCACATACACCGAAATTCCATAGCTTTTTTCACTATTGAAAACGGTTTCCTTGTGCACGAATACCGAAGCAATTAGCAACCGTAAGTAGACCAAACGCATGCCTATTGTGATTCTTATGGCGGCTGAAGAGCCAGTGTTCGAACACAAGTCCAAACTAATTATTCTGCAAATAGGTCCATATATATTTTTCCAGTTATACAGATGCAAAGATAAAATGTATGCACAGAAAGAAAGAAAAAAAACAGAAAACGAATATTTGTAAAGATATATATGTACATGTATAGTCTAACGCTAGTCCATTCGGCCACGTGACACCAGTATTGATCAATATGATCCTATTCTGGCCATTCATTTCACTTTTTCCAATATGAGGGTACGTTCCATGATCAGTCCAGAACATTAGGCTGAAAATAAAATATATAACATTTACATTTTAATTATTGTTCTCATTTTATAAGCAAAACATGTGTTTGATTTCATTGATTATCATAATTATTTACATCATTCATTTTTTTCTAAATAGTCTTATGCAATTATTTGAAACTAAGGACTGCAATGAGTCATTAGTTTGGTCTTTAATAATGAGTTTTTCGGACTCTAACTGATTATAAATTGTAGCATTTCTTTGTATTAACGCTAGTCATATCGTAGTTGATTAACAAATTATTCATAATGTGTAACCAGTTCTAGACTTTCATTATATATTTCAATCGGAATCATAATGGTGGTAGTTAATTAAGATGTTTGAATAAACCCCCTTTAAAATTTGTCTCGATATTTCTGTTAGTTCAATTCTCGAAAAGAATTCTGTACCCATATCTGGTTCTGAGATTTTCAGTCAAAATTGTGACATATTTTTAAACATATTGTAGGCGTTTGTCAGAGAATTAATTAAAATAACTTACCCTTTTGATGGGTAGAGCACGATAGCTCTCGGTTGCTCGAGACCCGTAATCAGCTTTTTGTGACGACCACTTAAGGAAAGGACAGCTACGTATCCTCCGCTAGCAGATCCATTTAGACTTACAGCTGTATAGAAGATGTTTCCAGTAGCAAAGTCAATTGCAAACCTGTCAGGAAACGTATTGTACCTGTCTGTAAACAAAAGGTCTAAGACATAAATCAAACATTGTTTCCCAAGGGACAAATGTAACTCACATGTAACCTAATTTTCTCAGTTTTTGGGATTGTCCTCTCTCTCTGTCTCTGTCTCTGTCTCTCTCTCTCTCTCTCTCTCTCTGTATTTACCTGTAGCATAATAATTGTAATAATTGTATACTGGTATCAGTATAAGTATCATCATATAGTGTATTCTCAGATGCTATAAAAGACTCCCATGCATCCCTCGCAGTTTCTTATTTATGTTTTCCTCTATATTTATCGTTTCCTTGTGTCGCAATGTTGATTATCTTTTGGTGCCCTTTGTAATTGTGTACTGTGACAAACATGTGAATTGAAACAAAAATAAACATGACAGTGTAAGGAATATTGATTTAATTAGATGTTAGTTTTCATGATAATTCCAATCGGTTGTTAGTTATTGTTCTATAGTTGGTTGTATTATTCTGCACTATTTTCAACATTGTGTTCTCTTATTCATTCTTAATCGTAACTAAATAAACACTTTATAATAGCATAACTGTGCCATGTATACACTATTCAACTTAAAATGGCTTACTCCAATTCGAAATTTTGCTTTCTTTTCTCTTTAATTCTTTTTTCCGATTCAATGGCCTTTATCACCGAAGATGAAAGAATTGTTACAGAGCAACACCCTTTGTATCATATTAGAGAATATGATCTTGTTTTAAACAAAGCTTTCCAAGCTCTTTGGACCATATACCAATTTGTTTATGTTCATGGATTACTCATATGTGATTAAACAAGCTATCTCCAAGTCACGGACCAACGTACACTTTGATAATGTCTTTGCCATATTTGCAGTTTAAAAGCTCCTTTCACGAAGGTGGAAGACGTGTTGTAGAGAAACATCCTCGTATACAAGAATATTTCTGGACCGAATCAATTTTAACTTTTTAATTATATTCTGTTTTTCACGTTCTATTTGTACCTTGTGAGTTCAGTAGTAGCCTACCGGAGACCAAAAAAGACCCTCGAAGACATCATAGCCAGGACGAAGCTAACGCCAATCACTAACCAAGACCACCATAGTAAATGTGGATATAAACGGTGCGAAACCTATCAATATATGACAGGGACCAACACATTTTCTTGCATAGAGACTGGGGTAAAACCGATCAGACATTCCCCTAACAGAACGTATAAGACAGAGAATGCAATTTATATCATCATATGTAAGACTCGTATCCTTCAATATGTCAGAGAAACTAAAAAGCCACACGAAAGGATCAGTCTTCACTGATCTGATTGGATGACCAAGCAGTTGTTTAAACCAAAAACAATAGAAGACACCCACGCACGAATAAAATCATAATCTTTTACAGCTGATACATTTTCTTTAACATAATTCTTTCAATTAGCTTATTAGTCACCCATTAACCTATAACTTCTATTAAAAAATGAAAAAACACAGGATCGAATTTTGCGGTTACGCAAAGTTATATAAACAAAACAGATAACGATATGGCTCAACGATTAAATAGTTAAAGGTTTCGAAAGTGACCCGTGGAGTCTTGTACCCGTCCGTTTATAGTTACTCGGGTGATAAATTAGCTATAGGGTAACCATTTAGTTCATGCAAAAAAGCACGTTTCAAAGTTCAGATCAATGCTTATCTCAGGCGACATTAGGAGTAAGTGAGACACAGAATAAAGAGTACAGTTCGAGGCTTGTGTTGTGTGACCTCCGTCCACAGATCTTATGATTCAGACATATGCCACCGTTTTGCTATGTACGTTAAACAGTTCCTTGTTTTCTATTTATAGTGGTTGTAAATTACACATTTCCAAGAAAACTTGTTAATAACTCATATAACATTGGACTTACTGATTATTGTTCTTAACAGTAACTGTAATCTATTCAAATATGATTGTATGATAATATAGCTAGATCAATGACGTACCATGGCTCTTACTTTGAAAATTTAACATTGTATTGAATATAGTTTGACTTGTCTATGTCATGAGTTTTAGGTGACTATGAATATATACTAATACCAATATTTTGTTTGTAACATTAAACGACTTCTACATAACGTTAGGGTAGTATAATATGCGTCATTGTTTCAGTTACCGAGAGTTTTCGTTTTTGGTTTGATTTCACTGTCATTTTCTACGAAAGTTGTCTTTCTGGAATGTATTGAATTATTTTCTACATTCCCCACTGAGCCTATAACCATACCTCCTGTTGGAAATAAGGGCATCTCAGCTGATGCATTGATGTTCACGCTTAATATTTGCTGTAAACTGGAAGATCCCCAAACCACAGTTTTTCTTATATAATCATAGGCAACTCCTGTTGGATCTTTAATCTTCTTAACGTCCACAGCCTGAACATCATTGGTGTCCAGGGATAGCTGATATATCATGTCATTTGTCCAATCTGATACCAGTAGAAAATTACTGTACAGAGGAGCTGTAATCGTAAAGAAGAAAACTGTAATAAAAATGATTTTGTCGTGTTGCAATGATATTCATAAATTAATATGCTTGAATTTATATTTGCTAATCGAATTAACGGTACATAGAAACTGAGCAAAGCGTGCAAAGAGGTATGAGGTTTGTTTATTAAATAGTATTTAGGAATATTGTCAGTAATTATATTTGAGTTTGAGTAGTAAGGGTAGCCTGGCAGAATGGCAGACAGAGAGATTCTTATATTCTGCATTCATTCCGACGCCATCGTGTTTTACATTTAGCATCGTAATGTACGCAAGTGTTTTAGAGGATCGATAGATGGCTAATCAATGAGAAATGTCTAAGACATATAATTCGAATAAATAAAAACACATTTAATGTAGAACCGCATTCAAGTCCAATGTCATTTATTAAAACCACAAATGCCGACACATCGGGTACAATGAACTGTGACTTGAATTATAAACACCATTTTGGCAGCATTGAAAGACATATTAAACGTTAATAACATACCGAAAGAACTTATATATATATATATATATATATATATATATATATATATATATATATATATATAAGAGGGATATACATGCATACATATATACATACTGATAATAATAATAATAATAATAATAAGGACTTTGCATAGCGCCTAATCTTTAGAAGCTCTAAGCGCTTTACAACGTTAGACAAAACCTATAAGATAAAACACATATATAATGATATGATTACAAAACAAACAACATGAAATTAGAAAACATAAAAAACATGCTGAAAATAGTTACGGTAGGACACCTTATTAGGTCTTTTAGTTTGTTCTTGCAGTGATGAGTTTTGAGGGCACTTTTGAATGGGATCACTGTGTCTTTGTGTCTAAGTTCAGTGGGCAATTCATTCCACGTTGCTGGGCCCTGGTATGCAAAAGAACGCTGTCCATATGACTTTGAGAAATAACTGACAAGTTTTAGCATTGTGACTTTTACAAACAATCATCAGTATAGAGCAAAAATGAAATTCTATCTATTGTCGTGGGTGGCTGGAGAAGCTTGCCACAGCTGGTTTTATTGCCGTGCTTACTTACAACGCACTGTTCTTAGCACATAATTTACTGGCTTTGTACAACATTTATACTTTCTTGCAGAATATAATATGCGAGAGCCGAAATAACTCTGAGTATACATGCACGGGTGTGCCGCTGAAAAACACAGTAGAACTGGTTTGGATTGCACCAAATTCACTCGGGTCATTTATGGCTCAAACCTGACACTGGCATATTCTGGTTCCAAGGCCGCGCTAGCGCTACACGGAGAGCAGGAGCCATGTTGACTGGCGTGGGCTCAGCTATGCAGCTTAAACTTCTTAAAGATTCGGAACACGCCTTTCATGGTGAACATAGCTGCACCGATGTTGTTCTCAACTGACTAAAAGCCTACTAACCATGAAGAGGAGCTTTGTTGGTAAACACGTTCGTTATGTAATTACTATTAGTTCCTCGCTGTGCAATTTGGCCTCTGGAACAAAGCACCAGGTCGTTCACTCGAATTCGTTTAATATTTGTGGTGCCAAATTTTGCCGTCTCCTGCCCGAGTTATATGATCTTTATGCTCGTCCATGACTTGGGAAGTGTATAAACAGTTGTCAACACTAACATCAGTCTCGCTCGAGAGAGTCACAAATCAAAGATCAGCCTAGCCCATCGATCTCTGCAAAGAGCTTAGTAACAATCGTCGCGATGACCGGAAATGGTTTAGTCAGGGCTTTGCCAATGTGCTTAGCGTCATTTTGCGGAAGATCCACACCATCATTTTGGAAAAATTTATTCCATGTCTTTTTCTGTGCATGAGGGTAACCTTTTGCTTTTTATTGTAAATTTGTTTTCTTAGAGGGTTGCGACTGGCTAGTTGGCAGTACTAGAATGACCATGTCGTTTGATATTTCATGTAGTGGTGAATCGCCATTTTGTTTTAAATGGACATGTCGCAATGATAGGCCACAAGCAGTGGTCTTTTGAAGGTGCAGTACAAGCTTGCCAGATAAGAGAAACCATCACAAAAACGTGAGATTCCGGGCTAAGAAAACCTTGTTAGGTAAAAGTGTTAGGGTTCTGTAGTATAATTTCTCAACGTTTAAATTTCGTGATATCTGCGTGTGAATTTTGCAAAATGTTTTCAAGCACGATCATTGACAGCAAGCCATCTCCATGACCAGCTTTAACCAGAGATGAATGTAGCCTTTTATGTTATGTAATCAATCCAATTTATCTATCAAGATATATTTAATATATATTTAAAGGGGGCATGATAAAAGCGTCACTAGATTGTTGCCACAGCAAGCGCATTGACCTTCAAAGAGGCTTGGAAAACTAATTCAAACATTTAGAGGAAGCACAACAATTAAAGTATTGTTCCAAACAGGTCATGCTTACAACACTATAAGCCAATATGAAACACTACGATGAGCATTATGACAACTCATTTAGAAGGGTATGATTTTCAAAGATCAGTATATGGCCGACATATAGTTTATACTAAATATGTTTGCACTGCAGCACTAGATCGAAGGCGAAAACTCAAGTACACATTCCAGGTCACATAATTCGAGCAATGTTGCTACTTTCTATAAACTATATTGCAACACTATTTTCGAAAAATAGTTTGAATTTGCGTATGAGCATATTGACATGAAACTAGATGTGTAAGAAGTTGAAGAGTACCAACTAAATACTCGCAGAAATGTAGTGCATGGGTTTGCCTATAGAGGGCATAGACTGGAGAGGCAATGAGAGGAAATAAGAGCCCGTCGTCTACAGTCGTGATTTCTCATTTTCTACGGAAAATACGCCAAGCATATATGCCAATAATGGCCACAAACTCGCAAAAAGTGGATATGTTATTCATTGACGATATGTATGTACGTATGTATGTAAAGTTCTGTGAAAGAAATTGATAATGTAAATGAAAAGCACACAATTCCTTCGAAAATCATTTGATCTCATCTAGTTAATCGTACTAAAGCAAATAATACACCATCCTTTACAGTTTATATTGTCGGTATTAACATGAGTGTATGATTTCTGTCTAATAAAGTCAATCCAAAGTACACAAGATCTTGGGAAATCTTTAGCAATTTCCTACCATTTCTAAATCGGCCGCGAATGCTTTATATTGTTTATACTTATTTTCAAGGATACTTTATATCTAGTAAAAAGGATGTGATTTCGATAATTGTGTCATGCTGAATCAAATAATACATCAACAGTCACTTTCTTTTTTGTGTCGGATACAAAGAGTGAGAGATTTTGAATCTGTGAGATTTTATGGATTTGTTAAAAAAATATTTATTTATTTAACTATTATGCTATTAACAATTAGTGACTAGTTATATACAAAGATGTAACAGGAGCACATACAAATTTACACCAAGCCATACATCTTAAAGTGAACATAACTATGCAGAATTATCGATGTATATAAAAAGTTAAATATTTAAGTGTTTTTGAGAAACAAATTCTTGATACTCACAGGAAAAGCACGCCTTTGCATCAGCAGGGTCTGTTTGAAACCCTAGCTGACATCGGCACACCCTGTTAACCAGTCCAGTAGCAATACAAATCTGCTCACATCCACCATTCAGCTCATCACATGGACCTATCGAAATCAAGTACTTATTCATTAAAAAATATCGAATTACACTAAATATGAAACAACCAATTTGTGTCTTCACGAAGATTCATGGCTCGTGCATACACATAGTCATTGATTGTTTGAAGGTCGACTGCGATTCGCAAGCTACATACCCAGTCCATAATATGTGCTATACTTAGATACACATAATTTGATATGTACATAGCTACACACACAGAATACCATAGGAGTCATAGTTACACACCACGTTTACCATACATGTCAGAGCTACACGCCCATCATACCATACGTGTCATAGCTACATATCCAACATATAATACTTGTCATAGCTACACACACAATATACCATATGTGTCATAGTTACATACCTGTTTTACCATACATGTCATAGCTACACACCTATCATACAATGCATGTTATAGCTATACACCCAACATACCATAACTGACATACATTTGATATGTACATAGCTACACACACAGAATACCATAGGAGTCATAGTTACACACCACGTTTACCATACATGTCAGAGCTACACACCCATCATACCATACGTGTCATAGCTACATATCCAACATATAATACTTGTCATAGCTACACACACAATATACCATATGTGTCATAGTTACATACCTGTTTTACATACATGTCATAGCTACACACCTATCATACAATGCATGTTATAGCTATACACCCAACATACCATAACTGACATACCAACACACCCAGTATACCATACGTGTCATAGTTACACACCCACTTTACCATACACCCCCATCATACCATACATGTTATACCTACACACCCAATATACCATAATTCTCATAGCTACACATCTAGTATACCATACGTGTCACATATCTACACACCCATCACAAAATACAAGTTATAGCTACACACCCAACGTACCATAATTGTCGTAGCTACAAACCCAGTATACAACACGTGTCATAGCTACACACATCCAACATACCATAATTATCATAACAACACACACAGTATACCTTACGTGTCATATTTACACACCCGTTTTACCATACATGTCATATATACACACCCATAATACCATGCATGTCATAGGTACACACCCATCATACCATACATGTCAGAGCTGCACACCCATCGTAGCATACATGTCATAGCTACACACCCAACATACCACAACTGGCAAAGCTACACACCCAGTATACCATATGTATCGAAGTTACACACCCAGTTTACCATATAATTCAAAGCTACACACTCATTATATCATACATGTCATAGCAACATACCCATCATACCATTCATATTATTGCTACACACCCACCATACAACAATGTTCATAACTACACACCCAGTATGACATATGTGTCATAGTCACATACACACATATTTTACCATACATATCATAGCTATACACCTGTCATACCATACATATCATAGCTACACACCCATCACACCATCCATATCATAGCTACACAACAATTATACCATACATTCAAAGCTACACACCCATTATACAATACATGTCATAGCTGCACACCCATCATACTTTACCTGGCATAGCTATGGACCCATGTTTGAGATGTACACCCAACATACAATAACTGCCATAGCTACACACCTAGTATACCATATGTGTCATGGTTACACACCCAATTTACCAGAAATGTCTTAGCTACACACCCATCATACCATACATGTTAAAGCTACACAACCAGCATAACATAACATAATTGCCATAGTTACACACCCAGTATACCATGTGTTACAGTAACACAACCAGTATAATGTACATGTCATAGCTACACACCCATCATACCATGCCTGTCAAGGCTACACCCGCATCATACCATAATTGACCTAGCTACACACCCATAATACCACTTTTGTCATAGCCACACACCCATAATACCATACATGTCATAGCTACACATCCATCATACCATAGGTGGTATAGCTACACACCCAGTATACCCTACATGTCATAGCAACACACCCAGCTTACCATACATATCAGGGCTACATGCTTATCATACCATACATGTTATACCAACACACCCTTCATACCATAATTGTCATATCCTCACACTCATTCAAACATATTTGTTATAGCTATACACCCAGTATACCATACACGTTATAGCTACACACCCAGCATACCATACTTTTTATTGCTAAACACCCAGCATACCATAATTGTCGTCGCTACACACCCAGTATGACATATGTGTTATAGTCACACACATATTTTACCATATATATGATAGCTAACCACCTATTATACCATACATGTCATAGCTATACACCCATCATACCATACATGTCATAGCTACACACTCATCATACCATATGTGTAATAGCTACACACACAGTATGTGTCATATTTACACGCCATATTCACCATAAATGTCATAGCTACACAGCCATCATCCTATTTTTGTCATAGCTACACACCCAGTATACCATATGTGTCATAGCTACACACCCATCATAAAACACATGTCATAGATATACCATACATGTTATAGCTACATACCCGACATACCATAATTGTCATAGCTACACAGCCATAACACCATATTTGTCATAGCTACACACACAGTTTACCATACATGTCATAGTTATGCACCTATAATACCATACATGTCATAGCTACACACCCATCATACCATACATGTCATACCTACACACCATCTTACCATACATGTCATAGCTACACATTCTTCATTCTATAATTTTCATAGCTACATACCCACCATACCATGCGTGACATAACTACACATCAATCATACCATACATGTCATAGCTACAAACCCATGAAACCGTACATGTCATAGTTTTACACCCAATATATTATAATTGTCATAGCTACACACCCATAATAGCATACTTGTCTTAGCTAAACTCATATAATACTATACATGTCATAGCTACACACCCATCATAAATTACACATCATAGCTATGCACACATTATACCAATGATACATGACATAGATACACACACACTGTATACAATACATGTTATAGCTACACACACAGTGTATATGCAAGTATACCTTTTCCGGAGAGCTGAATTCTTTCGTCAAACACCTTCATATCTGTAACCCTTCCAATGGATGTAAATTGGGAGGGAGTTTTCTCTGTTAAATTGAGGCCTTCAATCGCAAAGGATTTTATTGACGAAGTTAAATAGGGCCATGATGGCCGGTAGTGAAGGAGCAAATATGCCTATAAAAACATCACATACAATTTTATAACAGAAACATGCAAGACAGATCCTACTAATAGCAGTATATGGTACGTTTTCAATGACTGCATAAATAAATTCAACACGCTTAAAAATTCAACGTCCCTCAAACTTCAACATGTCAGATATTCAATGTGTCTAAAACATCAACATGCTAAATATTCTAGACACCTGAATTTTATTAAAATATATTAAGGGATTAATTAGTACATATTAGCAAAAACAAAGTAAATAATAATAATAATTATAATGATAGTAATGATAATCTAATAACAACAATAATAATAACAATAATAATAATAATAATAATAATAATAATAATAATAATAATAATAATAAGTTACATCTGAGAATGAAAATAAATTCAGTTCAGAAAAGAAAGTGATCTCACATACAGTCCTCAATAATAGCATATTAGAACTATGCACATCGCATATATATAACCAACTTTTTCGTCCAACAGGACCATCTATCAAAAACTCTTCTGATAGAAGGTCTTATTTCGCAAAATAAACCCTTCCAGCCAGAAACTATGATGACTAAATCCTCTTTTCTGGCCAACGGGGTTATTTCGACAGCGATAACCAGCCGCTATAAATAATAGTTTCTTCGCGGGGTGACGTCGACGACGACGTTGGTGGCGTAGTCTCTCTGCTGCTAATCATTTTAGGATTTTTAGTTAAAAAATGTATCTAACCCAACTCGGTATCGTGTCCGATGATCATGTAAATTTATCGTTACAAACCCGTGTGGTTTTCGTTGAGCATGACTAAAGAAATTTTTTAATTTATTGATGTCCATGTCACCACTGCACCAAGTCTGATGAATATTTCTCAGCGTGTGTGCGTCAACTCCGTTAAACACTGCAAGAACGTTACAATTATCTCTGATCACTTTTGGAATTTGTGTATACCGTTGAGTCACATAAATGACATCAGTGTTTTTATGACGCCCACGGGAAAATTTTCTCGCAGGGTTTGTTTGTTTATCCAGCATGACATCATCGTACACTACTAGGTTGTTAATTGATCCATCGATGTCATCAATGCCGGGTGCATCATTTATGTCAGTTATGAATTCAACTACGTTTTCGTCGGTCTCAGAAATGCTTGCATTTCCAATGATTGTTTTTGCACTCTCGTTAAAATCTTTTAGCACTTGATAACATCGCTGATCGTCCACTGACGGGGCTATCAAATATAATTTATCCCACTTCATCCACTTCATTATTAAATTCAGCAACAACTGTGTCTTACCCGACCCAGATGGACGTATGATAATCATTCGAACAGAATTTGGTAGCACTGAGTTATGCTTGATTGGCTCTCGTCGCTTTGTCGCGGAAAAGTCAGTGATTTCCATTAGATATATCATAAAATAATATGAATTTATATTGTGTGAAATGCCGAGCACGTACCCCAACTACGGATACAACAACAATTGCAACAAAAAATAATCGACAAGCGATCACGGGCAAGTGTGAACGATGTGGCACAAAAAATTTAGATTTATTTTAAAAAAAGCGGAGGTGATATCGCAGCCAAGTTAACAGCGCTGCCAGGAGCTCCGTGGGCTAAATACCCAGGAGAAAAACATCTTCCAGGATATAATTACTGTGGTCCAGGAACCCGACTTGATATCAGACTTGATGCTCAGGATCAACCAAAACCCGGTGAGTATCCGATAAACGCTATCGATGCAGCGTGCCATGCTCATGATGTAGCTTACCGAAGCAAGGATTTGCAACAGCGCCATCTCGCGGACGTGAAATTAATTCATGCGTTAAATGCCATCCCTGATAAATCTTTCAAAGAAAGGTTAGCATCCTGGTTGATAAAAACTGCAATGAAGGGTAAATTAGCGTTAGGTATTGGTATATAATGGAGTCGATTTATTATTCCCCAAGCGGATATTGGAGAGGTAACGCAGCAATTGATAAACTTGCCAGCGCGGCATCAGTAACACGCGCGGCTGCCAAAAATTGGTTATCCCGACAGGCAATATGGCAAATTTATCTACCGCGCCCTAAACAAATTCACTTTGCGCATTTCGATGTTAGTGTACCAAATGAGGTTCATCAGGCTGATATATTATTTCTGCCACATGATACTATCCGAAGACGCACATACAAGTACGCGTTAACCATAGTTGATGTTGCCAGTAGATACAAAGATGCGGAACCGTTAACAACTAAAACAGCATCTGAGGTTGCTTCTGCGTTTGAAAGAATTTATCGGCGAGGACCTCTGCGATGGCCAAATTTATTACAAGTTGATCCTGGCAAAGAATTTCAAGGTGCGGTATCATCGTTGATGAAACAACATAACGTCACCATACGACGAGGACACACTGAAATTCACCGTGATCAGGCAATTGTTGAGCGATTCAATAGAACACTTGCTGAGCGGTTATTTGGATATCAATACGCGAAGGAATTCATTCAGGATACGAGATCGCGCGAATGGGTTGCAAGATTACCAAGCGTGATAGCTGCGCTAAATAATGAAATTACCCGAACCACCAACAAGAAACCTTCCATCGCGATCACGAAAAAAAATATACCACTACAACGAAAAAAAGAAAAATAGCAAATACTGGGTAATGTTACTGTAAGATATTTATATGAACCAGGTGAACTTGAAGGTGGTAAACGAAGAGCGACTGATCCCATCTGGAGTGTTACCACACATAAGATATCCACCGTGACAAGATCCACTGGCAGACCAGCAATCTACAGGTTGGATTCAACTGCTCCTCAACGCGGATTCACCCGTGAGCAACTTCAGGTAATTCCCGAGGACACACAATTGCCGCCAAAATCACTGAAGTGACTTAACTAGCGCTGGCACCCCGACGTCGATTACACTCAAGACAGGTCAACATGACATTATCACGTGTATGACCGCGACTGTTGTCTTTTCTATCTACGGTAAATTGTCTTGAATTTTTATTCGAATACTGCCATAGCATTATACAATTACAGCTCGCACAGTGATTATTCTGCTGTTGTTTCAGCGCAACAACGAAGTCAACATCAAGATCAAAATCGCGATTATTTTTTTTGTCACTCTGTTTGTAACCGGCGAGTTTTTTCTTATTACATCACCATCGGTGATGCTGTTGTTTTCATTGTTTTTATCAGCGTTTGATTTAAAATCCGAAGGATTTTCCAAGACAATTCTTCGCAGTTGAGATATTCTTCTGACTCTGGACACAGCTAAGTAGACTAAGTTTGACCATTCGATTCGATCATCAACGATCCAGACAGTTGTATCTGAAATAGTCAGTCCTTGAGAACAATGAATGGTCATTGCGTATCCTAGCGTCCACGGGGATTTATTCATCGCTAGTGCATCCTCGACAGCATCGATGTCAACTAACACAATATCATTCAATACTAAATTCTGTTTCTCTGTCTTTCCTGGAATATTAACATCTATACTTTGTAACCGCGTATCAGTTGGTCTATAACATAACGGCGTTGGCAGCATTGGAAACTTTTCTTGTTGCAACCGAAATAGCTGTTGTTGAAGTGTGTCTCTGACTATCTTTCTACTCGCCATTATCAAATCGTCTGGTTTCCACACTCGTAAAAAGTCACTCATCGAAGTTTCAGGAATCATCTCGCGCATGATTTCACATTGAATTTTATTCGGTTGTAGCCTGATTAGTGTTTTAAATTCTCTCAGCGTTGCATCAAGTGCTCGGTAATCATCAGTTACTTCTTCGTGATAATCAACAAAATTTCTCAGCCAATCATGCGGAGATGCGCCGACAAACGGAGGTGGTTGACCGTGATCGCCGCACATAATCACTGCGGTATTTTTCGTTAGCAGCCAATCAAGAAATGTTTTTAACGTTTCCATTGGCACCGTACATATCTCATCCCAAATTATTATATCATTGATATATTTTGTGCCCATTCGATCTGGCGTCCACGTACCGCCGCTGTATTTGAAAAAGCTGTGATAAGTACAAGAATTGACTCCTCGCTGTTTCATCTCTCTGGCAAGTCTGTGTGTAGGTGTTAGCACAATCATATCTGAATTCCGAAATAATTCAATCGCTCGAGTTGTTTTACCAGACCCGCCCGGCCCGTTCAAATAAACAGTTTTATGTCTGGTGATTGGATCATCCACAGACGGTGCGGAAGATATTTCTGGCATTGTTGATTTATAATAATCGTCCTCGATTGCAACATCAGCGGATTCACAATACTCGTGCAACATCTCGGCTTTTATTCTCCACGAACCCCATTCATCTCCGCCGCAGAATTTCATTATATCGGTCAGTGATTCTGAATATTTCTTGTCGATGTAAAATGAATCCGTGGCAGCTCTGACTGCGTTACCAGTAAATCGATTTACCATCGATAACAAATTTATAGAAACATAAGCCAGCATTGAAGGTCTCAAATGTGTGTATTGAGGTGATTCTCCGTCGATATAACTTACAATTGTGCCCAACTTTTTCCCGTCGGACAAGAACACATCCTCCCTGTTACAAAATATGTCTCTGGCAACCGCGTCGGCGATTATAAAATCCAATTCAGCTTCATCGATAATCAACCGCGAGTGATGCATTTTATGATCAAATGCTGCACCCTGAGTAAATTTACCGATTATTCTTCGTCCAAGATCTTTCGCTGTGATTTCACTGTTTTTGAGCCTAATCTTGAGAATTTCAGGAGCCTCACTGACAATGACATTCATCGGGGTATTTGGGCACTCTCGTGCATACTCGCCGATAACTTCATCGAGAGTTACACGTTCTGGTGTTGGTAACCAAACTGAGGTCTGCGGTCGATAACATATGATTGCTTCGCTGACAGTCAACGATACCAGTATGCCGCTGTCAAGCATGTATCGCAATAACACTATTGGTACCCAGCGCTTTTCGACGAAGTGTCTGCCAAACCAAACATAACAGCACGGATGAAGTCCCGCAGCAAATTCAAACGAAGTCACACGAGCAAATCCTGTCAGGTCAGCGTCGGGTAAACTGCCGTTTACGGCGACTCGTGTCATCGAGTTCGTGGGGTGTCCAAACCGCGCAAAGTATTCGCGGCACTCGCCGTTTCCGAGAAAGCTTCCTGGGTAGCAGGCAATCATATCCACGGAAATCATATCCCGGTAGTCATATCGGGTGTTCCACAACCCGCCATGACCATACTCGACACAACTTAATTGTATATCTGAAAGAAACTGACTTCGGGTTGGTCTCCACGAATTTCTTTCTCTGGCGGCGTGAGCGGCAACACTTGGAACTGTAAAACAATTAATCAATAATTGCTCATCGCTAGCATCTCTCATATACATTTTTGCGAGTTTTTTCATTTGTTGGTGCAACGATTCTGTTCTGTATAATTCTCCGTTGGGTCTCACAAATTGATCATAGTCGCCATCTTCGGAGCTCCTAAATAACCACACCGACACAGGGTCGGTTTTACTCAGCGCATAAATAACCTCTTATATGTTTCCACGATAAAACTTGACAACACGGTCTCGTGGAAATATTGTAACCGCATCAGTCCACGCGTGCGAATTATGATCAATAATTTCAATCGGTGTTCCTGACTTTTTATAATGCTTCGAACTGTATAATATTTCCCCGGTTAGTGTTTTTACTGTTATTGAGTATTTTAATTTACTTGATAGCGCAGCAACATCATTTATTGTTGCCCCGGTATTCTTAACCGATTCACCCCATGATGTTATTTTTTATGTCGCAGGTCGGTTAAACCGTTTCCTCGTTTTGTGTTTTTAAAATGTTCCATTACTCGCTCGGCTACACGATTCAACACCGTCGAAGTTTTCATCGGAGCGAGTTTATCAATTTTTGGTTTTTTTACCGGGTATATTCCATAAATGACTGCGATTACAGGATACGCTCGAGCGTAATATGGTATATCAATCCCGGTGAGCATTCCTGGTTTACAATTGCTGCTTAACAGAGCGGTCTTTCCGTTAGCAAGAACAGGGTCGAGTTTGTCACGGATAATCCACGTATCGTCTTCAACGTTGACAATAAATTTTATTCTGAAAAAATATTTCTTGTCGCGTTGATGAAAATTAATATAATCAATAATTGTTTTTGCTCGGGCATCAGTCATTGTAGCATCGATGATGTCCTCGTCGCGGATAATTTTAAATGTCGACCATACATGAGATGCGCCGTCGTCGCGGAATTCTTTCTTACCCTCGTTGATAATATCGAACAGATCAGTTAGATGCCGTCGTCGTGGATCCGGGTTTAGCCTGTCAAGATCGAATCTCCCGCCGCCAACTGCGGATAACTTCGAAAACTCCTCCATTGTTATATTTAAGACAAATATTTAAATAAGAAAATATTATATATACAATGAACAACTGCAGATGGTTAAAAGTTGGATCTGTAACAGTCTGTGGTAAGCCCTGTAGGAAGGAATTCTGCGGTGAACATATACAGAGCATCAAACGAGGAAGCACAGGACCTATTCGTTGCCTGCGATGTGGCATTGGTGTCAGGGGTAAAACACAATTATGTGCGGGGTGCGGGGGGAAACGATACCGGGAACTCAAGCGATATTACAATAAAAAAAATAACGGAGACGCGCTAAAATCGGAGAGTGATTATATAACTAGGTTTTCAGACAAATTATAAATTAGACAAATATATTATTATATAAATGAATCAAGAATTTGTCTCACATCCCACAATCAAGAATTACGAAGCATCACGACAGGGGATAGTCAGACACTGTAGATTGAAAAAACCAGTTGGTGTTGTTAATAATGCTGGTTATCTTAGATTTTCTGTTGGGAGAAAGAAGTATCTTAATCACAAGTTTGTGTTCGAGTGTTTCCGCGGAGAGATCAAAAAAGGTCTTGTAATTGATCATATTGATGGACAGAAACTTAATAATAATTTATCTAATTTGAGAGCTGTGACGCAGAGCGAAAATTGTAAGGCTGGTAATACTGGTCATGGTAATAAGATCGCCAGGAGAGTTATATCTATAAATTTAGATACAAATGAAGAAATAATATTTCAATCGATATATGCAGCTGGCAAGTATTTCGGTATTTGTGCATCCTCAGTACAAAAAGTTGCAGAAAATATTACCAAATCCGCGTTGTCAAAAACATATAATAATCAGAAAATTATATTTCGTTATCACGAGGATTTTCCAAACGGAGATAACTCTGCAGTGACTGCGTGAAAATCCGAAAGATTTTTCAAGTCAATGATATAATTATTTCCCCGTTGTTACCTTGACTTTGTCAAGGATGACAGCGCGCTATAACACTTTACAGGTGCGAGCAGACGATTTTCTGCACAAGGAAGTAAATAACTTCCCTTGTTTTCCCCTTGACGCTATCAAGGTGACAGCGCAAGAATGACAAAGTACTTGATGAAATCAAGAATAAACGTGTATTTATCTTTTTTTTCACAGACAATATCGTTATTTTATTACACTTGTTCTCGTTTATGGTTCATCTGTGGTTTCCACATGATCATATTTAAGAATATACGTTTTAGACAAATCACGCTGAGCTATTTCTGAACTTTCAAGTATCAGTCAGTTTATATACAATATCGTCCTAATACCATATTGGGGTTTCGAAACCCAACGAAGTTGCACACGTACTCTGTTATCGCCCCGTTTCGGGGTAACCTTTTACCTGGAAACAGGGTTGATTTCAGTGGGTAGTGTGCAACTTGTTGGATGTAGAATTATAACCCCGCATTGTGTTTGTACCGTCTTAGGATAAGTTATGTGTTTGTGCCGTCTTAGGATAAGTTATATGTTTGTACCGTCCTAAGATATATACAATTGTAAAATACAACTGCTGTAAATATGCTTCTACTGTAAATACTATATGTTTGTACCGTCCCTAGGATAAGTTAGAATTAAGTTATGTGTTATGTGTTATCCCCATATGAGCCTTGCTAGCATATCAAATGGTAAGCTAGGAGGTTCACAAATGGGGAATGTCTCGTCGTTTCGCAAACACACCTTCTAGACTGTTATTTGGCAGTTTAGGGGCTCAATCGGGGGGTAAGTGTTTCCGCCCCCTCCTGAGTTTGGTAGGATGTCATAAGACACCCTAGAGACTCAGCGAGATGTGATGTTTTTTTATTTTAAAGATTTAAAAATATATATAAATATGAATCAAGAAAATATCAATAATGTGATTGATGCTATTCAAAAATTAGAAAAACAAGGATTTAAAATATTACTAAATGTTGAAACTATTCTGTCAGATTTTGAATCATTATACGAAGCTAAACGCGCAGGGCGTTATATTCTTCCTGCTCAATATCGATTCATAAAGATGATCCAAAATAATTTGTATAAATCGCTGGCCAGCGTAGCGGAGACACAAATAAATGAATTTGTTCCACTGTCTCGTGCAGTCGAAAAGATCAGGCTGGCACTGGCAGCCGAGTATGAAACTAAAAAAATAATTAACAATCGGGTCCGGAAATTAAAGCATTGTATGTCCGTTGACGAGGTCAAGGATGAAAATCCAGAGAATTTATCAAGCAATGATAGCTTTGTCACCGATGACGAAGTCATTCACGAGGAAGTAAATACCTCACCTTGATTGCATTTTACGTGGAAGTGAAATCGAAAGTAAAAAAAAGTAATATCTTTTTTTTTACTGTGTAAATTATGCAACTGTCCGATTTCGTTGATTTTCATAGCAAAACCTCTATCAAATCGAGGAAAATGGACAATTTCGTTGATTTTCATAGCAAAATACCGTTATGAATCCACGACGCTGGTCTGTTTCGTTGATTTTCATAGCAAAATACCGTTATGAAACCAGTGAAATGGACGATTTCGTTGATTTTCATAGCAAAATACCGTTATGAAATCGGGAAAATGGTCAGTGGTAAAAAAATATATATAAAGTAAAGAATTTTCACTGAAGTATCTTATCAAGATGATCCCGTGAAATGCACGAGTGAGCAACATTGAGGATTTGGTCTGCATCACAATTAATCATCGTGATATTGTTTTCGCGGAGTTGCTTCAGCTGAAAATCTGTCAGTAAAAAGTCATCATTACCGTGTTTATCGATGATTATTTTAACAACGCCCGGGGAATGATTTCCGGTAAATATTTTTCGGATGAATTCTTCAAGCGCGCGCTTGTCAACGATGGAACATTTCACGTGTTGATACATACTATTATTTTCGCGTTCATTTAATATAATTTATTGTGACAGTGCTGTCGCTGATGGTGATGCCGTTGGAAACGCTAGCGTTTCCCACAGTGCTATCATCGTCATCGTCGTCGTTGTCAGCGAAATCACTGTCAGTGGAAACACTTTGTGTTTCATCATCTTCATCACTGACAACAAAATCACTGTCGGAGACATCTTCATCACTGACAACAAAATCACTGTCAGAGACATCCTCGTCATCATCATACTGTTGGTAATTCGAAGATTTTTTGGACATTATTATGATATGATATTATTAATTGAAAGTCCTTGAAAAATACTTTGTATTTTTACGATGGAAATCGTTTCACGATGAAAATCCTTTAGGATGAAAGTCTTAAGACGAAAATCCTTTAGGATTTCACCAGCAGATTAATACTAACAGTCTCCCCACGCAGGTCCAACAGTCTATGTTGTTGGTCAGTGACTTTAAAATTCATCCTTGACAGCGTCGGATTATGACACCGCAACGATACCGGATTGGTTGGCTCTTGCACAATCAAAAATCCAGGCGGTTGTGTAGGAGTAAATGAATACAGTATAAACCCTTGCTGGGCTTGATTTGATATTGTTGTGTCTATGTTGTAACTGCCATCGATGACATCACATACAAGATTGACCGCGACGACATCAGTGATTGCTACGATGCCCGGAGAAATATGACGGCCATCGCTCGCTGTGGAATTATCATGTGCCAAGATAACGGGTTCTGGTAGTGTTCGTTTGTGTTGTGCAAGTATGTCATCGAAGTATTCATCGACGATATCAGTGACGAGTTTTCGCAAGATGACCGGGGAAACATATCCTGGTAATTGAAAATTCGGCAGTTCAGCTTCGGTCAGCGAGTACTTGCTCAGAAATTTTTGTTTATCGGGGGATGTGCTGGTGATTACCGCCTGAACCACGTGCTTGTTGATATACTCCATATCTGCGGCAAGTTGATTTAATATCTCAATTTGTTTAATAATTTCTTCGCGTTAACTTGTCATCGCGGCGATATGTTCTTGGAAGTGTTGCCGTAGATACCCTCGGTGCGTTCCATGCGCGTCACTGATAGCCTTTAGGTGTTCAACGATGTCGTTCAGATTCATAACAACTCCAACACGCACCCATCCATGCTCGGGTTCAGGAGTAAAATTAAACACAATATCGACACCGCGCGCGACAGGAAAAATCTTACCCTGTAAATTATCCTTGCGGATCTCATCAAGACGTTCTCGGTACGGCGGTGTAATTGTGTGATATGACTGCGCGTCAGTCATGTAATCAGACTTCGTTGGTGTTGGTGGTATCGGTGGTGTCAGTGGTGGATTTCGAGGCCACCCTAGCACGGTTCTGATTGAACTGTTATAGATATCAACGGCGTAACCCGGCGTTGAGATTTCGATGATCGTGGACAGCGTTGGCTCGTGTGTAGTGATTGATATTTTTGCTTCCTTTCCGGTGATACGTTTTATTTGACGCTGTATTTCTTTGTTGATTTCCTCTATCTGATAACTCCCAGTGGGTAACGCAATGACGTTCCAATCTGGGGTTCCATCAGCGTTATTCTGATATGAAAATACAAATGAGTTATTCGGCGATTGTCTGTGAAATGATGTCGACCTGATATTGGGCCAACTGTGATATACTCGTAATTGTGCCAACGCGATTTCGGTAACTGGAATTGCAGTTGGAAAATTAATGCTGAACTCTGGTTGCGTCGAGGACACTGATATCATTGTGGTCCTTGTCGGAGTTGTATTCGCGGCTATGTCGAGCAACGCTTGGCGCTGAATTATTTCCATCGTTATTGTTATTGTTGGTTTTCAAATGAAAACCGACCCCGCGTTCGTAGTCGTTGTATATACCGGACATCAGCGTGAATTCAGAATCTGATATGTTGTTGTCGTCTACACTGGATGATATCAACGAGGACAATTTCGAGTAGGCGCTGTTGGCCACGTTGGCTAGTTGCTGATACTCGTGTAATTTTGTTATCGCACACGAGGATATTTTTTTTGCGATGATGTTGGCGACTCCCGCAATCGTCGTTGAGGCTGAAATTGTGATTGTGATAGCGATTGCAGCAGTCACTGGTGTCAGCGCAGACAATAGCACACCAGTGGATGCAACTACCGCGGATACCGAGTACACTGTTATGTCCAGCACGGTCACACGGCGTTTGTATTTTTTTATTTTTGTTGCGCATCTGTCAATGGTGTTTTTCAACGTTGATTGCCATTCGCGTACTTGATCATATCGATATTGTTGAGCATCTGGAAATGTTTCGGATTTCAACGTTGTCGTTGACATTATTTAAAATCGCTGGCGATTTTCAATTACGCGGTAACCAATTGAAGCGTTTCTGCGACGAATTCCAAACACCACCAGTAAGATGTTGCGGTTAATTTCTTGTCTGCGGCTTCAAGTATAAATATTTCTTCGGTTCCGCTGTTTAGTATTATAGTTACAACCCCGGAATACTTATCGGTGGAATGTCTCCAAGGATATGTTGTGAAGATTTCAAATTTAGCGGCGGAAAACACAGACAACCTGTACACGCCAGTGACCGTTGCTGTGTATTTGATAGTATTATTTTGTCGGGACCATGTTGCGAATCCCGATGATACCGTGAATACGATGTTGGTGATATGCCCGGGAGTAAATGTAACGGGGACTTTAATCAAACTGATTTTGTTAACGATCTCAGGAATACCCGATACGATATCCTGCTGTGTTCGTTTGATCGTGTCAATGTCGGTCTTGATATCAACGAGTTTCATATCGACGACTGGAGGAGTTCCAAAGAACTTATCAACGATCTCACCAGTTTTTTGATAGTTTCTTCGAAATCTTGCAAACGCGCCCACGTGAACATCATACTCTGCCCGCAACGTAGTTAGTTTACCATCAATGGCGCTATCGCTTGTGTCTACGTATTGTTTGTTTGCGGCATCTTCGGGACCTTCCGGATTTTTTAGAACGGTTATTTTGTTGCCGTTCATGCTGAGTTCGCCTGTCATTGTATCACCGGTCTTCGCTACACGTTCCCCGGCGACTTTTCGTGCATCATCTCGCAGCATCGCAATTGATATCGACGAATCTCTGATTCTGCCGCTGTCAGTGAATACAACAATGTTGTCCGCGACAGCTCCAATAACCCTGCGAATTATGTCATTCCACCTAATATTACTGGTTTTTAGCTTGCCGTGCCTGTCCTGAAAAATAACAACCTCATCTGGGTCTATCCCGGTTAGATTTAAAAGATCATCAATTTCATCTTTGGTCGCATACTTCGATAAATCGACGTCTTCGCGGTGCTCCTTGGTTCTGCTTGATCTTCCGTAAATATCAACCATTATCTGTTATGGGGTTGTTTAAATTTGGAAATCATTGATGATTTTTCAACGTGTATTCATGCACGACTTTATGAGGAGGAATCGCTGGGTGTTTTGTTATCGCGTCAAGAACATTCAAAACCTCTTGACCACATATCGGAGGATCGGTTAGTGTTTGTGTTGGTAACGTTGACTGCCAAACTGGAATTGGAAATCCTTGGACGTACCTGAGAAATTCAACTGGCGGTGCTAGCCCGTACGAATCGAAATAGATAATTCCACGCGGATCGATCGCGTAAGCAACCCAATGAGTCCCAGGGCCTTCGCGATTGTCAAGATTAATAATTCCTGTTTCTGGATTATTCGGTCGTGCTGGTAATTCATCTCGCATAAATACACCTTTGAAGGATTTTATACGTAATTGTTTAGCAGCATCGAGTAGATCAAAATTACTCGCTGGAAGTGTTTTCAAAACCTTTTTGGGTACCATGACGCCGGAGTTCCCGGTAGTCTTAGACCCGCTCCGTATTGTTCCACTGGAAGTTTTAAACGATTGGGCTGAGGCATAGTTGTCTTTCGGGGGCGTCTTGTTGGTTTTTGTGTTCTTGTTTGTCTTTTATTTAGACTTTCCTTGTGTAAAATTCCTTTTCCGGTTACTTTCATTAGTGCCATTCCAGCAGCGGTTCCAACTGCTCCTAACGCGGCTGCCTTTGCCGCGGCGGCTGTTGCTGGTGCTAACGCGGCGGAAATTATTGGGAGAAATGGAAGTATTCCACCGGTCTTTTTGACCATATCTTTGACCGCGGCCGGAGAGAGATCAATTCGAACTCCAGTCGTGCCTTGCTTCGCGCTGCTGAAATGTTTTAGCTGAGTTTTGGTCAGCGACAACTTGTTGGGACCGCCCGCTAGTTGATCGTGCCTTAACGTTATTGACGTCCCACACGTGCTCGCGTTTTTCGATTGTAATTTCTTCACCTGACCAGGAGTCAGTGACACATTAACGTAACTGTATGACATTTTATTTAATATGATGTTGATCTAATTGTTTACATATTTTCCACTGGAGCATCGATGACTCTCATTCGTCCACCAATACCTTCAAGTAGCATTGCTTTATCGGAGAGTATGACAGCGATCGCTCTAAAACCACCAGCGGGAAACGCACCAACGTTAGCCTTGAAGTGTATATCAACGACCGATTGTTTGGTTAGATCAAGATGTTCCAGTGAAAAGTAATAAATCGGATACAACGTTGTGAAATCCAACTGTGATATCTGCAAGCCGGTATCAATATTTTGATCACGTCCCATAAATGTCATCAGACGATGATACGCACGCGCAACCTGATTATTTTCAAAATCTATCGCTATATCCTCGGATGGTTCTTGATATCCGTTTATTCGCAGCGAAACTTCAGAGACATTAAGTTTGTCAAATATCATGTGCGAACGTGTTTGACTATTTACTCTTTCGTTAGTCTGGAGTGCTACGAAAATATGTCGTGGCGCTGTTACTCCCTGCTGTGATGCTATGTGCCACGTGAATTGCCCAGCACCGGCGCCCTGAATGGAATCTGTAGATGTTGTCAACCATGATATCAATGATTTACCACCTGTGTCCATGAAAGAGAGTAACCGTTGCTCTTCAGTGATCGATGGGGACATCACTGGCATCCACAACGCAAGCCTGGATAATACTACTTTACCGGCAGCAACACCAGCATCACCGTCTCGCCAGATGGCGTCGTTGTTGTCACCTTTTCTAACAAGTACAACTGTATGCTGGGCTCCAAAAATAACCTTTCTGACATTTCTGCAGAACCCAAAGATGTGAGACAGCGGAATTGCACACGAAAATTTTCTGCGATCACCTGATAGCATTAATTTACGCGTAGCAAAACCAAGATTGTAATTAGGGTTGGGAAATGATAAATCTTCAAAGTTATCAATAGCAACAGGAGGAGCAGCACGGTTGGTTGGTCGTCTCGCAATGCTAGATCTATGATCCGGGTTATTGGAATTATCCTTGGTGAACATCATAGTTGGACCAGCTGATCTAGTGTAATCATCTGAGTATCGTGCTAATCCCACGATTGTTGTGGCAACGTCGACGTTATCCTGAATCGTTTCAATTTCCTTTCCATCGATGCTATATGAAGCACTTCTGAATAGTGCCATGATGCCGTTGTTGACAAGACCAACTCGGACATTATCTCCATATGGTGTATTAGCGACAACATCTGTTACAACTTCACCCACGACTTCAAGGAATGCTTCAGCGGGTAAGAAATATCTGCTTGTATCATGTACTTGTAATTCAATTCGTCCGCGTTGATTGGCCGATCTTGCTTCGTAGGAATAATACTGATAATCGCGCACAGACTCATCTTTAAGCGTTGGTACATCCATGTCGAACGCTGGATCTGATACTCGTTTGAACATTTTATATAAATTATCGACGTCTAAAACGAAGACCACTTCCTGATATCAGGCTCGTATTTATTTGTTCGGGTATTTGGTTTACTAGCGCCGCAAGTTTTTGATTCGCGGATTGATTTATTACTTTACTGACATCCGCGGGCATAAGTTCAGTGCTCGGCAGTTTTACTGGCGGTGGTTTAACCGCGTTAGGTCTGCGTGCTAACCGTGACAGTCTACCCTTGACTGACGTAAACGCCCTTCCGGCAAGATTACCAACAGCTCCAAGGGATTTATCCTTGACGACATCAACCGCCTTCATCGCCAATTGTTTCGCAATCGGTAACGCCCATGGGGCCATTCTTGTAAACAAACCCGTAACAACATCACCGAGACCATCTCCGTAGGTTGCTCTGTAGACCGGTAATCGTGAGTTCACTACTCTGACTGGAATGGGTTGAGCGTTGTGTATAATCATGTTATTCAATTGCTGTTTCTCTAACTAAAATTACTGTGACCTTCAGTCGCTGTAATAACCATCCGCGAGTTCATCAATGAGTCCCCGATAGATACGAACATCCATGATGCCGCCACGAAATAGTCGCTGACAGATATCAGCAGCTTCATTTATAATTTCCGGAGAGTTATTTCCGGCACGTTTTCCTCCGATGAGAACTTCCAACCGAGATACGTCGTTGATAACGCTATCAGGACAAGTAATGTGACCACCAAGACCAGACCCTAAACCACTCCCGGATGTTTCCTTAGGTTCATCGTAAAATTCCTCTAGAAATTGTTCTTCCTTTTCCTCTGGAGGCTGTTTTTCTTGTTCCTTGTTGGATAACTCCAGCAATTCCTGTTTAAATTTTCGATACCCAGGATCACTTCTATCAACGGGTAACTTACGTTTAGCAAAATATACCGCACGTGCCCACTTATTAATATCATCTATTTCGTCCAGATGTTTTTTTCTCAAAAATTTCTCTCTGGAATCAAAATTATTCAAAACAAAACGAGGAAGACTAAAAACACTATCTAATTTGTCAAGACCGAATTTCGTAAATTTAACTCTTGGGGTTTCTTGCTGCTGCAACGGCGAAGAAAGTCGATAGGATTCTTCTGGTTCTTCTTTTTCTTCTGATTCTTTTTCCGTTGGATCTGCGACGAATTGCGATTTAGATATTTTTTTCAGAGTTGGTTTTTTATGTCGCTTTTGTTGTCGCATTTGGACATCAAATCGATCTGATCCTGACATATACTCTCGATAAAATGCATCACTGGTATCTAACCGTTCGATACCCTGTTTTATTTTATAAATTCCATCGAGAAATTGTTGTTTAGATACCTTTTGATTAGGATCTTTTATAAACTTTTCTCGAGAGTGATAAGCCCTAGCAGCGTCAACACCAAAAGCAATTATTTCATCTCTATTTCTGACTGGACGATTTTTAATTTCATCCACAAAACCTTCAATAAAATCCGTTTTATAATTAAATCCTTTGATCGGTTTTGGTTGAGCCCGCTTAAGTTCTTCTATTGCCTGAAGAAGAATTTGTTGCGGTTTATCAGGATCAGGTTTTCCTACGATAGCAGTTTTTATTGTTTCAGTAGCTGCAGTGACAGGTTTAAATAATTCTGTTGTACCTTCCGTGAATTCAACTTGTGCTTGCTGCCGTGCTTGTAATTTTTGTCTGACACTATCACGGACAGGAAGAAAATTTTTTATTGCTTCTAGTCGCTCTCGAGCTAGTCTAACAGAATGTGCTTCTCCGATGTTGGCCATTATTGTTAACCCGAATTTTTAATTCGCAATGGAAATCCTAAAATGATTAGCAGCAGAGATACTACGCCACCAACGTCGTCGTCGACGTCACCCCGCGAAGAAACTATTATTTATAGCGGCTGGTTATCGCTGTCGAAATAACCCCGTTGGCCAGAAAAGAGGATTTAGTCATCATAGTTTCTGGCTAGAAGGGTTTATTTTGCGAAATAAGACCTTCTATCAGAAGAGTTTTTGATAGATGGTCCTGTTGGACGAAAAAGTTGGTGGGCCCAGTCTCTCTGCTGCTACATAAATATAATGTACATATACATTGTCTCATTATGCAGACACACTTAGATTTTACACATATATACTCATTCACTCATTCAAACACTTACACACATATATATTTATACATATATAACGTGTGTGTGTGCATATATATTGGCTCATTATACACACACTCTTACATTTGACATATTTACACTCAATCACTCATTCAAAGACTTACACATATATAATATTTGTGTGTATTCATTACGAACAAAGCTATAGTCGAATCCCCTAGAAGACACAGTAGTTTCACTGGAGAGATCTAGCAATATATCTGACATTCTAAATGACCACAACTTACACAAACAGACATGCACATACATGTACATATTTTATTTTAAAAGAAACCCACAAGTTACACATGTAGCATTGGGAAAGGGGAAGTAATTGTGATATCCACATTAGATTGCTCAATTTGTTTGAACTATGCCGTCGTCAGAAAGAAGACATTCGTCAAGCACATTCTGGGTTAGGAGAGTGTTGGATTTTATGTAGTCTGTTTGTAAATGATATGGAATATGTAACAGATTATTTGTACAACGTCGTGTTAAGAAGTAGTAAATCAATAATGAAAATGAGGCTGTAGAACGTGACAAGTTTAGTGTCACAAGGAACTCAACATGTGACGTATTGTAAAGATGTAGCAATGGTCACAGAACGATCAAAACCCTTTCCATAACTACGATCATTGGCCATACTTGAGCAATTCCTGAATAATTGTTGATTGATATACTTATAAATTAGTTGAAAATACGAATTTGAATTGATGCATTACAATGAATGGGTACATACGTTGTAAATATAGACAGAATCTGTGTTGCTTGGTGCTATAGCAATTTTCTGTATGTCAGATCCATTTAAATTGCACGTTCGGATGTATAAATAATCCACAAAATAGAGTCTAGAAAGAAAGTAAGAATCATATTCAAAAATGAAGTTTGGGTAGCATCAAAATCCGCAGAGGAACTTAGAAACTATTTTGATATTTGTAAGTACAAACTTATTTCAATGTGTCGTTTCCTTTATGTCGTAATCATATTAGCATCAGAAAATTAGAAACGAAACTCTTTTGGACATCTTAAAGAGAGAATATTTATTTCATAATTATTTATCTTTGCACATTTCTTTGAGACTTTCAGTTCCATTTGAAAAATGTATAAATGCTATTTTGAACTATTGTGTTTTAAGAAATTCAAATATCCTATATATTGTTTGCTAAGTCAAGAAGACTTACTCATAATGTAGCCATTCAGCTATTCGATGATGACTGTAACTGAAAACAAAACCTTAAATAGTGATTCCTTAACAAGTACCCATGAACTGGGATATATTTTGATGGCAGTAGTTACTATCGATAGAGAACAAATATATGTAAATTGTAAGCTCTGGACACTACCTTTTACTATTAGGGTCATAACTAATTGAAGCAGGGCTTGAGCTAGAGCTGAAATAAGTAACATTTCGTCTGTCAGTGCCATCAAGCTTTGATGACTCTATCTTGTAAAGGGACGAGCCTGATACCCAAAACATTAGTCTGAAATATGAAAATACATTTCTATTATTTCAATAACCATTTTTATTGTAAAGGATTAGCATAATATATTTGTAATACTTTCATGCTGTTAAAGTTATCTTTTACTGATAGAACAAAATTTTGTCGGCTCCTTTTTAGGAATAAGTTAGTCCTAGTCAAAAGAAACCAAACCAATCTATGACATTGTACATCTCAATAAAGAATAAATTGAATACATATGAAACAAAGAAATATCTATATGATAGGTGGATGCGGTGGGCAAGAATGGGACCGTATGGGTACAAGTAAAATTAAAAAGGTCATATTGAAGGTGTGACACATTATGCACAAAAGGAATATAGCAAAGGATTTGTGTTATAGGTTTTTGCGGGTATTATAAGGACTAATGTCAAATTAAAACTACATCTTCCCAAACCAATACAACACAAAAACCAACCGACACCCAGTCATTTATTGAATGGGAACTAGTCATCTACAAAACAGCATCTAACCATCTACTAACAATCGCTCACTCATCTATTAATCAAAACATACACTTATACCATCAGACACAAGGGTATGCCTACTAACACTTACACAGATATACTATCATACATAATTATGAGAGTGCTTTCACACATACACACAAATATCCCTGTAAAATGTATGAATTATAGCTCACACATACAAGCATACTATCACACACACAAGGGTAATGGTACTCAAACGCTATACATACAAGCATACTATCATACACAAGGGCAATGGTACTCAAACACTATACATACAAGCATACCATCAAACACAAAGGAAATGGTACTCAAACACATTACATACAAGCATACTATCAAACACAAGGGTAATGGTACTTAAATACTATACATACAAACACACTATCATACACAAGGGTAATATTACTCAAACAATATACATACAAGCATACTATCATACACAAGGGTAATGGTACTCAAACACTATACATACAGGCATGCTATCACACAATGGTAACGGTACTCAAGCATTACATATACAAGCATACTATAATACACAAGAGCAATGGTATTCAAACACTATACATACGTATTCAAACACTATACATACGAGCATACCTATCATACTATTACTTGCAAGAGAGAAAAGTGGAGACAATAGCACCTCCAAGGCATGCATTGACATCTAGGGACCATCTCTTTTAAGCCCATTGACCTACTGGGGGAGTCTGGCAGTCTAACATTTGGCTAATCTCCCTCGAACTCTCAGTTCTTGACCTGCTGATCTATGGTAGTTCTAATGTTTTGTGCCTCTTCTGCTCTCTCCTCGATTCTTCCGTTCTTTGCTGAAGCATTTGGAGCAACCTTTTCAATCTTGGCTTTCCCTGTTCTCCTTTCTCTCATGTTCCGCGCCAACTTATCTCTCTCCGTGTCATACTTATATTTTCCACATCTTCCACATCTTAAAAAGTCTTTTGCAACCTGAATGATATTATTCTTCTATGGATATATAATACGCTTTCATTCGACCCAGGAGAGTATACATCCCCAATCATCTTTTGTCCCATGTGGTTTCTTTGCCCATGTATCGGAAACAATTTAAAAGCATGCTTTGTATACGTAAACGCGTGTGTGATGTGGCTGTGATCCCCCACTCCGATTAATTAATTAGCCCACTTTGTGGGTATAAACCCAACGCCAATGTCTAGTTGGTGAAAGCGACGTACATCAAACTTAAGTAAGTTAATCTTGCCCTCCATTATCAACCAGACAGCTCCAAAAAAAAAAAAAAATAATGGCCAGTGCAGCTAATGTAATTAAGGGAATGTTTGTCTTGTTTAGAAAGAGACGAACTCTAACTAAAATCGCCACCCCTGTTCAGTGCGTAAACGCTCTTAGGGACATTTGGTTAGTGACGAGTGGGAACCAGCCCACACAATTTTCTTTGGTTGTTCAAGCAGGTAAAGGGGGCAAGAGGTTCGGCTGGGAGACACAGATATTACCTGAAACGCTATGTCATATTAACCACATTAAATGCAGTTGATTAAATTGGGCTTCCCTATTGCCAATTCTGTATAAGCTAAACTTTAAATTAGAGACATGCATAAACTAAGTTTAAATTTTCCTAGCTCAATATTCAATAATTGTGTAACAACTGTACGGTGTGTACAAGTGCATATTGGTTCGTTTAAGCTGCTTTCTAGATCAAGCTACCTTCTGAATGATTTCTTTTACTCCTTGGTAGGTTATTATTAGTTAAGAATTTTGAACGGGGATAAAAAAAATGATAGTGGTAGTTTTATGAGTTTTATCGCATCGGCATCTCAAGACAAATTGAGATCCCTGGATAACAGGCAACTTGTAGTAGCAATAAGAAACGTTCTCATGTTATACCTCATGGGAGCCTCTAGTGGAGTGATCTTTTTCTTCCAAATTCCTTGTAGTCAGTGGTGGCAACTAGTTTCCCAGTACCATCCAGTCACAATGGCGATGATGTTGAATGGCTCGGTTTGGATGTTGTGAACTTCATATAAGTTGTCTATCATCAGTATCAGATGAGGAATATGGCAGAAAAAGAATCTACGTATCAGGGTATTGATGTCTTCAGTTGTTGTGTTTAATTTATTAAAAAAGTAGGGGGGAGATGGAACTATTTTTTTCTTCTAATTTAGATTATAATCATCGTACATTTTTAATGATAGTTACAGGATTGTTCTGGTGTTCCATTGCGTCGCAGGGTCATCTCAGCAGATATATTAACCCCCATTTCTCGAACTGGTAGAAAACGTAATCTACCACGGCCGCTTTGTTAAGCTCTCCCGGTGTCCTCTCATTTTCAATTTTCATTCTTATACCTCATCCACGGTAGGGAACAGTTTAACTCGTTTCTATTTTTCTGGTGATGCAATAATTCGTCGGGTCCGTTGTCATATATCTGAATATGACATTGATAATGCAACTCGACGACCGTGCGGAGACACGACCTCTTTTTACAGGTACGAACATGCTGTATGTATGTTGGACACACTGTGACTAATTCACAGCCATCCCTTTTCTTAGTTGGAACTGTTTTATACCGTGTCGCTCGTAACACGCTAGATCCACAACGTAAAACATCGAATCTTGTTTTTTCTTGTACTCCGTTGAAGCTACATAGCCATGAAATCCTCCAAACAATATCGATTGATCAATCCTTATTTACATTTGCCTCCAGGAAATCATTTGAAAATAGATGTATCACCTGATTTTGTTTATTGTATGTATGAATGTTATTATGTCTGAAACATAAAGTCCTTGAAATAGTAACTTTTCAATAAGGATGTAAGGGTACACGTTCGATGGTTCGTTTTTCTGGCTTACAAAAGGTGGTAGCGGCTGTTGATTATGTTCATAAGGGGATTATAGAAAATTTAGTTTGGAAAGAGGGAAATTACGTTTAACTTAAATTGCACCCACCCCACCCCACCCCCTTTTTGAATCCTTACCTCTGTCTGATTTTATATAAGTGTTTTCGCTTGTGTAGTGTGCATCTACGTCTACTCTCGTGTTATTGATTATTAAGTGTAGTTGTTGGTTGGTAAGAGACTGAATGTTGGGTGTAGTATAGCTGAGTATTTTCACTAGATCACTAAATGCTGGCCAGCAGATGACTGAGTGTTGATCGGTTAAAGCAACGAAATGGTTGGTATGCGTAGTTTTAACATTACATTTATGCTGTAACCAGGATATAGCACCTGTGGACATTTTTAACAGTCATTCTCCCTTGTACCCATACAGTCACACAGTTATAAATATATGGACTAATGTCAAATTCCTCTTGTACCTCAATGGTCATAATTTAACGGGTTGGCATACTATTTGTTTTCTTCGTACGCATAAGTCTCATGTGTATCGCTTATGATATTATTATTTACAGCAGACATTGCTTGTATAACTCAAAATACAATTATATAACTAGAGATGGAAATAGAACATACATAATCTTTATAAACCTAGATTTTCATATGTTTGAACGGCACACACTGTGTGGAATAAAAAGTATACTTTGGAATATAAAATATTGGTAGAATTGTCCTTATTTCTCTTTGAATTCTTCTAGATACACTTACCTTTCTATCGGCAAAACCAAAATATTCCTGGGTGATACAAGTGATGAAAGAATTGTTAGACTGATACTCCGATCCCTGGATACAAGTAAGATCTTTCCTGTGTTCAATTCTGTCCAGTAAATACTTCGGTCTATCCAATCAAAAGCAAGACCTGCAAATATAACGTAAAACATAGGCATTCTTAAACAAAATTCAACAACGATATCATATCAAACTTAATTTAGAAAAAAATCATAAAAACTTAAAACCTTATACAGTTACTTCTTCCGTTAATGTCTATTTTAATGCCTGTCGTGAGCCATTGCCATTGACCATTATTGCAAAAATGACTTGTACATGTATCAAAATATACCTATATTTTTCTTTAAACATTATTTTTTATTATAATTATTTGGTCAAATCTAATGAATTCGTTTCTGATGAGTAATATTCTCTAATCTGCAATCTTCAAATCAAGCGTATGATTTCAAAATTATTTGGTTACCAATGTTTCCCAACTGTTCATAATTTCATCTCTGATAATAAATAATACAATATCACATATTAAAGCCATACAAAAAGTCATGTCATACCAAAGTGTTAATATTTTTAATAATAATGTCTACGTTTCATGACAACCTATGATGAAAAGACCAGAAAGGAAAAAGACGATGGAAACATTTGTTCAAATCGATCATCGATATACCAAAACAATTGTGTATTAAGAAATAGTTTGCAAAGTTATCACTTCAAACGAAAGAACTTACATAATATTCAGAAAAATACTAATTGTAAAGTAGTAGTAACATCAAAGAAACATGACACGAAAAGTGTAGATTACTTTACCTGGGTAGCTAGCTAGCCAAAAATAATAAAATATAACTAGCAATTCTTGGTCGGCATTAATGTGTAGTTGGATATATGAAATTAAACACGAATTGTTATTCAGCAATACACTGTTCGACCAGTACATCAGTATCTTTAATGCAAATATAATGCTTAATATTTATTTTTGCAGAAGACTCATATCTTTGCAATGCTATGAACAGTACCGCTAATGTTTCCCGAGACTGCGATAAGATCATGGACTGTAAACTTGTCAAATGATGTGTAGTACAACCCGGAGTTATTGGCTAAGATTATTTCTCTCCGAATGGTGTCTAACTCAAAATGGGTAATTCCTGCTACTAAAAGGAAGCAAGTGAGGTTGAATCCGCTCGCAGAAATCGCATGAATATCCGCGATACACAATGACGTAGAATTGCTCACAACGAGTCCTCTGTGGAAAGGACCTGAATCCTCTGCAAAATATTAAATATTTCTCTCAGATGTATATTACTAAAACTCAGATTTAATATTGAATCAAAATTTTCTCCTATACCAAATGACATACCTAATTAGAACGAACGATGAAATCAGAGAAAACTTCTGAATCTTGACATGTTGATTTCAATTAAAATTTTATTTCCCATGCAAAAATATTAACTTGGAAAATAATAACATAATGATGTGCTTCTCTAACCGGAGAACATCGAAAACAAAGTTTCAAAAATATAGAATCTATTAAAAGATAGGAATCGGGGAAGATCATAGATGCGTTCAAAATACCAAAATCGCAATACCATGTAAACAAACGGAAAAAGTCATATTGGATAAAACCTGTATTGAACCAAATGGTCAATACTCAAGGGCAATCAGCAATGAAATCAGCAAAAGCTAATTATTCATAATACCAGTAGTAAATGTGGTTCCATTTGTTTCCTGCTTATGCATATGGTCTTGTTTCACTTTATATATGTGTGTGTGCAGGGGCGTATTAACCATTAAGCAGACTAAGCACGTGCTTATGGCACCAGGGCCAAAGCGGGCACAACAAAGTTGAGGAAAGGGTGAAAAGAAAAAACGAATGAAGATTTGTATTTAAAAAAATGATAAAACTAGTGCAAACTGAGCATAATGTTCTGTTCCTTGATCATGGTGCACCCTATGGTTATCTTTCAAAGTGTACATGGAAAGGAGGGGGGCAACAAGATTTGTCAGTGCTTAGGGCACCGGTGAACCTTAATCCGCCCCTGTGTGTGTGAGGGTGTGTGTGTGTGCGCGTGCGTGCGTGTGTATTAAGCATGGAATTAATTGAAATTGATAACCATAATGATATAATATTTACATTTAGCTCTGCAAACATTACTAAGCCACAGTGATAACATTGGTATCATGTTTAATTACTGCGGTATATTATTTAATTGGACCAACATAGGCAATTGTATTAAATACGTCACAAAACCACGAGACTCCTTCCTGGCGTGCTATCAACAATAAATCCATGTCGATGATAACATGATTAGTATAATTGGTTTTAACCGAAGTTGATTCTTTATCAGGCCAGAGTAATCTTCATCCCAACTGAATATTTTCATGAGATGTTAAATATTATTATCTGAAACTATTCCAGTATCAACCATGTCGACAGCACCATATTGTTACAAAAGGTGAAGAGGAATGTGATATGAACCTGAAATCGCCAATCTCGAATAATTAATATGAGAAGAAAAACCGCCAATGAGTAAACACCACGACATACTCATTTCACTCCGTTGTTAAACTTGCTACAACCGATGTTATCAACCTTCTATATCCAATTTACTTTATTCGATCCGTAGTCTTTAATAACCACACTATTTACTTGACAAATTTGTTGCATAACTAGTCATAGATTTCACGCAAGCAAACGTCTGTATAAAGAGTGAACCTAAATACCAAACATAGCCACTTTCATATCTGATGTTCATACAATCATTTGCTATGAAATTTGCCCCAAAAATCAAATATCCTAGTCCCAAACTATTACCTAATTTGGTAAAATCAGCAATGTCATTATGCAGTAGGACAGTACAACCATGATAACACCATTATCACATGATGTTTACTTCTATGCTGATATATAAATAAACCCAACATGTGTATAAAGATCAGAAGAATCGGTGTTTAAAAACTTTGAAAAATATTAGAAAAGATCAAAATTATGTAAAGAAAATATATCATCTACTCTTGTCAAATAATTGGAAAATGTTGCTAACTTTTTCATGTAAGAGTGACCAAATTTATTTACAGTTAATTGTTTTCTATTTATTTTTCATATACTATTTAAACAAAACCAGTACGTTCATATTTACAGTTCCTAATCTCCATATAGATTTCAATTAAACTGCTGTCAATTATATATGTTTTCCTTCTCATCTTCTTGTTTTTATTTCAATGTGAGATTTCTTGTAGCTCCTATCTCTATTGAAATTATGTGCCCATTCGATCAAACTTCCCAACTCCTGAACAAATACTTTCAATCTTGTTTTCATCCTCTGTCAAGTCCTCTTTCCAAAATAATCTCCCCTAACGCCAATTGTTTCTCTTTGTCATAACATGTTAAGCTTTATCACAGTGGCATTTGCATTTTAAAATGATCAGTCCCCAGCTTTTCACTGGAGTGTAGGTGAGGAATCTTAAGTTCAATTCCAGTGAAAGATATTGATTTATATGGTTTGCAAAAGCTAGAGACAGAACAAAAAGCCGAAGCAGGAAATGTTTCTTGTGAAACTAGAAAATCACGCTATTTATCGTAGGAATGCTTTGCTTTTCATAATATCCATATTGTTTTCTGAATGTGAGAAATATAAGTTGGTTCTTGTTTCAAATACCTGAGCAATTTTTGCCATCGGCATTCAATATAAACCCCTCTTTACACATGCACATAGCTCCATCCTTCTTGCTAATGCAGATTTGGCTACATTGGCGTTCTCTACAATAGCCTATACAAAAAGAGAAAACAAATCACGACAAACAAGACAAATAAAACTAATGCTGCCATTAATGTTAGCTTACTCGCTCTAACCAAACATTTAAACCAATTGGTAGTGTTTCATCGGTGTTAGCATACGAGCTGATTTCTCTTATTGCTTTACTAGCTAGCAAAATGTATTCTATTTCGAAATAAAATTTAATACATCTATAATCTTATAAATGGTCAATTTATGTAGTATATTTCAAAGAATCCTCTCCAATTCAGGTGATAATGTCTTTATGCGTATTTTATTTTGATCAATGTATGACCTATAATTGGTGCACTTTTCATTATATGTTCTCATACCTTTCCTTCATTTAACAAAATCTGTATATGATATTTAGTACTCTTAAAAATGATGCATGCAAAGGATACATGTGAATATTGGTGTTTGCGCATTTGTGTGTCCATGTACTTTACCTGTAATATTAGCTGCATGTGCATCTGGGTGATACATTGTTATCCCGTACGGGTAATGGTTAGGCACAATTAATGATGTTACCGTTTCTCCAGTGTTCTTGTCGATGGCGTAAAATGTCTTGCTGTTCGTGTCTGATACATAAACAAGCTCCTGCAGGAAAATATAATTGTTAGTAACAACGATATGTTTGTGTGTGTTTTTTTAAGTTTGGCTTGCTATTGATAAATTTAAGATGCGAAATGAATTCAGACGCATAATAATGACGCAAACCTGTCTGCTTAGGCAGTATATATATATATATATATATATATATATATATATATATATATATATATATATATATATATATATATATATATATATATATATATATATATATAATGTAATACATTTGGAGTATGCGCATTTGGTAATAGCGCCCCGTTTTAAGGAATTTTTAGATTTGTGTAATTATTGGAATTCGGCGCAACGAAAATATCTCTAGCCCGGAATAAGTAGCCAATTAATAGGAGCAAACGTCACGGAGTGAAGTGTTAGTGAGTTTCCATGATGCCATGGTTCACTAGCAGTGAATTCAGGCCAAAACTGAATGAATGTCCCTGAGTAAGATAGGCCATATTTAAATTTGGTGGATTGCATTGGTGGTGTGATTACAGTGACAGTATTTACGGTAGGAAACCGGTAAATTACACAACGGAATAAATAAGAAGAGACTCGGCAGATATCGTATAGGTCGCCATGGAGCAAATGTGGTGCAGTTATATTGGCGAAATGTGCCTGGACAGCATGCATAGACTGGCCTAAGGCTGCGTAGTTAAAATAGTTCCCAGTCTCAGGGGATACTCGTATATTTTCTAATGCGTGAACGGTTGGTGGTACAGGAACCTGATGAAGATAAGCCATGCAGATGCGTGTTTGATAGATATTTGCAGGTTGTTGTATCTGTGGTCTTACATTAATTAGAGTAAAATTTAGGTATATAATGGACACGTCAGGCTTTCTAATTTACAAATGAAGTTGTATGGAAGTCTTTGGAAAGCTGGGGTAAACTTATGACTTCTAGCGGGAATCGCGCCTGGGTTTGACAACTGCTTGGTCAATTAAGGACCGACGGCTTGTAACAATATATATATATATATATATATATATATATATATATATATATATATATATATATATATATATATAATTTTCAGATTGACATAAAGGAGGATATGGGCTTACAATAGGTAAAGAAAGTCAAACGAGTTTTCATGTGTGTGAATAAAGCAGCCCAAAAGGAGATGTTAAATGTGATACATATATATATATATATATATATATATATATATATATATATATATATATATATATGTGTGTGTGTGTGTGTGTGTGTGTGTGTGTGTGTGTGTTCTTGAACACACAGTTGGAAAATAAAACTAGTTGTGTTAGAAGTGTTTACTATATTTTATATATTGAAATTGTTTCTTTGATAAAGTTATTCTGCTTATCTTATTGTTCCAAATTCTAGTGCAAATGTTGCTGAGAAGAAAAGAAAAAGCCACGTGTTGCTGTTCATTTGTCATTGGCTGATGAAATCCAATGAGTTAATTTACTTAAATGGATGAATAAATCAAAGCACGCGCTTAAGACTCTAAACTTGAGATTCTTTAAATGCTCTGCTGAACATTGTGCATATCAATTTTAATTCTCTTTAGCGATGCGTTGTCTCCCTTTTACCTTGAACACTTCAAGGTGAAACAGACCAGCATGTGCAGTTCGTTTGATAATCTTCCTTCCTGTTCCATCGTACTGCGCAGACTCAATTGTGTCCTTTTCATCATCTATCCAGAAAATGTTCTGTGTGCGGACATCAGCGACTATGCTATAAGGCGTTATCAGTCCGGAAGAAATTAAAACTCGTCGGTCATCTCCGGATAAGCTTGACCTTTCAATCTTGACTGTCTGATCAATGTCTGTCCAGAACAGGAATCTATAACGTACGAGGGTTTTAGGCAGTTACTATTTCGCAAATTAATCAAAAGGATTCCGAATGAGCATAGTGAGAAATATTATATGATCAATTGTATTGCTAGTGATAAAATAATTTAATATGATATAGTCTTTAGATCTTTAGTAAATAATATGGATAATATTTAATTAAACAAGCAGTTGGTCAATACATTAATGAGCATGGACAATGAAAATGTAATAGTTTGTTTTACTCACCCCTGGATGGGATCAAGCGTAATGCCATGTGGTCTCTGGATATTCTCGTGCACAAGTATTCTGTACATTCGCTGATCGTCTGCCCTTGGACTAATGACCCCTATCCAGCCATAGGCGATGTCTGTCCAATACAGGTTTTTGCTAAGCCAATCGTACGCGATCCTCGTGTGCATACCTGCTAACCCCCCGTGGATAGGTATCCATGTCCTGATGGCTTCTTGAGAATGGTTTTTCTCCATGTAGATTATACTCCTAATATTTTCATAAAGAAACAGAACGTCCGATTGGTAGTCTGCCACCGCGCCTAGGAAATAGACGCTCGAATTGAAATACGTGCATAAAATAGTTGTGTTCGGCACCCCACTTTCAAAAATCTGAAATCGGCAGTACGAATACTTTCGAATCTGTAACGAGCTTGGATCAGGAATGTAGGTTACCACCAGTGCTGGACCTAACAATAAGCAAACACAAATATAATTAAAATTTTGTTTTCCATTATCACATTATGCAGTTTCGCATAATGGTACTTTACCTTCATGATAATATAAGATACTATAAGATCATAATTTATTTTTTATACCTTGTCGTTCCTGATATTAACATGGCTGGTCCAATATTTGCTGCATTCTATTACCAAGGTGTGAATAGTTATGTAGCACTATTTTCAAAGGGACGGGTGAAGAGGCTACGGTTAAGACAAACGTTTTTAATATATACCTCGTTTAAAAAGGTGGCACTGGATATTTTGTTTGCCAACAACGCCGTTGGAAACCGAAGAAGAAAAAAGACGATGTATTCTGCCTCTGGTAGACTACGCTACCACATACCTGGGCGGCTGTAGCTTGACCAAGACCGTGCCCTAGACATGTGTAGATATGTTTGGCAGGTCAGAGGTGCCGAATTAATCTCTCACAGATTGCGCAGCTCTGCTTACTTCAAGGTAATGGCACGCCATACCACTCCATGTGAACGGCAAAGGCAAAGAATTTAACGGCACGTTGACACAAATGTTGCATAGTATAATTGCGGCGAGTTCCTAATATTGATTGGCATCAAGTTGATTACCTATTTCTTATTACTGATTTCAGATTCAATAAGGAATAAGTAACCAGTACCCTATTCAAAAACATTTACACTGAGTTGGCTACACATTCCTTATTCACCACCGTGTCGGCTAGTTTTTCATCTTTTTGGTACTACCTACGTGAAGCTGGATACAGAGTGATCACCGATCATATGAAAACCCTTCTTAAAGTATTTTCATTCGAACAACTCTTTGACAGTTTTCAGCGAGAGATCCGTTCAAAACGTATGAGATGTTTATAGAAAATGCGTAGAGACGAATGTAGGAATCAGTTATATACGCGTGCAAGAGCTATTAGAAAGCTCACAAGCAGATTACAATTAGGTTAACATATGGAACCTCCGCTCCGAAAGAAAATTGACATGAAATAATCCTTCAGATTTTTATCTCTAGTGACAGTTTCGATCCACAATTGAAGTCTTGACGAAATTAGTTTAATATTTTCAGAGAAATAAGAGTGTCGTAATGGGCACCGTTTATGTACAGTAGGTGAATAGTGGACACAATTATATCAAATGTTTTCACCAATTGAACCCCTACTTACAGAACTCTTTGACATCAACCCTTCTTTGATAGTTTCTAGTTATGAGCCAGTTCCAATAGTCGGAAAGTTTAAAGGAAATTAGATTTACCACAGAATTCACCCCGAATAAAGTTCTTGACATGGATCGTTCTTTGATATTTTAAACCGAGAGTAATGTTTGAGCAACAAAAGAAGTATTGACGAGATGCGTCGAGAAGAATCATATATAGCAAGTACCATTTAAATAAGATAATTAATTTTTAAATCCGTCTTAATATGGACCAGTTGCTAATATACACATGTACTGTGTGCGATGCGTCTACCCATCATTACCTAAGTTTTATTTCAACCAATATGATTTGATGCATTGTTGTCAAAACATCGAGTAAAATATCGTGTTCGACATGCCAATATGTATCGTGACCAAGCTATTGTGGAACTATTTAATCGCACACTTGTGAAAACAATTATGTGGACATTTTGTTATGTATATTTCATTTAAAATGTCTTAGAGCGTTGGTAAATTTCCTTAATAGTTTTTGGTTTGCTGCTTTCTGTAATTGCTTCTGGGAAATGTTTCCTGTGTTTGCGCCTCTCCTCTTCTGCGTCATTGTGCACATTTCGTAGATATGCATAATATTGATGAGTTCGGATTACATTGTTTTATTAATGTCAAAAACAATATTTGTTTCATTGGTTTACTCAGAGATATCCTGATTACTGTTGAATATTTGCCATTATCATCAGATGATTGATTCGAGTAACGTTCCTCACTCACATCAATCTCCGCCAGCAAAACCCGAAGAATTGTGAAAACAGCTAAAACTGTAAGACGAAAAAAAAAACGCCCAAACGAAAGTATCTTTTCATTATCATCTACCTTGTGAGGCCGCTCAACGGGAACCACAATGTGTATATGAAGAAAAATATAAGAAATAAAAACTTTCACCAAGACATACCGACCGGATGAAGGAAAACAAGACGACGAAAAAGACCTTCAACACCCACATTAGATGGAGAAGAACTAAAAATGTGGCTGGAGCAGCACCCAACACGTATACTGCCACCACCCTCACTGGAAGTAGAACTAGATATACAGTCGGAACAACGAAGATGATGGATCGACGACTAGAACAAGGAAAGGGCCTTGGTGGACTTTGTGGCCCTAAAATCTCACGGATTGATTGGAAACACTCATGGGATAAATTCGCGCAGTCCACAAATCACCTGAAGTCATTAATGAGACCACATATATATGTCAGCGGTTGCTTACCAATCACATCATGGACAAAAAAACATAACGCGCCTTGATACGCCAACTAGATGAAGGCGTCAATGATGTATATTACGACACCCATGACGCGTTATGGTGAAACACTTGGTAGTAAGATGGTCACACGCTACGTGTAATCGAAGATGTGGTGCAACAGGTTTTTTAAATACAACCCAGAGCATTATCGCGATGATTGCGATCTCGTCAAAGAAAACAGAATTTAATTTGACTGTTTCTACACCTATTACTGCTGGGAAATCACGTATACTTCAGATTGCACTAGCGTCGTTACGAGTTTAATGCGGTAGGGCAAGTATCTCTTTAGTAGTCATTTGTGTTTTCAGCAGACATTCGTCCCACCAGAAATAGTATTGAACTTTGCTTCCACGATGATGACATAGAAACAAGCAGTGAAGAAATTCGACATAGAATCACAATGGTGACCTGCAAAAACTGCAAAATTTCTGTACGTGAACATGAGCTCATACTAAACTCTGTCATCTCGATCGATTCAGCACCGTTCGCCGCTGGCATTAAACGGTCATCAATAAGATCAGTAATAGGCTGGCTTGACCAAATATAAACGATTTTTGCGTACGAGATATGATATCACGCCTGATATAATCAAAATTGTTTTAACAACGCAAATCAGCTTAACGTGTGACACCATTCGTTGTAATAGAGAAAGTGGGTCCGGAATGAAAGAAGTAGCTTTTTAGGGTTATATACTATTTGAGTTTTCAAAAACAACAGAACCAACTGATTTGATATGAACTGCACCGTTGCACTTGTGTATCTCTTACGTCATAAAAAGCGATGTACATATATTCTTTTTACCCTTGTGGATCAAGACAGGCACGCTGTTGTTTTTTTAGTTGAAGCATTGACAATACAACGTACATTCGAGATCGGCCTGTTATTGAATATAATGGCAGTCGTACGTGAACGTGCGACACATTATGCAACTGGTCTCTGTTACCTTATTTGTTGATTATTTACAGATGCATCGAAAGGTATTAGCGTAATTGTCTTGAAATTGAAAATCAAGTCGTTAATAATATGAAAAATGTTTCCGCGGACCGGTTGAAAAATCTGAGATCGCGATTAATTCAATCCATTTGAGATCGACTATTGTGATTAGTGACTCAAGCACCACCAAACGCAGTTACGTTACCATATACAAATAAAATGCCGGCTGCTGGTAGTAAAATTATTAATCAATCCGATCAGCAGCTACTGTCAGATTCGGTGATTGTTAACCTGGCAAAGGGGTGTGGAATACGACCGTCTCGCAAAAGTATCAGACGAAGCTAACACTGTATATATTTTTTCAACATGGCTCAATTCAAAGATATATTAGATCCCACGCCTGTATTGGTGGATTGAAGAAAAAGAGATTGCCAGTATTATACTTTCCCGGGCAGAAACACCTATCAATTAAAACTAGAAGTACAAGTGCTGAATATGTCTAGGTTTTGTTTTATGTGACGCCTGTTTGGAAATTGAGCAAAACCTTGTACAGAATGATTCTGGAAGTACCAATTACACCGCCAATACAACAGTTGGGTGATTTAACAATGTAGTAACGGTGTTTTTAAACATTACACGTTATCCCATCGATGGAAATGAAATCGAATCAATTCTTGGCAACACCAATGCTTCCACGACCATTCTAAGACTCTCCAGATACAGCGATGATTACGGAAGATCAACTGATTCAACTACAGCATCAATCAAGGATCTAGTTGAAAATACAGATTCTCGACCGTTTTTAGTTACGCGACCTTAAATCTTTGTAGGCAACGCTAACGCAGATGTACAACCTGCAGCTGTATGGCGAAATCAAGTTGGTTACTTATTCCTTATTCTGTATTCCCGATTCAATAAGGAATAGGTAACCAGTTACTTATTCCCGATTCAAATATTTGTACATACATCTGAATACTTATTCCTTATTTACACCGAGTTTTTTTATTTATACATTATTCTTAAATCAGTGTGTAATTGGTTACCACTTAGTGAATGCAGATGAAAACTATTTAGGGCATGCATTGGTGTAATTGTAACATGATTATATAAATGCGAGTGTTATATAAAGCTAAACATTGACAGATCACGGACTATATGTAGGAATAGTTTAGGATATTGATAGGAATACGTGTTTAGTAATTTGATATAGGATTAATTAGTTGTGTTAGGCATTTGGGTCGTGTCTTGTGATGCATGGCATTAAGTATTAGTATTCGGGTTCGAAACACTTACTAATGACTCAAGTAAAAGTGAAACCACAAAAAACCATACAAGTATGAAATTGGAGATTTCTCTGGTGTGGTCGTCATGTCCTTAGAGAAGAATTATGTGCAGTATTTACGAGTTTAAGAGGCCTTCAGTTGACTTGAATATTGTCTTGAAGTCCTTGGAACTGGGGAACTTAGCATACTTTTAAACGATTTCCAGATATTGGGTTTATAAAGGGGAGTGGAGGGCGGGTAAAGCACATGCCGCAAGAAGATGATATCTTACTTATACAGTTTGGTCGTTAAGTATCATCTTTAAAGAGATTTGACAAGGATCCTTCTTGACATGTTATCTAGAGCATAGTGTAGTAACGAAAGAAGTCTTGAGAATATTTCGTTGAGCCGATTTCGAGAAATCAGCTAGATGACGGAGGTCTCGTATGACACATAACTTAAGATTATAACATAGACCCTTTTTTGATATTTTATCTCTTGGGGATAGAGGTCCATCCACGAAAAATGTCCTGGCGAATTTCGTCGAGAGGAAACAGCAAAATAAAAGGACGCCCTATGGATACCTGGTATTACCTCACCCCCACCCCCGAAAAAAACACGACAAAAACAACAACACGCAAATATTAATATACTGTATCTATAGTTTGTACTAATTGAACACCTGCTAAGAGGATTTTGATTTCAACGTCTCCTACATATTATCTAACTAGGTACACGGTCTAACAGTAAAAAAGTGTTGTTTTTTTTAAATTCGTTGAAGCGATTTCGAGAAATATACTGCCTGCTAGATGAAGGTTGAGTAAAACACGTGCCGTGAGAACATTATATCTTGATAAAGTTGTGACATGGAACCTTATTTGATATTTTATCTCTAGGGGATAGAGTCAACTCTCGAACGAAGTCCTGACGAATTTCGTCGATAGCAAACCGCGATATAAGGTGCGTCCGATGGGTACCAGGTATGAAAAACACGCATAGATTAATAGACCGAATCAAGAGTTTGTACTAACTGAACTTCTGATTAGAGGATTTTGATTTCAACGCCTGTTGGACAGTACCTTGTTAGGCACCCGTGCTAAAATTAAAATTTAAAAATTAAATAAATACGTTGAGTCAATTTCGAGAGAGTAGCGACCACATAAAGGCGGTCGGGTACAACACATTCCGTGTGAATATTGTATTTTACGTATATATATGAGCCATTGAGTCCCTTCTTTATAGAGTTTGGCATAGACCCTTGTTGACATTTTATCTTTAGGAGGATTGAGTCAACCCACGAAAAAGTTATGACGAATTTCGTCGAGAGGAAACAGGGAAATAAGAGACTCCAGATGTGTACCGGGTATGAAAAACACTCAATTGTAAATAGATTGTATAAATAATTTGTACTAATTGACCCCTTACTTAGAGGATTCAGATTTCAACTCCTCTCATAAAGTATATAAATAGGACCCCATTCTAACAGCAGGAAAAGTTTAAAGAAAATTCGCCGAGCCGATTTCGAGAAATTCGCTGCTAGGGAAAGGAGGTCGAGTACAACATCGTTGTACAGTTGGGCCATTACGTACACCTCTCTAGAGTAATTATATAGACCCTTCTTTAATATTTTATCTCTAGGGGATAAAGTGTATCCACAAATAAAGTCCTGACGAATTTCGTCGTGTGGTAAGAGCGAAATAAGAGGTATTCGACGGGTACCGGGTGTGAAAAACACTCACATATTCATAGATTGTATCTATAGTTTGTACTAATGGAACTTCCACTAAGAGTATTTTGATTTAAACGCCTCTAGGACCTTATCTAGATTGGGACCCATTCTAACAGCAGGAAAATAAAGAAAAAGAATTGGTCAAGCTAAATTTGAGAAATTCGCGACTAGAGGAGATAGAGTACAACATATGCCGTAAGGTTATATCTTACGTTACATTTAGAACACTACGTCACTTTTTGTTTGAGTTTTGACATAAACACTTCTTTGATATTTTATATCTCGGGGATAGAGACCACCCACAAAAGGATGTCCGGATGAATTTTCTCGAAAGGAAACAACAAAATAAGTGGCGCCCTATGGGTAACGGGTATGAAAAACACGCAAATGTTAATATATTTATCACTAGTTTGTAGAGATTGTACTCCAACTTAGAGGATTTTTATTTCAACGTCCTTTTGGACAGTATCTAAATAGGGACCCGTTCGTACTGTAGGAAAGGTGTAAAGAAACTTCTGCTAGCCAATTTCGAGAAATTCGCAATTGGAGAAAAGTGGTCGAGTTCAACAAATGCCGTTAGAAGAAGACGTCAGTAGTGTATGGGGGCCATACCTAATCAGTTGGGCAATTATGTCCCATATTAAAAGTTTTGACATGGACCCGTCTTTGATGTTTTATCTCTAGAGGATAGATCCATCCACAATGGAGGTCCTCGCGATTTTCGTCAAGAGGAAACGACCAAATAAGGGGTGTCCGATGGATATCGGGTTTGAAAACCACGCAAATGCTAATAGATCGTATTACTAGTTTGTACTGATTGTTCTCCAACTTATAGGATGTTTATTTCAACGTCTCTCAGATATTATCTAATTAGGGACCGATTCTAACAGTAATTATGATTTAAAGAAAATTCGTAGAGCTACTTTCAAGAAACTAGCGGCTAGATAAAGGAAAGCGAGCAGAACACATGCAGTTAGCTTATACCTTACGTTTACATATGGGCCATTACGTACCGTTTTCAATGAGTTTTGATATTTACTGATAGAGGATAGCGACCACCAACGACGGAAGACCTGACGTGTGTGTGTGTGTATATATATATATATATATATATATATATATATATATATATATATATATATATATATACCAATTGTTGTTCCAGTGGTGGTGTGTTATGAAGCGGTGTTGTGTCAAGACATCCCCTTGCAAGTGAAGCAGTATAGCCACCCGCCGGAGCAAGCACATTTGGTCGTAGTTCGCTGAACAGGAAAAGGCCAGGCTGGTGAATTTAAAAAGTGCAGGGACAAGGACTTTCGTTCACCAGGATACAGGCGCTACAAGACTCGTCCAAGAAACGCGGAAATCTTGAGACAATACACATTTGAACTGATGATATATCTTGTCTTATAATTTCGCACTATTCGTCTCTCTGTGTGTTCATCTTGCTCGATTAACGACGCTCGACCACGACCTTGCCGGCGATACAGTCAGTTACACAGTCGGCGACTCTGCGACCAAGTTTCGATACAGACGACTCTGCAACTAAGTCAGTGACACAATCGTCCATTCTGGCATCCAGTCGACGACTCTACGACGGAGCCTTTAGACCCAGTCGGCGACTCTGCTACCAAGCTGGCGAACATGTCGGCGACTCTGCGACATAGACATCGACACAGTCGGCAACTCTGCGACACGGTCAGCAACACAGTCGTCGATTCTTCGACTCAGAAACCCAATCGTTGACTCGGCAACCACAGGACACCCAGGTGACGATTCTGCGACTCACAGACGACCCAGTCGGCGACTCTACGACACAGTCAGCGACAAAGTCGACGATTCTACATTCCAGTCGGCGACTCTACGACAAAGCAACACATTAGCCGATTATGCGACTCACGTAGAGACCCAATCGTCGACTCGGTGACCAAAAGTCGGGGATTCAGCAACCACGTCAGCTACCCTTCAAGTGATTCAGCGATCCAGTCGACGAATCCATGACCAAGTCGACGCTCTGCACACAGTTTAGCCACCCAGCCGGCGACCTAGCGATCCAGACGACGATCCAGTTGACGATTCCGCGACCCATTTGAGCCAGTTGACGATGCAGTCGCAGAGCACAGGCCACCCACTCGCGACAAGAAGCCAGAAAAAGACGGTATCCTGCTGCGACAGAAATCTGAGGCACTCTGCAGCACCATTTCTCAGAGAGATTCATCGGGATTTCACTCAAAATACAAAGACCTATCATAACGACCTCAAGCTAGCTAGAATCAGTGGGCGCCATAGGGGGTACCGGGTATGAAAAATAAGCAAATGGAAATAAACTGTATCAATTTTTTGGACTTGTGGGACCCTTACTCAGAGCACTTTGATTTCAACGCCTCTTATACAGTTTCGAAAAATGTCCCCTTTCTAACAGTAAGAAAATTCGTAGAGTAGATTTCGAGAAACTCGCGAATATTTCGAAACAGTATAAGAGGCGTTCAAATCAAATTTCTCTAAGTAAGGTTTCCATGAGTACAAACTATTGATACTGTTTATTAACATTTGCGTGTTTTTCATACCCGGTATCCCCCTAAGGCGTCCCTTATATCGCTGTTAATGCCACAACTTGACAGCTGCACTGTTTCTCATTATTCCATTTCCCCATAGTATGGGTAGCATTTCACGCTGTGAAAATATACAACTCAATCACCTATGGACGGAACTATTTTACCTATGCTACCTCAGGTCAGTCAAATTGTTCTTTTAAGCCTCATTTCTCATATAAACTTCCACCAAATCTACCATTATAACAACAACACATGACGTCTCCAGAGAACGGAACCCTCCCTTCTAAATTACTCTATTGCACAATTTACCAGTCACCCATCACGAATAATGCAAATGCACTCACATAATCGTTACATACAGTTAGGTTTTAATTGGGACTACGGACATGTATGGTACTCTAACCTGAACTCAATATAAAATCTCATCCACTACTGTGATGTTTTGCCCTAGCAATTGGCTAATTAGTCGGGTTGAGGACAACGACTTCCCAAAACCAACCAAGTGATCACTTAAATATATGAAATCCTTAAAATGGAGAGCTATATGCAAATGGCTGATACTCAAAATTTATAACAATATCAAGGTTGGGTCTGTGTAAAAACTGTTTAAAGAGGATACGCATTAGTTCAAATGTAAAGTCTTACGTCATGTTTTGTGCTCGACTAACTTTATCTAGCCAAGAATTTCAGGAAATTGGCTCGGTGTGTTTTCTTCCACTTTTCCTTTCTGTTATTTACATAATATTCAAGAGGCGTTTTAATAAAAATCCTATTAGTTGAGGTTCAGTTAGCGCAAAAGTTTGATACAATCTATGAACATTTTAGTGTTTTTCATACCCTGTACCCATCGCTGTTTCCTATCGACGATATTAGTCAGGACTTTCTTCGTGGGTGGACTCTGTCGCACAGAGATTAAATATCAAAGAATGTCCATTGTCAAAACTCTCTAAAGAGGAGACGTAGAGGCCCAACTATATATGTAAGGTATACTATTCTGATCGCATGTGTTGTGCTCGACCTCTTTTATTTAACAGCAAATTCGTAGAAATAGTCTCGACTATTTGTCTTCTAGGGTTTACTACTCTTGGGATTGGTTACTCTTTACCGAATGTCAAACAGGCGTTGAAATGAAGATTCTCCGAGTAAGGATTAAAGCATCGCAATATTTGGCTGCAATCTGTTCATAGATTATAACGGTTTTAAATAATGCTGGTATCCTTAAAAACCCTCTTATGTTTTCCGCTTGCATTAGACAAGCGCCATCAAAAATGCTATTGGGAGTCAAGTATATGTCTGTTTAGAAGATTTTATACAATAATAAATGCCAATATCATTTTAGTTGTGAACTGTAGGAACCAGACATGGACTGAAGAGGTAAGCTGCTAATGGACTTTATTACAACTATCATATATTAATCTCCGGATTCCAAGATATCTGGTCGACAAATTTTCTTTAAACTTTTCATACAGTTGGAAGCGATCCCTAACTAGATGTTCTCCGAGAGGCGTTGAAATCGATATATTCTAGTTAGGGTTCAATAATAACAGTCTATTCAATCGATCCAAATTGTGCGTCTTTTTCATACTCGGTGCCAATAGGTAAATTGCTCCTTTTTTTGGCTGATTCGTCTCGGTGAGATTCGTCAGGACTTCTTTCGTGGCTCGACACTATCCCCTAGAGATAAAATGTCAGTGATAGGTCCATGTCAAAACTCTTTAAAGAGGAGACGTATTGGCCCACCTGTATAAGTAAGATATAATCTTATAAGTGAAATCTCCAATTTCACACTTGTATGGCTTTTTGTGGTTTCACGTTTACTTGAGCCATTAGTAAGCCATTAGTAAGCGTTTCGAACACAAATACTACTATTTCGCGTCATGCACAACATGACACGACTCCAACATCTAACACAACTAATTAATCCTATTTCAAATTACTAATTATGTATACCCACCAATATCCTAACCCCTTCCTCCACATCGTCCGTGATTTGTCTCTAGTCAGCTATATACAGCTGGCACCAAAGAACACTCTTAGTTCTCTAACTGTGTTAGAATAACACCAATGCATGCCCTGACGGGCTTTTAATCTTCAACAAGTTATAACTAATTATATATGGAACTATAAATAAATAATGAATACCCAACTGGACGTGAATAAGGAATCAATAATCAAATGTATGTATAAATAGTTGAATCGGGAATAAGTAACTGGTTACTTATGCCTTATTCAATCGGTAACTGGTTATTTATTCCTTATTGAATCGGGAAATAAGGAATAAGGAATAAGTAACCAAATTGACATCAATTAGTTGTATGCCCTAATGGCACATTTAATAATGGATTTGCGCAGCGTATAGAATAACTTCATTTAGGCTCATTAGGATTTTGGTGTGCTGTTCCGCTCAGTCACATTTCTGGGTTTTGTAGAGATGCTTGCACGCTGACGATAATGTAGTTTCGTAATATTAACATGGTTGATGCCTGTGTGTAATTCCCTTCACTGTATACAGAATTACGTTTGTTGTCGTTGATGGAGTCAGGAACCGCTTCAACGCTATCATTTCTCGCGCATACCCTTGAAGCGAGTCCAAGAACTGGTCTTGGGTGGACAAGCTAATTGGCAAATAAGTACCAAATGGTCTTACTACACCTAAACATGTGTTTGTGACTTTTCAACTTACAAATCTTGTCAATGACAAAACGCAGAATCACATATTTGACAACTTAGAAATGACGGAATTTTTTTTTTTTTGGTTGTTTTTTGGGGGGTTTTTTTGCTTTCAAACTGTCGTCTGGAAGCTTCTGAAGGCATTCGGATTAACTATACAGATGTCAATCATCCTGTATATGCATATCACAATCTATGGTCGTATATGGACTGACTTCGAAACATCAACACGCGTTTGCAATTTACTCAGCCTAACATTATTCCGTTGAACCCGATCTATTATTTGTATTGGAACATTTGCAGTTGTTCAGACAGATCATTGCTAATATAGAACTTCAAGCACATGTAAGTGCCGTTTGTTTTAATTACAGATGCTATGCAGTAATATTTTATGACTCTGTTGCTGGAGTGTGCAGGTGGTCCAGTGAGGATTCTTTATACATAAAAATTAATTCTTGAACTTGTTATATCTTTAAACAATAATGTCATATCATGAAAGGAACGTCGAATATAGTGAAAAACAGCTATCGAAAATATAAAACACAACCAAAAAAATTGTGGGTTCAAATTTAAACCTTATCCAACCAAATTCATTGGATATGTACCCGCATTATTGACACAAACAAAACGCAATCAGCTTAATGTGACCAAACAAAATAGCACCTCAGTGGTGCTAACATTATCCTAATTATAGGTGATGTAAATGACCGACCGAATATTACCTTTCCATGCAGCGATTCCAGTGTTGTTAGTAGCAATGACCCAATGAATGGTTGGAACATTATTAAGGATGGCTTTGAAAGTGACGGCTGTCGGTCGCTTCGAATTATAAAAAGGAAAAGGATTTCGATTACCAGAAACTAATCGTCAAATAAAGTCGGGAAGAGGTCTTCGATTACACGGTACAACACCGAAAACACATCACCGTTATCCCAGTGCATAGAACAGTCTTGCTTTACTCGAGATGGTAAAATCAGTCACGCGCATTCGTGGAGCCTTTATGAGAAATGAATTTGCATTGATGGTGGCACGCACACGTGAAGCCGGTATTGTCAATATGGATTTCGCAACGGGACCTGACACTAATTTGGTTGCATACGTGGCGAAACCTCGACGTCGTTTGTATTTTGACTCATACGGATCTGCACCATCGGTTAAAGTTGTTATTATTTAACGAATGGCACTTGCGCCCTACGCGAACGACAAACATTTTTTCATCTATGCCGTAGTAATAACTGTTGGTCATAGTGTGACGGGAATCGCAACCACGACAACCATCATAGATGCGCCAATCTGAATTATTGTCGGGACTATATCGATATTAATTGGTGTTCCTGGTGGTACTGTCAAAATAATGTCGATACGATTACATTCACGAGTACATATATATTCTGACCTGCATGAATATATACATAATTAGTAAAAAGTGTTCGGTGTCTATCGAGAATAAAATAATTAGCATCGCTGAATTCCAGATTGTGTAGGTGGAAATGAAAAACTACCGACAGCTCCTAGTCTATTTTTACAAAACGGTGTGCTTGTTGATTCACAACAACAACAAAAAGTTGAGTAAATGTCTACCATAATAGTGTCAAAGGCATTTTGCTGGTTCTGATCATTCTTGTTTAGGCCACTGCGTTTATCTTGTATGACTCTGGTTATTTATTTGGCCATTTTACTTCCGTGGATTATTATTGCTAATGCTCCACGGTTTGCACAAATTATGTGGCGTGCTTGCAAAAATAAGTAAACGTCATGTGATAGAGACCATGACCTATATCACGAATAAATAAGATCCTTTTATCAGGATCAATATTCAGTTCATAACCTAGGCCTATGCTAAAATCTCTACTCAACGAATTGTTTATTTTTTTAATACGCTACTTGCAGAGCGCGTGATTATTAGTAATTATTAGTAAAAGGTGCAATAAAAAATTATAAATAAGAACTAACATAGATTTTCAAGTATACAAGAGCCAAATTAACTTTAAACAGAAATTTCCATAATTTTTCTTCCAATATAGTGGGGACAACCAATATTACTTTCTAAAACTACTGAACTTGTCTTCTCTCGTATGTAAAGCTATTCAGTCTAAGAGTATGTATGTATGTATGTATGTATGTATGTATGTATGTATGTATGTATGTATGTAAGTAGGTAGGTAGGTAGGTAGGTAGGGATGGATGGATGGATGGATGGACGTATGTATGTATGGATGTATGGATGTATGTGTGTGTGTGTGTGTGTGTGTGTATGTACGGATGAATGGATGTACGTAAGTACGTATGGATGGATGGATGGATGGATGGACAGATTGATGGATAGGTGTATGTACGTGCCATTGAGCAGCACAAACAATGGCAGCTTTGTCAAAGTTAAGACCCATCTGGAGAGACAAGAATATCTGTCTGAAAACTAAAATCAGACTATTGCGAGCTCTAGTCACCTCAGTCTTTCTGTACTCATGTGAGGCATGGACCCTGACAGCAGAATAACAACGAAGAATCCAGTCACTTGAAATGAGATGCTACAGAACCATCCTTGGCATCTCTTACATGGACCACATCACAAATGAAGAAGTGCGTAACACCATCAGGCGCGAAGTAGGCCAATATGAGGACCTCCTCACCACCGTCAAAAAGAGAAAGCTGAAATGGTATGGCCATGTCACTAGAGCCAACAGTCTATCCACAACAGTCCTGCAGGGCAGCGTCCAGGGTGGCAGAAGGAGAGGTAGACAGAGAAAAAAGTGGACTGACAACATCACAGAATGGACCAGGAAAAGTTTTGCGGAGACACAGGCATTGGCACATGATCGAGACAAGTGGAGGGAACTGGTCAGATGTTCAGCAGCACAGTGCCTCAACGACCACACTAGGTCATGAGACTGATGATGATGATGATGATGTATGTACGTGTTAATGTATGTATGTATGCATGTATGTATGTATGTATGTATGTATGTATGTATGTATGTACTGGCCTCTATACACGGCACTTTGATGACATAGTGTGGGGTATTGGATGGTAGTTGAGGGGATATTGTTCACTACACATGGCGTGTTGGGTAGTAAATGGCTGGGTATTGGTCACTACATATGGCGTGTTGATTGTTATAATGTGGGGTGTTAAATAGTAGGTTATGGGGCATCGGTCACTATTCACGGTGTGTTAGTTGGTACAGTGTGAGTAGTTGGATAGTAATTGCCTGGATCTTGGTTCAGAGCGGGGCATTTGGTGACTTTTTGACGGCATGTAGATGGGAAAGAGTGCGTTGTTACATACAACAGGATATTGGTCAGAACACATGGCATATTGATGGTAAAGTGTTGGATTTGGATAGTAGATGAGGGGTTATCAGTCACTACACACAACGTTTTGGATAAAGTATGCGGTGTTGGATAGTAAATGGCTGAGTATTGCTCGCTACACACGGTGTGTTAGATAATATATGTTGTGTGCAATGTTGTAAACAGAAGTTTAACATTAGCTTTCCCGTGTGAGGTCCCAGTAGAGTTTGAGGTAATACATTTTTCGACTCCATAGCTGTACATACGGGGGCCAGTGTGGCCTCAGACCTACAAAGTAATGTTAGTTTCCCATTGGAGCAATAAACTGGCCTCGTGCAACTATTGGACCTTACTTAGTGCAGTATGTTAATATGACGTAAAATTAATATGATTTGTAGGCTCCCTGACAAAGTTTCCAAGATATTTATCTTCCTGTTTGTATAGGGTGAGCAGTCAATGAACATGAGGTGAACAGTCGTTGCACTGTATTATCCACTGCTGAAAACTGATTGGCTTCTGTATGTTTACGCTGATCAATTTAAATGCATGGCACTAAAGCGGATTAATTAATCGATTTCTGCGTATTTACAATGGCAGTCGATATGCGCGGTGTAAACTGTTCTTAGTACAAGGTAGTTTACAAAGCAGTGTCATGATAGTGGTCCATTTAACTCTTTGTTTATAGTTTAAAGGACAACAGTTTATTTATTTATTATTTATTTATTTATTGCATAAGTTTAAATACATGCATTAGTGCTAAAGACTTGGGTGCACCAAGGAAGATCAGAAACATTTTATTTGGCATACTGCCAAAGTTCTGTTTTAATAATGTATAAAATTCTCATTCATTCTTTCCTGACTTTTATTTCGAAGATTTATGAAATGATTACATAATGGTGGACGAATTTAGTTTAGTGAACAGTACGTTTAGGATATATAGTTAGCAATTTCAGTCTAAGATAGCTCAAATTGTACCGCCGTTTAAAATAACCATATATAGTATATCTGGTATATACATCCATACAGACAGACAGACAGACCAACGTACGCACGCACACACACGTGTGTTTATATATATATATATATATATATATATATATATATATATATATATATATATATATATATATATATATGGGTATGTATGCGTGCATGGACAAAGGGTTCACCTATTTTCGAGATGGCAAATTCAAATACATATCATCAACACAATAACATTAGATGAAGAAAATCCTTGTGTTTATGCTTTAGCTGTAGAATTGATTTTGCAAAGTGTGCGCTTTTCTAGCACAGGATTATAAAGGAAGAATCTTTGTGGTAAGCCTAATGTATAATTTAGTGAGTGGCGTTTTACTTATGGTTGAGACGGTTCGCTCTCATTGGAACAAAGAGCCCTGTGATTATTTACTTCACGCATAATATCATACAATGTCATACAATAGTGTTATACAATATCATACAATGATGTCATACAATAATGTCATACAATGTCATACAATAATGTCATACAATATCATACAATATCATGTCCGCTCCGGTCGCCTAATGATTAGAGCGTCCGCCTCGGATGCAGGTTCGAACCCCGGCAGAGTTATACCAAAGACTAACAAAAGTATTACTAACAGGTGCCTCGCTTGGCGCTCAGCATAAAGAGGTTAGTGCAATTGTTTCTTAACGTTTTAATTGTTTAATCAGAAAATAGATGATATTTTCTTTTTCTACGTTAATACCGGATATATTTCATAATGTGGTTCCAAAAATAGTGTATTTTAACGAATAGAGAAGCAGCGACTTAAAATATATCGCTTTTGTATAACAGAAGATGAAATATAACCAGTATTAACTTATAGAAAGAAAATTTTCCTTTTATTATATACAAAAGCTGCTCCAGAATCGAAGTTTAAATGAATAAACTCACTCTTACACGCTCACATCTACCACCTTTTCGTAAATTAACTCAAGTTTTCACAGCCTGGTGTGATCATATAAATATGCGTGGCTTCAGAAAGCGGTAGGATTGGGCTGACCTAATATGTCGCAGAAAATTACATTTTTGTCATTTTGTCAACTATTTGCCACTATCTGAAAACAATGCAACTGCGATTGCGGGATTGTCGTAGTTACAAGGAAGTAAGGGGAACCGACTTCAGAGATACGCGAACGGCATCAAACTGCTTTATCAAAGATTAATTTCCGTGTCTGAAATGTAAGGCAGATTTTATTTATTTGCTCTACCTCACGAAGTCGTCGCTTTTTGTTCCACATGTAAAGCTTTGTAGGCACCATACACTATCAAGCATCGCGCGGTACTATGGGAAATCTTATATTTTAAAATGTGAAAACATATGAGGATATATATATATATATATATATATATATATATATATATATATATATATATATATATATATATATATATATAATAATAATAATAATAATGAGGAATTTGTATAGCGCCTAATCTTTAGAAGCGCTAAGCGCTTTACAACATTAGACAACACCTATAATATAAAAAACATAATAATATTGTTACAAAAACAAACAATATGAAATTAGAAAAACATTAAAAAATACTATAAAAAAACATGCTGAGAATATTTCAGGTAGAAACATTATTAGGTCTTTAAGTTTGTTCTTGCAGTCGAAATAAGTTAGTTTTGAGAGCCTTCTTGAATATGATCACTGTGTCTCTGTGTCTAAGGTCAGTGGGCAATTTATTCCACGTTGCTGGGCCCTGGTATGCAAAAGAACGCTGTCCATATGACTTTGTTTTCATAGTGGGAATAATGAGTATACGATTGTCAAAAGAGGAGCGTAAGTATCTTGCTGGTGTGTACATATGGATGAGGTCAGATAGGTATGTTGGACTAGAGTCCGACAGTGAAATGTAGCACAGAGAACAAATTTTGTTTTTGATTCTGGATCGAATGGATAGCCAGTGTAGGATACAGAGCAGCGAGGAGGTGTGATCTGATCGTGGTACTCTAAGTATGATCCGAGCCACTGTGTTTTGAACTTTTTGAAGTTTCTGGAGTAGATATTGAGATGAACCAGACATAATTGAGTTACAATAGTCCAGTCTTGAAAGTACTAATGAACACACAAGTGTTTTAGTGGCATCAGCTGAAAGATGTTTGCGAACTGAGCTGATGAGTCCCAGCTGAAGATATGCAGCCTTGCTTATGTTCATGACATGTTGGTGCAATGTGAGAGTACTGTCCAGAGTAACGCCTAGGTGTTGTACTGATTGTGTGAATTTAATGTTGGCGATGCTGATATTTATTGTTTGAGGTAAAGGATGTGAATGAGAAAGTCTTTGTATTGTAATCAGAATGGCCTCAGTTTTATCATCATTCATCTGCAGCTTGTTACATGTCATCCATGATTTCACATCAGAAATGCACCTCTCTACACCTTGGATGGTAGCATCAACTTCAGTTGGGTGGTTAGATTTGTATAGTTGGGTGTCATCAGCGTACAATTGATGAGACACTGGATGATGATCTATAACACTTGAGAGCGAATGAGTGTATAGAATGAAGAGAACAGGTCCAAGAGCAGACCCCTGTAGAACACCACAACATAGATCAAATGGGCTGGAGTGTATTCCATTTGCAAACACAACTTGTGTCCTGTTGACCAAGTAAGACTTGAACCACAGTAAGGCTGTATCATGAATGCCAAATACATGCTGGAGACGGTGAAGTAATATATCATGGTCTATTGTGTCAAATGCTGCAGACAAATGAAGGAGGGTGAGGACTGTAATCTTTCGCTATCCAACACAGAGAGAATGTCATTAACTACTTTTAGAAGAGTAGTTTCAGCACTGTGGCAAGGGTGATATGCAGGTTGTACATTGCTAAAAAAACTGTTTGATTTTAGATGAGATACAAGCTGGGAAAGAACAACCTTTTCTACGATTTTTGAAATGAATGGGATATTAGACACTGGGCGGTAGTTCTTTAAATCGTTATGGTCTAGTGTTGGTTTCTTCAGCAGAGGCTTTACAATGGCAGTTTTGAAAAAGGATGGGAATTCCCCAGATGAGAGAGAGGTATTAATAACATCAGTTAGTGAAGGCAATACTGGATCTAAGCAATCAAGCAGCAGTGATGTTGGAATTGGATCAAATTCACATGACTTTGGTGCACTCTTCATCACGATCGTACGTACGAAATCCATAGAGACAGGTTCAAACGCTGCTAATCGTTGCTGCTCAAATTCTGTATCCCAACTGTATGGTGACGACGAGTCAATTGAAATTGTGGTGTCAAGCTTATCTCTGATGGTTTGTACTTTGTTACGGAAGAAATTTGCAAACATGTCCGGAAGGTCGACTGGAGAGAAAGTAGTTGGAAGTGGTGTTGATTTGTTCCTTGACATTAGCTTGTTTGTAATCTCGAAGAGCTCTTTGCAGCTGGAACTTTCCATGATCTTAGTAGTGTAGTGGGCTGATTTCACTGCATGGACTATATTTGTGACATTCTTCTTAGCGACTTCATAGATTTGCTTATGAATAGTGAGTCTGGTGGAAAGCCAGAGCCTCTCAGCTTTACGTCGGTCTCTTTTAGCAGTGCGAAGCTGGTCCCTAACACTGCTTTACCATGGAGAACACTTCTGAATTGATACTCTGCACTTGGTAGCAGGGGCATGTTTGTCAAGTAATGAACGCAGGCAGTTATCGAGTTGTTTTGCGGTAGGAGGTAAGCAAGTTGTTAGGTTAGCTTGGATGTCGTGCATTAGTTTGGTTCTATTTATCATACGGAGGTTTATCTTAGCAGCAGATAAAGGTGGAGGGTTAGGGACTGATACGTCAAGATGGCATATAATGCAGAGGTGATCTGATGCAAGGTCATGGGACACCAGGGAGGACCGTGTAATGTTGTCATCAGGTCTATGAAGAATCCAGTCTAAAATGTGACCATGTTTATGGGTGGGTTGGTTAACTGACTGTTTGAGGTAGAAAAATTTAATGGAATCTATGAGTTTTGATGTATTTGTGTTTCCGGGACAATCAAAGTGAAAGTTGAAATCTCCAAGAATAATCAGGTTGCCACTTATCGAATTTCCATAGTCCAGGAGATACGAAAACTGCTCCAAAAAGAGAGACTCGGCCAGCTTGTTTTTTTTTCTACTAGGAGGAGGGCGGTATAGGCAGAAAAAATGTACTGACCTTTGCTCCAATGTGAGTGTGGTTTGGGTTCAAACGATGTGTGGTCGAAATTGAATGTTGTGGCGTAGTAAAGACGTTTTATCATGACGTTCTTTGTGATGACAGCAATTCCACCTCCGCGAGAATTACGGGGGGAACGACTTGATGGAGTAACCAGTGAGTGTTAGATCCACACACTTGGGCTTCTCTCCTGATGTTTTTAGCCATGTTTCTGTCAAGAAAAATATGTCAACATTTTGGTCGTTGATAAAATTAAGTATTTCTGTGCGCTTTTCCGGTGGTACTACTGACTGGGCATAGAATAATGCAATGCGCAGAGGTATTTATTAGATAGTTGACACAAAGGTTTACGAAGTAATTGGGATTTGAATTAGGTTATCTAAATTAACGGTCGAAATTTTTTAAATGGTTGTGCCGAAATAAGTGAGATAACTGGAATTCTTCTTCCTGTTCTACGCCGGCCAGCTTTGAAACAACGTTTCTTTTCTCGCTTCTATTTACATTTAGGTAATGATGAATATAGTCCCAGTTCGTTTAGTCTAGAGCACAATGTAGTGTGGAGAGCCAAGGAGTGATCATTTAAAGCAATTGATGAGGGTCCATCGTGGCATAAATGGGTTGACTGGCGGGTATCACGTGATGGCGGTTTGTTCAAAAACAGTGGAGCAAGACAGCTGAGAAAAAGTCTAATTATTCTCGTTTCCAAAACAAGGAGATGAAGAAAAACATTAGAATTTAACGGCCAATAAATAATTAACACAATAACGAAGATGAAAACAGGCAACAAGCACAAATATCATGAAAACGGCACTAAAAAAAAACGGAACAGCTGCTTCAAGCCGGTTAAGCGATAGCGGCCATCTTTATATATATATATATATATATATATATATATATATATATATATATATATATATATATATATATATATATATATATATATATATATCACATTTGAAAATAGGAGCTACAAATATGAAAATTATTTCGCCAATATGTCGCAATATTTCACAATTAAGTATAGAATAAAATTCTATATTTTCTTTCTTGGTTTCACATGCAATCTCTTTGCTTTTAAAAGTACACATCCTAAATCATATCTCCAAAAGGCTTGTTAGGTATCTGTTTACAAACGTTAGCATTGAAAATTACGGTGTGTATCGTGTATTTTGGGTCTGTATACGTATAGAATATCGGCATACATTTTTTTAATCACTCCAGTTGTAACTTGACACTTGTTTTATTGTTCATATTACCATGCAGTTAAACAGTGGTTCGGTACACTTGTCGTATCGATTGCATTGTTTAGCATTAACCGTCTCTGGTATACAATTTTGAAATCTATGTGTATACATTTGAAATAACAGACAAGCAGATACCATTTAAATAATATAATTCATTTTTAAATCCGTCTTGATTTGGATTACTTGCTAATATACACAAATAAACATTCTAGAATTTTCAATTGCAATACGAAATAAGAAATAAAGTAGTAAATATATCACACTAACCATGAGCACATGTAGGATTGTTACTATTTGCCATCCACTACGCATATATATATATATATATATATATATATATATATATATATATATATATATATATATATATATATATATATATATATATATATATATGTGCGTAGTGGATGGCAGAAAGTAACAATCCTACATGTGCTTATGGTTAGTGAGAAAAAAAAAAGAATATATATATATATATATATATATATATATATATATATATATATATATATATATATATATATATATATATATATATATATAGTGGATTTATTTCTCATAAGTGGTCTCGGCAGTATATATTGGCAAGCTGCAACTCACACCTTTATCAAGACAGTGTATAAGGAAAATAAGTCCATTATAAGAAAGAAACAAACTTTCTGACGTGTCCATATACAGAATTCACCTCAGAAGGTCTTGAAGAAAACGGCTGAATTGTATAATATCAACTGAAAGCTTGTACTCTACACTGGTATATAAATGTATAAGCACTGCGGATCAAAATCATCAAATGATGACCATAAGGCAATATATTTGTAATGTATTGTTTTTCTTTTTATTATTTATAGCAAATAATTTGACTCAGAGATCTTCGGACCTTGAGTATTATAAAGGTAAGTTTGTCCTGAGAAACTATTGTACATAACAAAAGAGGGGATTGTTGCGTTATATCACGATGCCAAATCACCATGAAATATAAAGTAAATATGACCATCGCAAGCACCAAATAATAATAATAATAATAATAATAATAATAATTATTATTATTATTATTATTATTATTATTATTGTAGGCATAGCAGGAAGGGGTGGGTGACTTTCGTATTGCATAGGAGGACAAGAAAGATTAGTAGAATTTATTGACATGTACAATAACACAGGTTTTATCAGTAGCCTACAAGACAGGACAGTAACCATAATACCACATATAATACTACAACTTGAGCTACAATACTAATCTACACACATCAGACAAGGACGAATAATCCAGAAATCCTATGTCATTAAGGTTGGGATTGGGTCTGATATATATGGAGAAAAGGGGCAGCCAGAAAATGACGAAAACGAAAAAGGCAGCAATAATAATAATAATAATGTGTGCGATGTGGACTTTCATAGTAGCTGTAACAATTTTTCAGTCATATCGCTACGATGTCTGCAGTGTGGCAGTTTATAGTGATGTCTAGCACTGGGGCATCATGTCGTAGACATGTAGCGTGATGTTCCACCCAGTCACATTAGCCTGTCATCAGGCCGACCAGCCCTAACACTAACCTCTTGATACGGAGCACCTAGCGAGGCAGCTCTTAGCATCATTTTAACAAGTCTTTGGCATGACTCGGCCGGGGCTCGAACCCACGAGTTTCCAATAATAATAATAATAATACCAGAAGAAAAAGGAACAAGAGAGTACACAAACTATCATCTTGCCATTTTATACAAAGGTCTGAAATTTGACTAAGTATTTTATTTATAAAAGTATATATACATACCAGTTTCACCAGTGGTGTTTTTCACTTTTAAGTTAATAAATGTCATCCACAAAATGATGATCCCTGAATGGATTAACATTTTCATATAGCTATCCGTGTACAGGCTTCAACCTTATACTACCGGTTTGGAGCCCAATCTGCATTTTTAATTTGTTCTAGTATCTTCCTGGTTGGGTCTTATGACTTTAGCTATTGCAATCGACACGCTTTGCCTTTTCTGTATGACACTGAAAACCTTTTATTTTTAAAACTTCATATTCAGCAGTAACAATATATAGCTTGAATTTCTTTATGCTCATATCAGAATATTCAAATTGCAGCACTGATATATTTGTCTTCGTGATTGAATGAGTTTATTAAACATAGCTGTATTGAATCCATTGTTGTATGGGGACAAAAAACACAAATACACGGGCATGCACTTCCAAATATTAATAAAACATCTGATAACACTACAAACAAGACTATAACTGTGAAATTCAATCTACGATTGAGGGTATATACGGGGAGCAATATAATATCCATCTGGATTAGTTTCACTTCTTGTAAATTTCATTTGCTACCATCATAATAACAGATTCACTAAAGAATCGGGAACAAAAAAGGAACTCAATACATAAATGAATATCCCTCAAACTCAACAAATGGCAACACAGTTTTCATACAATAATGGGTTGTCTAATAAAGTGTATTAAACCAAAAAAATACTTTACATAAGTTGGTTAGTGTTGTTTTCTATGGAATTTATACAAAAATTTCTTCCTTGTACATGTGGCAGGCGTCCGTTTCCTAACACGACAAAAGTTTTACCTTCTACAGGTATATACATATCACACATGGAATACTTTTCTGCACCTAACACTGATGTCCAACATAGAACGCTTTTTTAACATATCGCTGTCTGATTGGTTGGTCCAGGGAATAATTAAATCGTGCTAGCTCTGTGTGTGAGTGTGTGTGTGTGTGTGTGATTTGGTTTTTAACGTAGCTTTAACAATTTTTCTGTCATATCGCTACGATGTCTGCAGTTTAAAGTAATGTCTAGCACTGGGGCATCATGCCGCAGACATGTAGCATGATGTCCCATCCAGTCACATTATCCTGACACCAAGCCAACCAGTCCTAACACCAACCTCTTAATGCTGAGCGCCAAGCGAGGCAGCTGTTAGAACCTTTTTTGTAAGTCTTTGGTATGACTCTGCCGGGGTTTGAACCCGCAACCTCCGCATCCGAGGCGGACGCTCTAACCATTAGGCCGCCGGAGCGGTCTGCTAACTTTGTGAGCATGAGAGTATATATGTAAGTATTAGAGAAGGAGAAAGAAAGTCCTTCTAATATTATGTATATACTACGTATGTGTTTAAGTTATCACAATGAATATTAGGCGATTGTTAAAATTTAGCTCAATGCTATTAATCTTTAATTTATATTGTGTGCTTAACTTTTGGCCATGATTGTAAATTGAAAACAAATTTTACATAGCTAACTTTTGCCTATGATTGTAAATTATAAATATAATGTTTACATAGCATGTGTGTCCAATGCCAAGTCTTGTTCACAGTTAGACTGGAATTAACGCAGGAATGACGTACGTCTTGGTAAACTGAAAACACGTATAAAGAGGTTTGATAAAGAGATCGTTGATCTCTATCTTACGTCACTCTGTGATAATCAATTATACATCGGAGTTTACAGCTGTACTCATATATCATTTAAGATGAATTATTTATTAAAAATATTCATTTTGAATTACTGAAGTACTCGTTCACATTAGGACTAATACACTACTTTGGATTACTGTGAACTTATTCAAAGACGCTTTGGATTGCATCATTGTGTTATATTAGGACATTAAAGGTTATTGAATATTTGTTGGAATATTCTATTGTATTGGGCTTGTTATAGGACAATTACAGCTAGTTGAGATTTAATTCACAATATTTGAAATGCCTCTTGAAATTACACTTTGTATTGTAGAGAGATAATTTGCCTCTTTAGTGTACTTAAATTGTTAGTTTCGCTTTCTTTCTGATATATTTTTTAAGACCTATAGGCGTAACAACAGTATTTCGGTAACTCAAGTTTAACATCGCGTGTGCATTTAATGTAATCTGTTCATTTCTTCTCATCCTGTTTATCTATATATTTATGCGAGGGTCATTTTCTAGTGGTTAAGTATTTATCCCATACAGAGTATCTAATTATCAGAACAACGACCCATACATTTTTGCATGAGGTAGCAGCAATAGCATCGTATCAATGGTTCATTATCAACGTACCATGTCGGAAATAGAATTGTATTGTTAATATAATAGGGATAATAATGCCCCACTCACTGGACAGACATTAAAGTCTTCTGTTCACTTAACGGATCTCTGCGTTTGATTTCTAAGCATCAGTAACAAAAACACAATAAAGACTTGTTTTATTAATGCAAACTTTAAGTTAGTATTAACATTTTACACTAATAAAATAAGTGAATCATAGTGTTTAATTGGAAACATCTTGTTGTATAGTGTTTGAATTTCGAAACCTGTCTCTTCAGCATCCACGTTTACATTGACAATATTCAGTTAGGATAATTTCAACATACAACCTCAACATTTATACATGATAATTACACTCAAACCGTTTTATTTCAAAACACTTAGCGTACAATTTAGACAATCATATTTCAAACTTCTTCACATGGTAACGTACTGCTGAATGTTAAAAAAAGCGTTTTTTTTATATATATTTATCTGCCTTACATGTTCTTCGGTAATAACATTTTCTTAATAAAATTGTTTCTTAGTGCCAGTCAGTAGTTGCATAATTATATCAAGCTTTTCAGTAAATGTTAATGTTTACACGTTGCTTCGATATTACGAATGTGCAATTGTTGATCAAAAGTAATCAATTTTTTTCCGCAAAAGTAATATTTGTTTCATTAAAGAATAAAACCGACACTTTTATTATCGTTGTAATTAAAATTGAGGTTGAGAAATGAGAAAATCTGTAATTTAACCTTTGAATTTTTCACTCGTGAAAACAGATTGCTTTCTTTTATGTCTATTTTTATGTATATCTCTATTGTTATGTATATCTATATTTTTATGTATATCTCTATAGTTATCTTTTTTGTTATGGATATCTATATTGTTATGTATATCTCTATTGTGTGCTGAACATTTGTCCATGAGTTTCGATTGTAGTTAAATAGAATTGTCCTTTATTAACAAAACGTTTACATAGCTAACATTTGTCTATGAGTTTCGATTCTAGTTTAAAATAATTGTTAACATGTTTACTTAGCTAACTTTTGTCCATGATTTTCGATTGTAGTTAAAGATATTTGCCGTTCGTTTGTTAACAACATGTTTACATAGCTAAATTTTGTTCATGAGTTTCGATTGTAGTTAAAGATAATTGTCGTTTGTTAACAACATGTTTACATAGCTAACCTTTGTCCAGAATTGAAAGTTGTAAATAAGAAGTTTACTTAGCCTTTTGAGTTCAGAATATTATAGAAATAAACTTGTATACTGTGTGATGGAATTTAGAATGTCTCATAGCCATGTAAAGTGGGGATGTATAAATAGGAACTTGGTAAACAAATAATTCATTCCGGAGTTTAAGATCAGTCTGAGGAATCCATTTGTTATCTGGGTTATAGTTATGTTGATATAAAAATCGAGAGAAATTATTTCTTTAAATTATTCATTGGAATTATTTAGTGCTCACTGACTTTGGATTAACACATTATTATAAGATTATTGAGACTACATTCAGAGACATTCTGGATTGCATCCTTGCTGTACCTCAGAATATTCTAGACTCTTAGAATTCATTATATACTTTTGAACTTGCCATAGAACATGTATAACTCTTTGGGATTAAAATCAGATACTGTAAGCGTCTCTTCAATGTTCACTTGGAACTTAATGAATTAAATTATTTGTTGATTTTACTTATATTATCTGTTTCGCTTTCTAATCTAAAGGAGTGCCCATAAGGACGTATTATTTACCAGGAAGGTATACGTTATATATCTTGTAAACACGGAGCAAATGACGACTTAAAAGTTAGGACATTGTAAAAGCGGCATTTATCTAGCAAAACAGGTTTCGTGTTGGTTATACTCTATGTTATTATTCACGTATGACAGCACGTGATCATCTGATTAGTTACTAGATGGGAATGATCACACGATAATGGGATTGCTATTGATGACGCAAATCCCAAAGACAATGCTCTTTATCAGGCAAGATAAATACCTGTTTGACCTCTTGATTTGTGTAAGAAGACGAAAGAGGTTCTTCATGAAATATACATCAAAACTGACCTTCAAATATCATTAATATAATTGGTTGCAATGATATTCTAAGTCAATGTAAAGGTCTATTTACATGTGTGAAAATAATTAAATACTGTCTAATAGCATTCTTTTCCCCAAGCAATTTTACCTGATAATTCTACGAATCTTCCTTTAGGATCTGAAGATAGCATTTTACGTTTTGTTTTGGACATATTTGTTTTCTAAAATAGTAAAATTGTATTTCTTGATTTCTGTCAGAGCAGACGACCCCGAAGTGAATGTGTGCACATCAGAAACTTTTTAGGTATGTACAGAAAAAATATGTTCATTATGTAAATTTTATCTTTCTTATATCAACTCACTGAGTACAGATTTCATTAAACCCAAATAAATCTCTTCTAGTTTTCTGAATTGCAAAATTTATCCAACGATCTATCTATCTATCTATCTATATATATATATATATATATATATATATATATATATATATATATATATATATATATGCACACACACAGAGAGAGATGTACTCTCTTGTGTAAGTACGGATTGTACTAGTGGGAGATTTAGTTTCATCTGTCATGGATCTAGCATCTTAAAAGTAGCTTAAATTAATTACAGAATGACAATTGTGCTAGAAATTTGGAGTACGACAAATACGCATTTGGTTCCTTGTCTTACAAATATAATCAAAATTATGCTTTGTATGATTTTTTGGATGTAGCTTTTAGAGGCATTTGATCGCTGTTAAAAAGTGTTGTTTAAAACTTTAATTACTTTGGTTTAAAACTTATACACTGCTTTACATTTTACTTTTGAAATTGGCTATCAGTGAACATAAAGTTTTGTTCATTTTGCATAAGAAATTATTTTGGGAATCAGATTGGAGCGCAATTAGAAAAACAAATCAATAAACCTGCATCGGTTGAAGCATACTTGCGACCACTGGTATTAGTATCATAACGTCTTTTCTTGTATATATTGGTTTAGTTCTTATTTATGTTGCTGCGATGTCGGTAGCCGCTATTGATGCTGCTGACTGGTGTATGTTAAACAAGACTGAATTGTATAGAATATGATGCAGTCAACATTTACATGAGGATTTATCGCTCATCTTTTCCATTTTAATAACTTCTCAAAATCCCGAACAATTACATTGACTGATTTTAACTTTATGATACGCTTCGATGCAACACATGTTCAAGGTCCTTGGTTTCCAGTGAAGTAGTTATTGCATATATACATACTACAAAAAGTATATTAAATATTTGCACTCACACACACACATTAGATGATAATAACTCAAGGAAACGGGAGCTATTTACTGATGCACACATAGCACTGCCTCACTGGGTTACCGCGCCTATTCGCAAGATGCACATGCCTTACTAATATAATGAATTTCATAACATTTCATGAGTATAATATGAATACAATGATTGGTTAGAAAACACATCTTTAAATGATAATCATCTACTAAATTCCCTTGCAATCCATTGTAACTTGTAAGAGCAGTTGCCTTAAAGAAATTTGGCCATATAGTGGATAACTCTAACAAATGTCATATAACGCAAACATGTATTAGTTTGCGCATTTTGTGGTGATGATCATACTCTCCATAACGTTTCACTGCGATCCATAAAAACTACAAGACATATTGCGTTCACTAAGATTATGTTATATAATCCATGGATAACTCTTAATATATTGCGATAGGCACTGTGTTATGTAAGATTGTAATTTTTCGATGATACCAATAGATATAATTTTAATAAAGATACATTGAAAGCTGTGAGACTAGTTGCTTTGACAATATTCTGTCAGACACTGTATGAGCCACCAAATCTGCAGATAATATGTAATAAGTTTCAGAGAGGGTGGTAAAAAAACTCGACCAAAAAATGATTTTGAAACCTGGATGAGGCGATACTCTAGACGGTGTGAGAAACAGGTACGACCCTTAACGCGTGTAATTCTTATTGTGACAGTGACATTTTGCTTAGATTAGGACTGCGAGGTAAATGAGGTGTCCGTTGTTCGTGCCAAACATGGAATTCCATTCTTCCTTGGTACGGAAACAAGATCAGCTTTAGTCCTTCCAAGAGTCTGCAAGGCACATGTATGAGGTCTTTCCAGAAAAGGAATCATTTTAACCTTCTCATGATGCTCCCTAAAAGAGGCACAGCAGTCAATCCTAACAAGGAGCAATGGGGCATCATGTCCCACCCTGTCACATTATCGTGACATTAGACCGAGCAGTCCAACACTAACCTCTTAATGCTGAGCTCCAAGCGAGGCAGCTGTTAGTACCATTGTTATAAGTTTTTATCATTTGCGGGTAGGTGACAGTTAACATTTAGTACAATATTTTTTATAGCATCAAGCAAGTATAAAATACTATGCTTCGATTCGATCTTGTCCTTTCCATCTAATTTTGGGTTGGTCATTTTCTAGTTGGTCATTTTCAAGATGGTCATTTTCTAGGGATCAACAGTTTTATTCCGTGAAGATTATTGGCTTATCATAACCATCATACACACATTATTGCAAAATCTAACCAGAGTATTGTGAAAATGGAATATTATAAACCTTTCGTGTAGCGTAATTGTTCTCCATTATCGCAAGGTCTGACCAACTAGGATACCAAAATAGATGAGCCTGAGTTTTGAATCTACGGAGTTACTTGACTTTATGATATTTATTATGAAGCCTACTTCTAAATAACTTTATTTAGCAAAAGCGATTCTTGTTGCCTCATATCAAAACGCCAAAAAAATCGTTATCGAATATGGTGCAGTTATTACAAACACCAATAATAATAATAATAAGTAGTAGTATTAGTAGTTATATTGTCGTTGTTTCAATTCTAAAAGTACGCGAGGAACAAGATAATAACAACATAGCGTGACCAATTGAGGTCACAGTCTGGACAACCCGTAAAGATCAAACGGATACATTACCAGCTGTTGCTGTAACACTGTACATAATAGTCAACAAGTTAGGGGAATTTTTCAAACTCCAAGAATATCACCAAATCCGCACCTACTTTACAAAGTGACACGCATTGGACCAGGAAGAATACTCCGGGAAATATTTTTGATCTATGATCACATGAACGACCGGCCGAAACAACGACAATAAACTAATAATAATAATAATAATATTAACTAAGATAACAGGGAAACAGATCCGTGCTCAAAGTCATCTTCCTGTCTTTATTTACAAATATTCGTCAATTTTCTGCCTGAAGTAGTATTAGATTGCAGTATGTAACACTCTTTAACATGAAATTCTCTGTTCATTGACCCATTTGCGTCGTAACTTTATCTCTTAGCTTCCTGGTTAGAAATATGCGATGTTGAACATTTACAATATTAGCGACATTTAGTGATTAACGTTGCCCCACTTATTGATAAACATTGAAAGAATCACTCATTGTATTTTTAAAAAGGAATACTCACCAGTAACCAAATACTATTTAAACTTGTTTACACCCTTGTCAATAGGTTCAATTACTTCATTGATCTCTCCTAAATGAAAATAGGTCCAATTCAGCAAAGTCCATTCAGTTTTGACAGTGGTCCCCCTATTTCATTATCGGAATGAACATACCCTATCTATTCGTTACCCATGGTGCGTTTTCTCTGACTACATGCTGGCATAATTTCATAGGCAAATATGCATGTCATATACAACTAACATGCATTGATCGCACGGGTGTCTAAGCGGTTCGAGCGTCCGCCTTGGATGCGGGAGGTCGCGGGTTCGAATCCCGTCCGAGTCATACCAAAGACGTAATAAAATGGTACTATCAACTTCATCGCTTAGCGTTCATCATTAAGAGGTTAGTGTTAGGTCTGGTCGGCCTGGTGTCAGGATAATGTTACTGTACTACTAATTATCACTATAAACTGCCATACAGATATTTATCTATCTATATATATGTCTATGTTTCTATATATATATATATATATATATATATATATATATAGAGAGAGAGAGAGAGAGAGAGAGAGAGAGAGAGAGAGATGTACTATGTTTTGTAAGTACAGATTATACTAGTGGGAGATTTAGCTTCATCTGTCATGGATCTAGCAGCTTAAAAGCAGCTTAAATGAATTACAGGATGGTCATTTTGATAGAATTGTGGGATACGACATATACGCATTTGGTTCCTTTTCTTACAAATGTAATCAAAATTATGCTTTGAATGATTTGTTGGATGCGGCTTTAAGAGGCATTTAATCGCTGTTAAAAAGTGTTGTTTAAAACTTTAATTATTTTAGTTTAGAACTTATGCTCTGTTTAAAATTTTAATTTTGATATTGGCTCTCAGTGAACCGACATTTTTGTTCATTGGTCATAAGAAATTATTCTCTTCTATGATGAATAATTTTGGGAAACAGATTATAATGCAAATAGAAAAACAAACCAATAAACCTGCATCGGTTGAAGAATACTTGCGACCACTGGTATTAATATCATAAGTTCTTTTGTTGTATATATTGTTGTATTTCTTATTTATGTTGCTGAGATGGCGGTGGCTGCTATTGATGCTCCTGACTGGTGTATGTTAAACAAGACTGAATTGTATAGAAAATAATGCGGTCAACATTTACATGCAGAATGTATCGCTCATCGGTCACATTTTAATAACTTCTCAAAATCCCGAACAATTATATTGATTGATTTTAACTTTAGGATATGTTTCGATGAAAGACATGTTCAAGGTCCTTGGTTTCCAGTGAAGTAGTTATTGCATATATACATACTACAAAAAGTATATTAAATATTTGCACACACACACACACACACACACATGAGATGATAATAACTCAAGGAAACAGGAGCAATTTGCTGATGTACACATAGCACTGCCTCTCTGGGTTACCACACTTATTCGCAAGATGCACATGACTTACTAGTATAAAGAATTTCATAGCATTTCATGAGTATAATATGAATACAATGATTGGTTAGCAAGCACATCTTCAAATGATAATCATCTACTAAATTCCCTGTCAATCCATTGTAACTTGTAAGAGTAGTTGCCTTAAAGAAATTTGGTCATATATTGCATCAGTGTGTAAGTAATCAAGAGCGATAACTCTAACAAAAGTCATATAACGCAAACATGTATTAGTTTGCGCATTTTGTGGTGATGACCATACTATCCATAACGTTTCACTGCGATGCATAAAAACTACAAGACATATTAGCATTCACTAAGATTATATTATATAATCCATGGATAACTCTTAATATATTGCGATAGGCACTGCGTCATGTAAGATTGTAATTTTTCCGATGATACCAATAGATATAATTTTAATAAAGATACATTGAAAGCTGTGAGACTAGTTGCTTTGACAATATTCTGTCAGACACTGTATGAACCACCAAATCTGCAGATAATATGTAATAAGTTTCAGAGAGGGTGGTAAAAAAACTCGACCAAAAAATGATTTTGAAACCTGGATGAGGCGATAATCTAGAAAGGTGTGAGAAACAGATGCGACTCTTAAATCTTGTAATTCTTATTGTGACAGTGACATTTGGCTGAGATTAGGAGTGCGAGGTAAATGAGGTGTCCGTTGTTCGTGCCAAAGATGGAATTCCATCCATCCTTGGTACGGCAATAAGGTCAGCTTTAGTCCTTCCAAGAGGCTGCAAGGCACATGTATGAGGTCTTTCCAGAAAAGGAATCATTTTAACCTTCTCATGATGCTCCCTAAAAGAGGCACAGTAGTCGATCCTAACAAGGAGCAATGGGGCATCATACCCCACCCTGTCACACTATCGTGACACTAGACCGAGCAGTCCAACACTAACCTCTTAATGCTGAGCTCCAAGCGAGGCAGCTGTTAGTAACATTTGTATAAGTTTTTATAATTTAGGGGTAGGTGACAGTTAACATTTAGTACAATATTTTTTAAAGCATCGAGCAAGCATATAATACTTTGCTTCGATTCGATCTTGTCCTTTCTATCTGATTATGGTTTGGTCATTTTCAAGTTGGTCATTTTCTAGGGATCAACAGTTTTATTCCGTGAAGATTATTGGCTTATCAGACCCATCATACACACATTCGTGCAAGAGCTAGCCAGAGTATTTTGAAAACGGAACATTAAAAACCTGTCGTGTAGCGTAATTGTTCTCCATTATCGTAAGGTCTGACCAATTGGGATACCAACATTGCTGAGCCTGAGATTTGAATTTACGTAGTTAGTGGACTTAATGATATTTATTATGAAGCCTACTTCTAAATAACTTTTATTTAGTAAAAGAGGTTCTTGTTGCCTCATATCAAAACGTCAAAAAATCGTTATCGAATATGGTGCAGTTTATACAAACACCAATAATAATAATAATAATAATAACAATTACAATAATAACAAGTAGTAGTAGTTATATTGTCGTTGTTTCAATCTTAAAAGTACGCGAGGAACAAGATAATAACAACGTAGAGGGACCAATCAAGATCACAGTCTGGACAACCCGTAAAGATTAAATATATACTTTACCAGCTGTTTTTGTAACACTGGACATAATAGTCAACAAGTTAGGGCAATTTTTCAAACTCCAAGAATATCACCGAAACCACGCCTACTTTACAAAGTGACACGCATTGGACCAGGAAGAATACTCCGGGAAATATTTTTGATCTATGATCACATGAACGACCGGCCGTAACAACGACAATATACTACTACTTCTACTACTACTACTAATAATAATAATTAAAAAAATAAAGTTATCTAAAAGAACAAGGAAACAGATCCGTGCTCAAAGTCATCTTCCTGACTTTATCTACAAAAATTCGTCAATTTTCTTCCTGAAGTAGTATCACATTGCAGTATGTAACACTCTTCAACGTGGTATTCTCTGTTCATTGACCCATTTGCGTCGTAATTTATTTCTTAGCTTCCTGGTTAGAAATATGCGATGTTGAACATTTACAATATTAGCGATATTTAGCGATTAACGTTGCCCAACTTATTAATCAACGTCGAAAGAATCACTCATTTTATTTTTGAAAAGGAATACTCACCGGTAACCAAATACTATTTAAACTTGTTTACACCCTTGTCAATAGGTTTCAGTTGCTTCATTGATCTCTCCTAAATGACAATAGGTCCAATTCAGCAAAGTGAACTCAATTTTGACAGTGATCCTAGTATTTCATTATCGGAATGAATATACCCTATCATTTCGTAACCCATGGTGCGTTTTCCCTGACTGCATGTTGCCATATTTTTATAGGCAAATATGCATGTCATATACAACTAACATGTATGGATCGCTTGGGTGGTCTAAGTGGTTAGAGCGTCCACCTTGGAAGAGGGAGGTCGCGGGATAGAGTCACGTCCGAGTCATACCAAAGACGTAATAAAATGGTACTATCAGTTTCATCGCTTAGCGTTCATCATTAAGAGGTTAGTATTAGGTCTGGTCGGTCTGGTGTCAGGATAATGTGACTGAGTGTGTTCAGAATGTCATGTTATATACCATAACATTAATTTAACGACACAATTGTTTGATTACGGTCAGTAAGACAAATGTTCGAGTATTCATTTTCATATGTTAATGCGACATTTAAAAATTGTTGAAACAAAGCAAAAGCTACGAATGCGGAAGCCTACAATGAGCATTTTTGGAAAGAAGTCTGCGTTTTACATTTGATTAGTTAGCTTCCTGGTTACCAGAAATGGAGTATTTAATTCGATTCCTAATGACAAGCTTTGCCCTATCTATTTTGAAGAAGTATCCCATTTTTGAAATGGACAGACAAGTTTTCATTTTTTAAAAGTCAATAATAACTAGGAAACTAAATACTATTTCCATATGTTTATACCCTTACCAATAAGGCTTAAACGCCTAATTGAAATCTTTACGTAAAGACATGTCATATTTAGCAATAACGTTTCGGTTACGACCGTTATGCACTTGTTAATTATTGAAATAAACATACACAAGCTTTTTCGTGACCAAAGGTGCGTCTACTCTGACTTTATATTAACAGTCATGCACACACAGACACACACACACTTTCTCTTTCCATGATTTATTATCCATTACAAAACTTTACCATATTTCTTACATGGTAAGAAAATGTTGGATAAAAAGACCTACACCCACTTTTGAAGTATGCCCAACGTTTGCTAGTTTTAGTGAGCAAAAGCTGGACATTATTCAAGGTGATTCATACATTTAATATTAAATCAATAACCATTTAATATTAAATCAATAACCATTTAATATTAAATCAATAATCATTTGATATTAAATCAGTAACCATTTGCGATTATGATTATCACATAGTTTTATTTAAATTGAATTTTTTTGTAAAAAAAAAAAGTAATAATTTCGTTCGTTCAGTCTTTTACTGCGTCAATGTCATTTGTTGTGCGCAAAAAGTGCCCCAAACGTAGTTCTGCAACCATTAACATTTAAAAGTAGATTGTTTCTTAAAAATTACAAATTAAAGAGCAAGTATTTTTCAGAATAAATAGAACATTTTACACACCAAATCATTTTGCAACACAAAATCTCCTATTGTGTGTTTGTCACATGGTTTGATATCGGTTAGGGTAGACAACTCATGTTAGCACTCAGTTTCAGTACTAAACATTCCATTGCTGTGATATTGATGAGAAGGGATAATTACCGGATGCATAAAAGTATTTTCCAATGCTATTTTGTAGTATATGTCATCTGTACCTAGGTTTTCAAAGAGTGATCCATGTATATTTTAGGCTATGTCATCTGTAGCTAATTTGTCAATGAGCGATCCATGTATATTATAGTCTATGTCATTTGTACCTAAGTTGTCAAAGAGTGATCCATGCATATTATAGTCTATGTCATCTGCACCTAAGATGTCAAAGAGTGATCCATGTATATTGTTGTCTATTTCATATGTACCTAAGCTGTCAAAGAGTGATCCATGTATATTGAAGTCTATGTCATCTGTACCTAAGTTGTCAAAGAAAGATCCATCTATATTATAGTCTATAACATCAGTACCTAAGTTGTCAAAGAGTGATCCATGTATATTGTAGATTATGTCATCTGTACCTACGTTATCAAAGAGTGATCGTGTATAGTGTAGTATATGTAATCTGTACCTAAGTTGTCAAAGAGTGATCCATGCATATTGTAGTCTCTGTCATATGTACCTAAATTGTCAAAGAGTGATCCATGTATTTTTAGTCTCTGTCATCTGTACCTAAGTTGTCAAAGAGTGATCCATGCATATTGTAGTCTCTGTCATATGTACCTAAATTGACAAAGAGTGATCCATGTATTTTGTAGTCTCTGTCATCTGTACCTAAGTTGTCAAAGAGTGATCCATGTATATTGTAGTCTATGTCATCTGTACCTAAGTTGTCAAAGAGTGATCCATGTATATTGTGGTCTGTCATCTGTACCTACGTCGTCAAAGATTGATCCATGTATGTTGTAGTCTATGTCATATGTACCTAAGTTGTAAAAGAGTGGTCTATGTGTGTTGTAGTTTAAGTAAACTGTACCAACCTTGTCAAAAAGTTATCCTTTTATACCGTAGTCTATGTCATCTATACCTAAGTTGCCAAAGTGTCGTTAATGTATCTTGTAGTCTAAGTCATATTTACCTAAATTGTAAAAGAGTGATCCATGCATATTGTAGTCCATGTCATGTGTACCTAAATTGTCAAAAGATTGATCCATGTATAGTGTAGTCTATGTCATCTGTAACTAAGTTATGAAAGAGTAATCAATGTGTATTATAGCTTATGTCCTCTGTACCTACAATGTCAAAGAGTGATCCATGCATATTGTAGTATATGTCATCTGTACCTAAGTTATCAAAAAGATATCCTTGTATATTGCAGTCTATGTCATCTGCACCTAAGTTGTCAAAGAGTGATTCAGGTATAGTGTAGTATATTACATCTGTAACTAAGTTGTCAAAGAGTGATCCATGTATATAGTAGACTATACCATCTGTACCTAAGTTGTCAAAGAGTGATCCATGTATATTGTAGTCTGTCATCTGTACCGAAGATGTAAGAGAGTGAGCCATGTATATTATAATCTATGCCATCTGTACCTAAATTGTCAAAGAGTGACCTATGCGTATTGTAGTCTATGTCATCTGTACTTACGTGGTGATCGAGTGAACCGTTTATATTGTATTCTATGGCATCTCACCTAAGTTCTCAAAGAGTTATTAATGCATATTATAGTCTGTCATCTGTACATAAGTTGTCAGAGAGTGATTCGTGTATAGTGTAATATATTACATCTGTACCTAAGGTGTCAAAGAGTGATCCATGTATATAGTAGTCTATAACATCTGTACCTAAGTTGTCAAAGAGTAATCCATGTATATTGTAGTTTGTTGTCTGTACCTAAGTTGTCAAATACGCTCCATGTATATTGTCGTCTATGTCATCTGCACTTACGTGGTGAACCAGTGTTCCGTTTATATTGTATTCTATATCACCTACACTCAAGTTCTCATAGAGTGATCCATGCATATTGCAGACTATGGCAGCTGTACCTAAGTTGTCAGAGAGTGATCCATGTATATTGTAGTCTGTCATCTGTTCTAAGGTTGTCAAAGAGTGATCCATCTATATTGTAGTCTATATCATCGGTACCTAAGTTTTCAAAGAGTGATTCTTGTATTATGTAGTCTCTGTCATCTGTACCTAAGTTGTCAAAGAGTGATCCATGTGTTTTGTAGGCTATGTCATCTGTACCTAAGTTGTCAACGAGTAATCCGTTTATATTGTAGTCTATGTCCTCTGCACCTAAGTTGTCAAAGAGTGATCCATGTATATTGTAGTCTATGTCATCTGTATCTAAGCTGTCAAAGAATGATTCATGTATATATGGGATGAATCCATTTCCTAAAATCAAAAAGGTGGACCTTATTTATTATTCTGAACTTCACACTGTTATACACCACAAATCCTGTGTAAATGGTACATTAGAACAATCACAAGTACATACTTCTACAATGTAGCACAAAAACCGTGTAAATTGTATATTATAAGTCCACCTTGTATTTAGCAATATTGGATTGTCCATTGACACAAGGATTAACAAAGTGGCTTTGAATCATATAAGAGACGAAGAACTAATACTGAACCCACGTAACTAGACAATCTAATTACTTCAGGCAAGCAAATTGCTTTTTCTTTCCCAAGTCGTTTGAGCTAATTGTCTATCAAAGCCTCTGCAGCCCCGGCCCTAGGATGTGCGGGGCCCAAGGCAGCAGGCCTAGGATGTGCGGGGCCCAAGTCAGCAGGCCTAAGATGTGGGGGCCCAAGGCAGCAGGCCTAGGATGTGGGGGGCCCAAGACAGCAGGCCTAGGATGTGCGGGGCCCAAGGCAGCAGGCCTAGGATGTGCGGGGTCCAAAGCAGCAGGCGATGATTGCGGTGCCCGAAGCAAAACAATGCATTTCGGAGAAGCTCGGGGCCCAAGGCGGTTGCCTCGTTCTCCTTGCCCTTGGGCCGGGTGTGAGCTTCTGTACGTTTTAACTCGCGGATTTGCTGTCCTGGTGCCAACAACTGCATCCTAGTCTCTCGACTGCTTGAAACTGTATCATGGGATAAACCCAAAAGCTTATCTAAAGACAGTAAAAGTGACCTTCTTTCGGTTATCTTAAATGTGTGGCACCGTTTCGAGATGCACATACTCCAAATAATTTACTTGCCATTTCATGTCACTCATACAAAATAATACTAGCAATAATTGGATAGTTTTTTGTTTAGACTTTTATTTGTCCTGTAACCAAATGTAGCAACAATGAATTTAAACTCTTAAGCCCTATTATTCCACCATTGTCATCTTATAGTCAAGATAATGAATGCAAAGATTACATCAGATCTCTAATTTCTCTTTTAATCTGATACTTCAATAATGAAATAAGTACTATGCCTGTATAGTCAATCCTGGACTTCGTATTTATACTCTGACGTTCAAGTCAAGTGTTTGCGTTCCTTGCTTCTGAACATTGTCAGTATCGTAAGTTTGCATTGGTACATTTGTATAGTTATTTATCTTTTGAAAAATGTTTTAAAAATTGATGATAATAATAATGATGTAGCTATTTTGTTGCTCCTAGAAATGAGAAAATATTTCCTCGCAAAACAAACCTTTGTCAAATTTAGGCCTAATTAGCAACAATTTATATGGCTGTTTCCATGGGAATGTACAAATATCTGTGAAATACGTTTTATTGTAAAATAGGACCAAAAGTTGAATAAAGGTCAATTTCGCAGCATAGCTTATTTCCATCAATCCTATGTTGAACCATATATATATATATATATATATATATATATATATATATATATATATATATATATATATATATATATATATATATATATATATATATATATATATATATATATATATATATATATATATATATATATATATATATATATATATAAAGAACACAAATATCTATTACTTGTAAGTAAAATTTAACGTATTTTCATGCACTAAAAATAATCTTCTCCCAGATCGTTGACATGTTGAAATGTAGAGCCAACTGTCATGAAAACAACATTATTGCAGAGGAAACTTCGGGGTCCCGACATAATAGTGATGAATATAAACGTCTTGATTCGAAATATTCAGCATCTGCCTTGATAGGAAATTCCTGGAAAAGTTTGGGTATTTCCTCGATATATTGTTTTTACATGGACATTCTCATTTCTTGGGATTATATTTTCACTTTGAACAAGTCAAAGACTAACATAAAAAATTCCAATGTCATGTTCATACAATGAATTTTATCTGTAGGAAAATATGCAATTGATTAAGAAAGAATTATGATAGCATTACGTATGAAGTACGATTTTTATTCCTGACGCATTCATCTAACTCATAC